>OY253756.1:12607353-13018381 GCA_958009045.1 Oxytorus armatus
GGACGATGTTGTATGCATCTGAAAAAAAAAATATATATATATTCCCAATCTGTATGAGTATTCTGAGCACTGGTAGCAGAAGTTGTACTTAAAAAAATTTTATTACATTATTTTATTACATTTTATAACTCGTCGAGTACCCGAAAATGTATGAAATATCATTAATGAAAGTTCAACAGGCCGCCATATTGTCAAAAAATTTTTTTAAGTACCAATTCTGCTACCAGTGCTCAGAATACTCATACAGATTGAGAATATATATTTATTTCTTTTTTCAGATGCATACAACATCGTCCAGGGTGGGCGCCGATTTCGGCGCACCATTTTGCAACAAGCCAAAAAACTACATGAAAATATTTGAAAAATTTTTTTTTTTTAACGTACAAGTATTCTCTGAGGATCAATAAATGCACGTGTAAATTTTCGTCAAGACAACTTCAACGGTTTAAACGTTATTGCACATTAGAAATGACCTCAAAAATCTCGCTCTAGAACAGACTACGGACTTAAAAAGTGAACAGCAATTAAAGTATCGAAAATTTTTTATCTCTCAATTTAATAAAATAATCTTTTTTTTTCTTCTTTAAATTAATTCCAATCAAATTTGTTACCAGTCGATCAATTAATCAATGTTTTTTTAATTTATCAACGCAATTGTACGATTTGGGCCAATTAACGAATTGGCCATAATCAATTAAAAAGAGTTTTTTTTTAATGACTTTTCATTCGCTAATTAAAGTAAATCGAATAACATGGTATTATTAAGCGATTGCTTTTCTCCTCAATTATCATTTTAATTGGCAGTTTCCTGCTTTCATCACCACCCCACCCCCCCCCCCCTCCCGCCCCCAAGATTACCGTGTGGCGAGGATTTATCTTTTTTTTTGTTTTTTTTTATCAGAGTTCATGGAAGCGTAAAAACGTGACATAAGAAATTCTGTTAATTATTTTTATAGAAACATGTTTGTAAAAAGATAAAAAAAAAGAAAATTAGGTCACGGCAATGTATAGCTAAAATTCCCTATTCGGTAATCGGTTGAAAATCTATGTATCTTCGCCGAAGACCATTTCCAGGCTCCGGTGTGCGAGCAGCACTTTATGCAATTGTTTCTACGCGCAAGTTTTTTTTCTTCTTTTTTTTTTCTTTTTTTATTCCTCGAGTCTCTCAATCTCGATTCAGCGAGCGTGCGCGGCACTCGATTCCGAGGTGAGCCATACGACGAGCACACGGATCTCCAATCACCTTGTGCTCACCGTTACACATCGGTCTGACTTTATTATCGATTTTCTTTTTGAGACCTTATTTGATCGGGAAAAAAGAAGATTTTCAGCGATCGGTTGGATCATTTTAGATTTCGAAAAAAGGGGGACGACGGCAGCCTCAGTTATGTGGAAAGATTCTGCGCGATCGTTTATGGGGTCAGGCCAATCTGGAGGCCGAAAAAATAGGCTTTTTTCGGGATTTTTTTTTCAGAAAAACTATGAAATAAATCGAGATTACAAAATAGGCTGTTTATCATACATATCAGTGACTGTATACAATAATTTTTTTGAAGCGATTTATTTCATAATGGCGGCTGCGCAGCGTTTTTACGATTACGTCTCCATTTTTGTTGGCTGCAAATTTTTCCACTTTTCACTTTAAAAGTGCGCCATTTCGCCAAAAATCAATATATCGAAAAAATCCTATGCACTTCCATAGACAATGTATTTTTAAAGATGTATTAAAAATTTCAAGTGAATCGGTGGAAAATTGTCTGAGTTATGTCTCCGGCCAACAAAAACTGAGACGTCATCGCAAAAACACTGTACAGCCGCCATTTTCAAATAAATCGCTTTAAAAAAATTATTCTATACAGTCACTGATATGTATGATAAACCGTCTATTTTGTAATCTCGATTTATTTTTTAGTTTTTCTGAAAAAAAATCTCCAAAAAAGCCGATTTTTTCGGCCTCCAGAGTGGCCTGGCCCTCAAGGGACGAAATAGGGTTAGGACAGCGTTTTCTCAATGATTTCCATAAATTTTTTTATAGTACAAAAAATAAATATAATTTATTGAAACTTTGAGAATATTTTATACATATATTTAAGTATATACTATAAAATTTTTGAAGAATTTTTAAAAAATTAAAAATTGAATTTTTTACAGGGGTCAAAACAAAAAAGCATGATTTTTTATCATTTTTTACAACTTTATTTGCAAAAAAAAAATTATTTTAAATAATGATAATATTCCGATTTTAGGTTCATATACAGCACAAAACTATGAAGAAAGTAACTGCCAATTTTCAAAACGATTGGTTGAAAACTTTTCGAACTAGCGTGTACGCAAGTTAAAAAAAAGTCGTTTTCAGAAAAATGCGTTTGAAAAAATAGTACGCTCGGTTATACACGTGGCGCGCTTGGGGCCTGAAGGAGAGCTACTCACTTTAATGGCATATAACAATAGAACGAGTCGGAATTTTCATTAAAAATTTTGGGAACATATATTTATTGAAAAATATGAAAATCGATTTTTTTTTATTTCATAAATTGTCAGTAAAACTTGATTTTTACTAACAATTTATGAAATAAAAAAAAATCGATTTTTTTAACCGTCTAACCCTATTTCCCCCCTTAAGCCAGTTAAACATGAATTCGCACTTCCATGAACAATGTATTTTTAGAGATATATTTGAAAATTTCAAGTGAATCGGTTGAAAATTGTGCGAGTTATGTTTCCGGCCAACAAAAACTGAGACGTCATCGCAAAAACGCTGCACGGCCGCCATTTCGATATTAATCGCTTCAAAAAAATTATCGTATACAGTCACTAATATGTATGATAAACCGTCTATTTTGTAATATCGATTTATTTTGTAGATTTTTTGAAAAAAAATTATTTTTTTCGGCCTCCAGAGTGGCCTGACTCCTCAAGTCAAATAAACATCAATTGGGACATTTTTTTTTCTAAATCTCTCTATCCGACATTTTGTCCCATTGAAAATTGGGAAAAAAAAAATTTTTTTAATGGAAAAATACACGGGTATTCAAACGAGCTTTTTTTTTTATTCAAAATTCTTCTGCGAAAAATAAGAATTCTCGTGCGAGAATAACATTGATCTTTATTCTCAGATCACTCGAAAAAAAAACAAAAAAAAATCCAATAATAAATAATTCATTGAAAAAATATTGATTAAAAAAAAGAAGAAGAAGAAGAAGAAGAAGAAGAAGAAGCTTTTATCGATATTAATCCTTTGAAATAAAAATCACCGATATCACACTATACTCTGCAAACATATATCACGGTGTTTGCCTGAGCCAGAGGGTCGAGACCACACACTCGAACGATGATCGACAGTCTCTTCTTTTTTTCCCTCTCTCTTGTTCCTCTCAACGTAAAAGTACTCGACCGAATTTACATTACGAACGAGTTTCGCTCGCACTCGACCCACTGAACCAGTGGGCGGTGTTGCATATAGCTATCAATTAATATATATATGTATATATATATATATGATACTGACTGGGTATAGAATTATATACTCGTCCGTGAACGGGCGAGCGAGAGCAAGATAACGAAACACGAGAGACACAGAGCAATAGCATGATTACCTACCTCGATTAGCATCACTCACGGGGGCTCGCGCGCGTTATGAAACTCGGCAATTTTCTTTCAATGCGACAAAAGTCCTCAATGTTCCTGGTAGAATCAGTTCTGCATGTCATCAATCTTAACGTCAACGGTTTAACCACGGAAAAGCGTCGACTTTAAAGAGAAAAAAAACAAAAGATTTATCAACAAACGTTGTTTCGAACGTTCTTTCTTATTTTATACAGGAACTAAAGCCACATCCGGAAAATAATTCGCGATTACCGCGATTCGCGTTAGTATTCGCTTAGTGTGAATTACCACCGGAGGGCGTTGGTCTATTCATAATGGCCGCTAGGTCAGCCAAAAGCTAGGTTAGCACGCGGAAAACGATAGTAAATCCGAGATTGTCGTACCATTTTTTGGCGAAATTTAATGTTTTTTTTTTCGTGACGTCTCCGTTTTTGTTGGCCGGAAACGTAACTCATGTCAGACAATTTTCAATAGATTCACTTGAAATTTTCAATATATGTTTAAATATACATTGTTCATGGAAGTGCGTGGGATTTTTTCTCCTATATCGCATAGTTCTTTCGTTATTAACTATTTTCTGACGATTTTTTAAGCAAATTTTTCTACATTTCACTTTAGAAGTGCGCCATTCCGCCAAAAATCAACATATCGAAAAAATCTCACGCACGTCCATGGTCAATGTATTTTTAAAGATATGTTGAAAATTTCAAGTGAATTGGTTGAAAATTGTGCGAGTTATGTTTCCGGCCAACAATAACGGAGACGCGTCATCCAAAAAACGCTGTACAGCCGCCATTTTGAAATTAAAAGCTTCAAAAAAATTATTCTATACAGTCACTGATGTGTATAATAAACACCCTATTTTGTAATTTCGATTTATTTTGTAGTTTTGCTGAAAAAAAATCCCGAAAAAAGCCTATTTTTTCGGCCTCTAGAGTGGCCTAACCAGTTGAAGCACCGAGCATCGACTGGGAGTGAATAGTTTGAAATTTACTCGAGAGAGGTCAGGTCAGGGCAATTCCCAATAGGTGGCGCATGCGAGCAAGTACGGTATTGTTAAGAGGGGCAATAGGGTTATGACAGCGTTTTCTCAATGATTTTCATGAATTTTTTTATAGTATAAAATATGAATATAATTTATTGAAAATTTGAGAATATTTTATACATATATTTAAGTATATACTAGAAAATTTTTGAAGAATTTCCTTGAAAATCACCGAAGATATTAGCGACCCCGTATTGCAGCTCACAATCAGACTCAGCATTTTGCGTACATTCTGGAAGCCGCAATTTTCATCTGAAATCAAACGAGGTTGGAATTTACTTTTATTATATGTCTCCCTTCTATACGAACCTAAATGCTATCAAAAAAATCGAAAATTGAATTTTTTACAGGGGTCAAAACAAAAAAGCATGATTTTTTGCCATTTTTTACAACTTTATTTGCAAATAAAAAATTATTTTAAATAATGATAATATTCCGATTTTAGGTTTATATAGAGCGCAATACTGTGAAGAAAGTAACTGCCAATTTTCAAAACGATCGGTTGAAAACTTTTCAAACTAGCGTGTACGCAAGTCCAAAAAAGTCGTTTTCAGAAAAACGCGTTTGAAAAAATAGTACCAAGAAAAACAAGCAATATGGGGTCGCTAATATTTTATAGTATATACTTAAATATATGTATACAAATTTTATAGTATATACTTAAATATATGTATAAATTATTCCCAAAGTTTCAATAAATTATATTCATTTTTTAAACTATCAAAAAATTCATGAAAATCATTGAGAAAACGCTGTCCTAACCCTATTTCCCCCCTTAATGGCTTATAACAATAGAATGAGTCGGAATTTTCATTTTAAATTTTGGGAACATATTTTTCAATAGTTTTACTAACAATTTATGAAATTAAGGGGGGAAATAGGGTTAGGACAGCGTTTTCTCAATGATTTTCATGAATTTTTTTATAGTATAAAAAATGAATATACTTTATTGAAACTTTGAGAATATTTTATACATATATTTAAGTATATACTATAAAATTTTTGAAGAATTTCCTTGAAAAACACCGAAAATATTAGCGAGCCCGTATTGCAGGTCACAATCAGACTCAGCATTTTGCGTACATTCTGGACGCCGCAATTTTCATCTGAAATCAAACGAGATTGGAATTTACTTTTATTATATGTCTCTCTTCTATACGAACCTAAATGCTATCAAAAAAATAGAAAATTGAATTTTTTACAGGGGTCAAAACAAAAAAGGATGATTTTTTGCCATTTTTTACAACTGTATTTGCGAAAAAAAATTGTTTTAAATAATGATAATATTCCGACTTTAGGTTCATATAGAGCGCAATACTATGAAGAAAGTAACTGCCAATTTTCAAAACGATTGGTTGAAAACTTTTCAAACTAGCGTGTACGCAAGTTAAAAAAAAGTCGTTTTCAGAAAAACGCGTTTGAAAAAATAGTACCAAGAAAAACAAGCAATATGGGGTCGCTAATATTTTATAGTATATACTTAAATATATGTATATAAATTTTATAGTATATACTTAAATATATGTATAAAATATTCTCAAAGTTTCAATAAATTATATTCATTTTTTATACTATAAAACAATCCATGGAAGTTATTGAGAAACCGCCGTCCTAACTCTATTTCCCCCCTTAATGGCTTATAACAATAGAACGAGTCGGAATTTTCATTTAAAATTTTGGGAACATATTTTTCAATAGTTTTACTAACAATTTATGAATTTAAGGGGGAAAATAGGGTTAGGACAGCGTTTTCTCAATGATTTTCATGAATTTTTTTATAGTATAAAAAATGAATATACTTTATTGAAACTTTGAGAATATTTTATACATATATTTAAGTATATACTATAAAATTTTTGAAGAATTTCCTTGAAAAACACCGAAAATATTAGCGAGCCCGTATTGCAGGTGAAAACGCGTTTGAAAAAATAGTACCAAGAAAAACAAGCAATATGGGGTCGGTAATATTTTATAGTATATACTTAAATATATGTATAACAATTTTATAGTATATACTTAAATATATGTATAAAATATTCTCAAAGTTTCAATAAATTATATTCATTTTTATACTATAAAAAAATTCATGATAATTATTGAGAAAACGCTGTCCTAACACCATTTCCTCCCTTAATGGCTTATAACAATAGAGCGAGTTGGAATTTTCATTTATAATTTTGGGATCATATTTTTCAATAGTTTTACTAACAATTTATGAAATAAAAAAAATCGATGTTTTGAACCGTCTAGGCCTATTTCTTCCCTTAAACGCGGAAAAAACAAACTGTTCAGCTTATGGAGTTATACGCAGTCAGGCGACCGAAAACGCGATTTTTTAAGAATTTTTCCTGGAAAGACATTTTAATTTATTAACGTAAAAATTTCTATACGTATTGTCGTAACTTTTAACACTATATTCATATTTTTTATTTGTAAAAATAATGATTTTTAAAGCTGCCATAAATGATCTCCTGGAGCTTCTCTAAAAAAAGGTGTCTGGCGGTGAGCAGGATATCCCCGGTTTGGATTATCCAAAATAAAAAAACCAAAAAGATTCTATCAGTGGATAGATGAATCTAGGTATTGATCGAAGGGATAGTCGTGATTTTGATTTTTGACAAAATCGCGGCTCCAAAAAGAAAAAATTCCAATTTTCGACCAAAATTCTTTCGTTGATTTGTTTAAAAAAAATAGAAATAATTATCGGAAATCTTATTCCTTCGATCAATACCCGAAGAATATATCCGAGAAGGTCGTGTTAAAATTGCAGACCGATCGGTCGAGCCGTGTTCCGAGAAATCCTGCTCATCGACTTTGGAAACGTCGTTTTGAGAAAAACGCGTTCAAAGTTTAGGCCGCCTACTTTGTAACGCTCCGAGGGACCTCACAAATATGCATGTATCTCCGAGAATATTTGCTGGATCGATTTGAAATTTTCCGACAATATACTCAAATATATGTACATTCCGAAACTGCAATTTAAAAAAATTGATTTTTTGAAATTTCCAACTGCGTATAACCCTTTATATTGACGACGTCCGTGTGCGGTTTTGCAATTGAGCCACATCCTCTTCCGACTTACATACTCGATAAGAACTTGGCAAAAATTTCTAACGCCAATCGGCGATGCCTTCTTTTGTGATTTCACCTGAAATGCCTCATACGCCATTAATAGATATACGCGTGACCACGGGATGCCACACGAGAATGCTAATAAGTTCTGAAAATTCGTATCCCTCGTAAACTCACTTGGGAGAGAATGCCGTCGGTTACTAAACGTATATGCATAAAAATATGCAAGCTACGTAAGCGCGCGATTCTCGTATATGAGTTTCAGAGAGCTTTCCGAATATTTATCTTTCTCCCTCATCCCCGGGACAAACGATCGGGTCCCGAGATCGGTTTTACGATCGTCGAGAGGCTCCGGTTATGAATTATATTATTATACCACCGGTGAAAAGTCGATGAAGGAAACGATTACGACGAGTTATTATACGGCATATATAACGAGTGTGGAAGACATGCGCGCATATCGACGTGGAAGTATATTACACTCACGTATATTTCTGTCGCGCGTTCCTCCAACGATCTCGTTAAATATTGTAGCTGTAAAAAAAAAAGAAAAAAAAAAAGAAAAATGTATAAATAAAACATTAGCTTGGCGAAGATAAGGAGAAAAAAAAATACAATGATAAACGATCGTGTGGTTATACTTTTCCAATCAGCTTGAAGGTACTGAAAAAAAAAAAATTACTGGAGGACGTTCGCCGTGTCGATATTTTACAAGCGATTTCCGAGTCGTCGTCGCGTTTCTTTTTTTTCGCTCCGAGCTGACCGATCGATTGAAATTGCTTTGGTGTTTTCTTTTTTTATTATTAAAAAGAAAAACATTTATTTTGTGTTGATTTTTGTTTTAGAAAAAAAATCGACAAATAAATTTGAAGCCGCGTTGAATTTTTTCGGTTTTTTTTTGCCACACGATTCGCCGTCGTTCTTAAGGTCTGGTAACTTAAGCCTATTTTCATGTCTTTTTTGGGGGGCGTTTTTTTGTAGGAAAATAAATATGAATCGTTTTGAATATTTAGGATGTTTTCATTTACATATTGAAGATACAAAAAAAAATTTTTTTGAAAAAATTTATTAGTTTATTATTATTGTTATTATTGATCGAAGTTGGCACCGCAAAAAAAAAAGCGCGTGGGTGGCCCCGGTGATTTTGGCTCTTGATGTTATCTGAAATCAAAAATTTTTGATAATTCTTAATCTATAGACATGTCATTCTGGTCGGAACTACTGAAGTTAAGTTTCATGGATAAATAACAAAATGGCGGACTTTGGAAAAAAGTGTTTTTTTTCTCCAAAATCACCGGGGCCACCCACGCGCCTTTTTTTCGAGGTTCCAACTTCGATCAATGATAATAATAATAATAAACTGTTAAATTATTTCAAAAAAAATTTTTTTTGTATCTTTAATATGTAAATAAAAATATCCTAAATATCCAAAACGATTCATATTTATTTTCCTACAAAAAACATTTTTTACATTCACTTATCGGGATGTCTTTAGGCCTTCCAGCGATTTTTGTTTTACCTCCCCCACGGTGGCAAAACGCTTGATTGCTGCTTTGTTTCGGGGTCGTATCAATAGCACCACGATTCATCACCGGTAATCACCCTGGAAAAAAGTTCAGGATCCTCTTCGAGCTGATTTTGAAGTTGAAAACATGCCTGAAGTCGACGCTCCCTTTGCTCGTCTGTGAGAAGGCGAGGGACAAATTTGGCTGCAACTCTGCTCGTGTGCAAATCTTTGGATAAAATCCTCTGAATTGAACTCCATGATATCTCAGAAATTTCGCAGAGTTGATCAATGGTTCGGCGACGGTCTTCACGAATGAGAGCATTGATTTTGTCGACGTTTTCGTCACTTCTTGACGTTGAGGGGCGTCCCGAACGGGGTTGGTCTTCAATTGACATTTCTCCATTTTAAAAACGTGAAAACCACTCGTAGACTCTGGTTTTACTTAGGGCAGCATCTCCATAAGCAGTCTTAAGGCAGTCGTCTTGTCTAGAGCGAGATTTTTGACGTCATTTCTAATGTGCAATAACGTGAAAGGGGGGTGGGGGGTTTAAAGGCGAAAAAAAGCATATTTTTATGATTTTTTTGCGGCGACATGAGTAATATAATTTTATCAAATAGAATTACATATTATTGTACAACTATTGAAGTATCTCAGAAAAAATTTTCAATGAAAAATATTGATAAATAAGCCGGTGACGTTGAATCTCCAGAGGCGCCTTGAAAAAAAGTGGTTTTGCGGTGAACATTATAACTCGTTACCGGATCATCCGAAACAAAAAAATTGATATGCATTTTAAAGGTGATGTATTTCTCGAGGTAATCAGGAAGAGTTTTTTTTTTTTTTTTTTTTTCTATTTTTCGCAAGCACTTGGAAGTGAAAAACGCAATTTTAGCTAAAAAAATCGCGCTTAATTTGTTATTAAAAAATTGAAAAAATTGAAAAAAAAAAAAAAAACTCCTGATTACCTGTTGATTTATGTGAAGAAGTAATGTTTAAATTTTCAAAAGGATCGGTTCAGTAGATTTTGAGTTCTAATGTTCACAAACTTCAAAAATGACGTTTTCGGGAAAATCGATTTAAAGTTTTTTATACGTGAAAATCAGGTATCACGGCCGGTCGTTTGAAACGCTGTAACTCCGTTAGTTTTACTCCGATTGACTTAAAATTTATACACAATATTCTCGACATATTGTTCATTCAGAAAAAAAAATGCAAAAAAAAAATTTTAAACCCCCCCCCTAATATGCGCAGGCAAGAAATTGTGATCATAACAGCAGATTCTGAAAAATTGTGGGAGTCACATGTAAAATGTTTTCCCGAGTAAATACACAATTATTAAAAATTGGAAAACCGTGACGTCCGATTCGTCAACACTAAGTTTTCATTTTTACCGTAGTTTTGCACAATTTCTTTGAACAGAGCAAATTTGATAAAAGTTATTTTCCAATTTTTTTCAATGGTAACTATTAACGCCCTATATTTCGGCTTATTTGATGACCAGACTAATACAATATCATTATTTTTTTTTTACGCCGGCGGTCCTATTTGAGCCTGTACGCGAAAAATCGGGTAATTACCCGACATTATTCGTTATTACCCGGTTACCCGGATCCGTGATTATTCGGATACCCGGATATTCGGGTATTCGAATCTGAAGTGTTGGATCCGATTTCCCGGATACCCGGATACTTTCGGATATCCGGCTAACCCGGATAAAAGTAACAGTCCTAGTAAAGAAATAGTTTGGTAATAATAGTGAATATGCCTGCAAGATTCTTACCAAGAATCTTCGTTATAATGATAATCTAATTTGTTCAATATTGACATCAGTCGGTAAAAATAAAAAATGGTCAACTAAACGATCGGACATGAACACCGATATAATCCCGGTTTCTCAATCTTCCGGTAATGATTTATTATTCGTCTTATAAATGTACTTCTCAAACATTGTTCTTGGCAACATCTGCGCGTGCCTCACAAATTGTGTAAATTGAACAATTATTTGCAGCATTTTCGGCATCAATTATCGGCGGTAATTGCCCGATATTATTCGTTATTATCCGAGTACCCGGTTACCCGGATACCCCGAAACTATCCGTGTACCCGAATCCGTTATTACCCGGATATTATCGAATTATCGGGATATACGGATTTGAAGCGTCGGATCCGTGAAACCCGAATTACTCGGGTATCCGGATACCCGGAAAAATTCAAGCTCTGATAAAAACATCCTGAATATCCAACACGATTAATTTTTATTTTGCTGCAAAAAAACGTCCGCCAAAAAAGACATGAAAATCGGCTTAAGTTACCAGACTACCTTAACGTGTTTGATTAATCGTCGATTCATTTTTTTTTTTTGTATTTTTCTATCCGTTCCAGTTGGTATCACGACACTGATGTTTTTTCTATTCGGCAAGCCTTATCAGCGTGGCTTCTTTTGCAACGACGAGTCTCTCAATCATCGCTTCAAGGAATCCACGGTTACAAGTCCGATGCTCTACGTCATCGGTTTCTTCCTTCCCGTTTGCACGGTGAGTCTTTACATATGTGTAAAGTTTAGTGCATAAAATAACATTTTTTTAAATAAATTTCTGCTTTTATGAATAAATGAGATAACGAGACGACTTCCTCACGAAGGAAGTCTCACGGATACCCCACTTCGCTTTTTTTTTTTCCTCGTTCTGACATCAATCTCATTGAGGGTGATGAGTCACGAGATAAAAGCGAACGAGTAGATGAAGCCTCGGGCCGATCGAAAAGAACAGGCCATTAGAAACGACGAATTTGACACGAGTGAGAGAAAGAGAGGGAGAGCACTCCTCTCGGCTCCGGAATACATTGGATGACCAAAGAGATTGTAACGAGAATATCTTACTTTTCGAAAAGTTCTCACGTCATATATTGTTCAGAGACGAGCAACCGAGATGGAAACGCAAAACCCACGTGTCTTTGTACATGTGTAAATTATCACGAAAGTAAATATCTATAGACACGTGCACAATGAAAAAAAAATAGGAAATTCACACCGAGACAGAATGTTTCATCCAAAAATCCGAATCTGTACTGTCGGCGCGCTTTGCGCGCTCCGTGACAGCGTTAATTCGTAACCGTATGTCGCTTTGCCAAACTCACAACAGCTCGTGTGTGTACCGTCAATTCCGTGCATAATCAACCGGTCTACGTTCATAATTTATTTATTCATTTCTCGCAATGGTGATATTAGCGGGATTGCAACAATTGTTACGTATTGTTGATTTAAAAAATAAATTAACAATTGTTCCGGAATTCCATGTTCTATTATGAAAATATTGGATAATTGAGCGGAGGAGTTTCCGTTGCTCATTTTTTAAATAATTGATAACGGAGCAGTTGCCACTGCTCATTTCCAAAGTAATTTATAATGGAGCGGTTGTCTCTGCTCATTTTCAAAATAATTCATAGTGGAACAGTTTCCATTATTGATTTTCAAAATATTTGATAATTCAGCAGCTGCCATTGCTCATTTACAAAATAATTGATAATGAAGCAGTTGCCATTGCTCATTTTCAAAAGAATTCATAGTGGAGTAGTAACCATTATTGATTTTCAAAATAATTAATCATGAAGCAGTTGCCATTGTTCATTTCCAAAATAATTGATAATGGAGCAGTTGCCACTGCTCATTTTCAAAATAATTGATAATGGAGCAGTTACCACTGCTCATTTTCAAAATAATTGATAATGGAGCAGTTACCACTGCTCATTTTTAAAATAATTGATAATGAAGCAGTCGCCACTGCTCATTTTCAAAATAATTGATAATGGAGCAGTTGCCACTGCTCATTTAAAAAATAATTGATAATGAAGCAGTTGCCACTGCTCATTTAAAAAATAATTGATAATGAAGCAGTTGCCATTGCTCATTTTCAAAAAAATTCATAGTGGAGTAGTAACCATTATTGATTTTCAAAATAATTGATAATTCAACAGCTGCCATTGCTCATTTCCGAATAATTGATAATGGAGCAGTTACCACTGCTCATTTTCAAAATAATTGATAATGGAGCAGTTGCCACTGCTCATTTTCAAAATAATTGATAATGGAGCAGTTGCCACTGCTCATTTTCAAAATAATTGATAATCGAGCAGTTGCCACTGCTCATTTTAAAAATAATTGACAATGAAGCAGTTGCCATTGCTCATTTTCAAAATAATTCATAGTGGAGTAGTAACCATTATTGATTTTCAAAATAATTGATAATGCAACAGCTACCATTGCTCATTTCCAAAATAATTGATAATGGAGCAGTTGCCACTGCTCATTTTCAAAATAATTGATAATGGAGCAGGTACCATTGCTCATTTTCAAAATAATTCATAATGGAGCAGTTACCATTATTAATTTTCAAAATAATTGATAATGGAGCAGTTAACATTATTGATTTTCAAAATAATTAATAATGAAGCAGTTGCCATTGCTCATTTCTAAAATAATTGATAATGGAGCAGTAGCCACTGCTCATTTCCAAAATAATTGATAATGGAGCAGTTACCACTGCTCATTTTCAAAATAATTGATAATGGAGCAGTAGCCACTGCTCATTTCCAAAATAATTGATAATGGAGCAGTTACCACTGCTCATTTTCAAAATAATTGATAATGGAGCTGTTGCCACTGCTCATTTTCAAAATAATTGATAATGGAGCAGTTGCCACTGCTCATTTTCAAAATAATTGATAATGGAGCATTTGTCACTGCTCATTTTCAAAATAATTGATAATGGAGCAGTTACCATTGCGCATTTTCAAAATAATTCATAGTGGACCAGTTACCATTATTAATTTTCAAAATAATTGATAATGGAGCAGTAGCCACTGCTCATTTTCAAAATAATTGATAATGAAGCAGTTGCCATGGCTAATTTCCAAAATAATTGATAATGGAGCAGTTGCCACTGCTCATTTTCAAAATAATTGATAATGGAACAGTTGCCACTGCTCATTTTCAAAATAATTGATAATGGAGCATTTGTCACTGCTCATTTTCAAAATAATTGATAATGGAGCAGTTACCATTGCGCATTTTCAAAATAATTCATAGTGGACCAGTTACCATTATTAATTTTCAAAATAATTGATAATGGAGCAGTAGCCACTGCTCATTTTGAAAATAATTGATAATGGAGCAGCTGCCACTGCTTATTTTCAAAATAATTGATAATGGAACAGTTGCCATTGCTCATTTTCAAAGTAAATGATAATGGAACAATTGCCACTGCTCATTTTCAAAATAATTGATAATGGAGCAGTTACCATTGCACATTTTCAAAATAATTCATAGTGGAGCGATTACCATTATTAATTTTCAAAATAATTGATAATGGAGTAGTAGCCACTGCTCATTTCCAAAATAATTGATAATGGAGCAGTTGCCACTGCTCATTTTCAAAATAATTGATAATGGAACAGTTGCCATTGCTCATTTTCAAAGTAAATGATAATGGAGCAATTGCCACTGCTCATTTTCAAAATAATTGATAATGGAGCAGTTACTATTGATCATTTTCAAAATAATTCATAGTGGAGCAGTTACCATTGCTCATTTTCAAAATAATTCATAGTGGAGTAGTTACCATTATTGATTTTCAAAATCATTGATAATGCAGCAGCTGCCATTGCTCATTGCCAATATAATTGATAATGGATCAGTAGCCACTGCTCATTTCCAAAATAATTGATAATGGAGCAGTTGCCATTGCTCATTTTCAAAATAGTTGATAATGGAGCAGTCGCCACTGCTCATTTCCAAAATAATTGATAATGAAGCAGTTGTCATTATCCAGTACAAAATCGATCCATCACCAAAATCAAAAATGTTGCATTTTGACGAAAAATGTTCATTTCGCACTTAAAAAAAACTCCTCTCAACTCTTCCAACTGTCGATTAACAGAGCCAAAAATATGAAAACAATTAGGAAAACCGGGCCATTGACATTGTGTCGGAATGGTCCGTACATACGTAGCGTATAAGTGAAGAAGCGTGAAAGGGACTAATCTCGCGGGTAGAAAAGACAGACGGGTAGAGGATGCAAATAGGGAGAGAATTCGCGCAAAGAGGCGCCGGTGAGAAACGAGACGGGAAACGGTCAAAAATATACCAGACGCGTGCACATTAGGGTGGTCGAAAAACAAAAAACAAAAAAACAACAACAAAAACACTTCTCGTTCCTCATCAACATTTTTTCGACATTTCGCCAAGAAAAGCAAAAAAGAAAAAACACAACCGAACGCATCGAGAGTCTCGCAAAAATAATGGCAAAAGGGAACAGTTTTTCAAAGAGGCCTTACGAAAATTTTGTTAACGTATGAAAGCCAAACGAAAAAAAAAACCGAATGACTTGCGAAGCTGCAATAAGAAAAAAAAAAAAAAAAAACCCCCCATGGACCAAGACAATGAATTCGTCGGGCGTGAATTGATTTCGAGTGGAATGGCCCGTACGGATTTAATGGTATATAATCAGGTGTGTGCTGCAAAAATAAAAATATCGTACGAAGGGACAAAACGTAATATATGTGTGCGTGCATATATAATATAGGGGAAGGATGTATCGTAACAAGGAGAATCGATTATCCGGAGTCCCGTCTCGGAAAGTCAGCGAAGAGGAGGGAGTGCATAAGAAGAGGAAGAAAAAAAAAAAAGTAGCGAAAAAAAACAAAAATTGCACCCTCCAGGCACTATTCGAGAGATTCTCGCGAGTCGACGTATATATCCAAGCAAAGATGAGAAGCGAGAAGGGGAGGAGGAAGAAGAGAGACTGTGTGCGAAGAGGAGAAAAGTGTTGCAGTCCCGAGGGAAGAATGCTGGCGCCAAATGGATCTGCAACGTCTCGAGTCTCTCGTCTCAATATTATATATATACATATATATTACCACTCTCATTCACAATGTAAAGATAACATCTCAAGATATTATCGAAGTTCAGCCCTCTTGTATTTTTTATCTAAACTCCGGGAGGCCAACAAAAATTACAGCGACTTTAATATTTCACATATTTCCTCCCCGCGTGAGTGGTACCTCGTTGAGGAAATTTATTTTGCGAAAAAATCGTCGACATCTCATTTTTGAGAATAAAAAAAAAAAAACAATCTTTCGCTTTTACCATGTGATCCGTGAGAGGGAAGAAAAACGGGATTTTTTGTTGTTGTTAAAGACATCGCTCGTATCTCTCAATCTCTCGTGAAGAAAAGAAAAAAAAAAAGCAAGCAGGTAGAATGCATTGTTGTTTTTCACGCTGGTCCGTTCCACATTCCTCATTCTCGGAGTTGTTCAATGGGGAAGGGAGCAGCGTTCAAGGAGCCAAATACACCGTGAAATCTTTGCCGTCGTTCACGTTCAAGAGAGCTCCTCTTTCTTCTCTTTTACAGAGATTTTTTTTTTTTTTTACGAGGGTTCGCGTTACCAGAAGGGCCTTCGTGGTAACCGAAGCGACGAATCCTTCGGGAAGAGGATTCCGCTTCCACCGAGAACACACAAAAAACTACACCGATCTCCTTTATTCCTTTTCTGTGTAACGATTATAATGACAATAATGAAAGTATAAAAAGTACTCTCGAGACGTCCGAGATTGGGGGGGGGGTTTAAAGGCGAAAAAAAAGCATATTTTTATGATTTTTTTGCGGCGACATGAGTAATATAATTTTATTAAATAGAATTACATATTATTGTACAACTATTGACCATTTCTCTCAGGTAGTAGTCTGGTAACTTAGGCCGATTTTCATGTCTTTTTTGGAGGGCGTTTTTTTGTAGGAAAATAAAAATGAATCGTTTTGGATATTTAGGATGTTTTTATTTGCATATTAAAGATACAAAAAAAAATTTTTTTGAAAAAATTTAATAGTTTATTATTATTATTATTATTGATCGAAGTTGGCACCTCGAAGTTGGCAGCCCGGGTCTTAACTTTTTTTCTACCGAACGGATTGCTTTCAAATTTTAACAGGCTACTCTACACACTTATAGTTCTCGTCGGAGCTACCGAGAAAATTTTTCACCCCTAACTTTTTATTTTACAACCCCTTCTTTGCTAAAATAAACAGACTTTTTTCTTCAAAGTCCGCCATTTTGTTATTTATTAATGAAATTTAACCTCAGTAGTTCCGACGAGAACTATAAGTGTGTCGAGTAGCCTGTTAAAATTTGAAAGCAATCGGTTCGGTAGAAAAAAAGTTAGGACCCGGGCTGCCAACTTCGAGGTGCCAACTTCGATCAATAATAATAATAATAATAAACTATTAAATTTTTTCAAAAAATTTTTTTTTCGTATCTTCAATATGTAAATAAAAACATTCTAAATATCCAAAACGATTCATTTCTATTTTCCTACAAAAAAACGGCCTCCAAAAAAGACATGAAATTCGGCTCAAGTTACCAGACTTGCTACCGTAAGAATTTTCAACGTCCAAATGTATCAGGGATTTGTGAGGTCTCTGGTGGGGTAATGAGGATCGGGTGGTTTTTTTTTCCTCAACGATATCATTTTTTAGGGTCCCGTTGTCCGTCCGTCCGTCTGTCCCTTTGTCACGAAATAAACGACTTCGCTTTAGCAGTTTTTATATATTTTTTGTTTCTTTGTTCGTTACAGATGATCGGGGGAGAGTATCACTGTTGGAAGAGATCCGGTGGACAATCGGCATTGTTGTTGTTCGGTCGGGCCGTACCGTCTTGGGTCGGGATGGCTTATAGCAAAGTGAGAAAATCAAAAATATAACAAAAATATAACAAAAAAATGGTGAAACATTAATTTTAGCTTAATGAGAAGAATTCGTATCGGCAAACACATTTGGAATGACAAGGAGAAACCGCGAATATTGGGAACATATTTTTCAATAGTTTTACTAACAATTTATGAAATAAAAATAATCGATTTTTTTGAACCGTCCAACCCTATTTCCCCCCTTAAAATATATATATATTTTTTCCATTATCTGGTGGGTTCTTCGTTTCTTCGCACAAGAAACATTTTAATCTTTGTTTCGTCAAAATCGACGCACTGCTTCTATGTGAAACTGCAAAATCGCCTCTTGACATGTGTAACTTTAGGGGATGGTTTCACCTCTTGAAACCGTTTTTTCGGCGATAAAAAAAAATACGTGTCGCTTAGTTTTCCATGCTCTGTAACATACTTGAGTTTCAACTAAATCGTAGGGGGACTCGAGTACTTTCCTCGTCAGTTATGTTTCCGGTCAACAAAAACGGAGACGTCATCGCAAAAACGCTGCACAGCCGCCATTTTGAAATTAATCGCTTCAAAAAAATTATTGTATACAGTCACTGATGTGTATGATAAACACTCTATTTTGTAATCTTGATTTATTTTGTAGTTTTTCTAAAAAAAAATCTCCCAAAATGCCTTTTTTTTTCGGCCTATAGACTGGACTAACCCGTTCAATTGAGATTTTCCCCAGTGATCTCACGACTATCTCCCGTGTCTCTTTGTAGATCGGTCTCTTCGGTTACGGAGCAGCGATGACCGCGCTAACCACCGACATCGCTAAATACACCATAGGACGTTTGCGACCGCACTTCATGCAAATGTGTAAGCCAAACGTGGATTGCACATTGCCGGAGAATCAGCATCGTTATATCGAGGATTTTACCTGCACAGCGAGTAACATATCGCCGAGACTTATGAAGGAACTGAGGTGAGAAAGGATGAGGCGAGAAGGAAAGAAAAAAAAAAGAGGGGAAAAAAACAACAGAAGAAAAATATAACACAAACCATGGGATATCGGTGTCGGTACATCGTAATACGATATTGTAATGATGAAAATACATTTAGCAGATAATATTTTACGCGACGAGTCGAGTATACCAGGTCTGTTCAAAAAGTATCGCGAATTTTAATTTTCCGCGGGCTACGTATATTAGGGTGGTTCTTAATTTGGTGATGTTGGAAATTCTTTGGTATTGTTCCTCAAAAGTAATCAACATATCTAGAAGAAAAATTGGGCGCAAGCGGAACTTTGTCCAATAATTCTAACCCACCCCACCGAGCTGTCGAATTTTTATATGAAAAAATGCATGCATTCAAAATTTTGTTAAAAAAATTGTTTATTATTTCAAAACTATTTATGATAAAAGAATTTTATATAACGTTTTTGTAGGAAATATAATGCTCTACAAAAAAGGTATCTTGTGAAATTCTCGTGAATCTAATATTTATCACGTAATTAGCAAAAAACTGTCATCATTTATTCCAAAAGTCGATCATTATGGTCAGAACAGGAGTTGGACGTCGAATAGCTGCAATTTATTTTTCGTATGTATATAAGATTATGAAGAAATACGTAGCGCACTCAACAATGAAATGTAAACAATATTCAAATTTTTAATTTTATCAATTTTATTGTGAATTATAATGAATGATGTCATATATTTAAAAAATCAACTTACAATGATGAATTACATCGATTGGAGCAAAGTTGCTCTGTTAATATCAGGATATTTTTTTTTATATTCTTCAATTATTTGCACAATGAATTGTTTCTGATCTTCGTCATAAGTGAGACGATCATTGTACTCTGTAATAAGTTTCACTCCTCTTTCTGCAACATCGTTAACCACTTTAAGGGTTAACACCACTGTGACCCCCTGTTTTTTTTCACATTTTTCAAGAATTTTTTTTTGTGGGAAAAAAAAGAGATATTCGAAAAATTTGTTGGGTTTTGTTCCTTGTTTATTAATGTATCAAAAAACATTTTTTTCACATTTTTCACGCCGCATGGTGGCGCTGGGGAAGCTCTCGCGTCAGGTGCTGTCATCTCCGTGGCACGCAGCAGAACTCTCTTCAACGTCGATCTGAAAAAAAATACCGAGTGTTGTCGTTAATAATATGATATTTTGAAGAGAAGTACATAGGGATTTGGAAAAATATTGTTTTAAAAAAAATAGGCACGCCTTTGAAATTAACTTTAATTTCAAAGGCGTGCCTATTTTTTTTAAAACAATATTTTTTCAAACAATATTTTTCCAAATCCTTTGAAATTAAAGTTAATTTCAAACGCCTTTGAAATTAACTTTAATTTCAAACGCATTTGAAATTAACTTTAATTTCAAAGGCGAGCCCATTTTTTTTAAAACAATATTTTTCCAAATCCCTATGTACTTCTCTCCAAAATATCATATTATTAACGAAAACACTCGGTATTTTTTTTCAGATCGACGTTGAAGAGAGTTCTGCTGCGTGCCGCGGAGATGACAGCACCTGACGCGAGAGCTTCCCTAGCGCTACCATGCGGCGTGAAAAATGTGCAAAAAATGTTTTTTGATACATTAATAAACAAGGAACAAAACCCAAAAAATTTTTTCGAATATCTCTTTTTTTTCCCACAAAAAAAAATTCTTGGAAAATGTGAAAAAAAAACAGGGGGTCACAGTGGTGTTAACCCTTAATTCCTTTAACTATTTTTAAGCCTTGTAAATAATTTTCATTAGAAATCCACTCGCTCACATCGATATCAAAAAATGAGGAGTTGATTTCAAATCTTTCGAAAAAAGCCATCGATTTGGAACTGATAAAGAAATCAATTTCCTTATCGATCAACGAAGAAAAATTTATCATGAATGATAATAAAATTGATAAAATTGAAAATTTAAATATCGTTCACATACCATTATTGAGTGCACTACGTATCTCTTCATATTTCTAATTGCATATGAAGAATACATTGCAGTTTTTCGACGTCAAACTCCTGTTTTGGCCATAATGATGGACTTTTGGAATAAATGATGACAGTTTTTTGCTAATAACGTGATAAATATTAGATTCACAAGAATTTTACAAGATACCTTTTTTGTAGAGCATTAAATTTCCTATAAAAACACAATATAAAATTTTTTTATCACGAATAGTTTTGATATAATAAACAATTTTCTTAACAAAATTTTGAATGCATGCATTTTTTCATATAAAAATTCGACAGCTCGGTGGGGTGGGTTAGAATTATTGGACAAAGTTCCGCTTGCGCCCAATTTTTTTTCTGGATATGTTGATTACTTTCAAGGAACAATACCAAAGAATTTCCAACATCACCAAATTAAGAACCACCCTAACGTATATTCGATTTTCGATTTTTTTTTGGCGTTAGGTTGGTACTCGTGTCCCTCACTTATGCCGAAAAAATCGGCCACTTTGAATGTTTAGTTAATTGTTGAAAGCTGTTTTGGTTAGACGTGTTTTGGCTTGTCTTCGAATTTTCGCGATATTCAACAAAATTCGCGATACTTTTTGAACAGACCTCGTATCCCGCGGATTTGCAAAATGCCTTATTTCATTTCATTCTCGCGACGACAATACAATGAAATATAAACTCCAAAATGAATATTTTCATGAAAAATATCTATCGACGATATCATTCTCGGATATACGATTCTCGAATAAAAAAAGAAAGAAGAACAACAAAAAACAAAAACGTAACCGGCCGATAATCCTTTGATTCGTGAATTTGTCCGTGATACTATGAATTGTCGATAATTACGTTCGTTTTACGAACGAGACTGGGCTCGAGGTCGGGACGTTATCAGTGACACTGCAGCTCGGATAAGAAATACAAATTGCCAGGAAGGATGAGTAAACTCGATAAATGCCTCAGAATTATCGGCGATAACGTGGAAAATTTACCAATGAAAAAAAAACGAAAAAACAAAATATAATAAAAAGACGAGCAATTGCACCCGATATAATCTCGCGATGACGAATAAAATTGGAATATAACGTGGCTCGTCGGCACGAGGTTCGGGGATTCACCTTTATTTCTTTTCTTTTTTTTTTTTTTCTTTATCGATTTATCACATGTCCGAGAGAATATTAAAGTGGGTGTTTCTTCCCACCCTCCCCCCCGTACGAGAACACTCGACTTGTGTAACAGATGTTTTTGAAGGGCCTTCGGAGTTATTCGTCACGTGTGAATTGAGTGGAAAACGAGAAAAAAAAAAAAAGGAGAAAAATTTATGGGACGCAATGTGAGCGCTACTGTAATTTTTTTTAGAGTGAGTACTGAAAAATAGTGAAAAGTTTAGTCGATGAACGCGGAAGAAGAGTTTATTTAACGATAAGAAATTCGTTTTCGTTAAATACACAACGATATGTCATTCAGTTGGTTCGGATAAATTCATATGAAATATCGTATTAATTTTCAAAATATTATTTTTCCCGGTAGGAAATTTTTCGAGGATAATGTCAAACAAATTTCCATTACCTTCAACTAAAATTGCACAATGCTCAAGGACACATCCACGTGTCATTGATCATTTAACGTAGTAGTCTGGTAACTTAAGCCGATTTTCATGTCTTTTTTGGAGGGCGTTTTTTTGTGGGAAAATAAAAATCAATCGTTTTGGATGTTTAGAATGTTTTTATTTACATATTAAAGATACAAAAAAAAATTTTTTTGAAAAAATTTAATAGTTTATTATTATTATTAGCATTGATCGAAGTTGGCAACTCGAAAAAGGAGCGCGTGGGTGGCCCCGGTGATTTTGGCTCTTGATGTTATCTGAAATCAAAAATTCTTGATAATTCTTAATCTATAGACATGTCATTCTGGTCGGAACTACTGAAGTTAAATTTCATGGATAAATAACAAAATGGCGGACTTTGGAAAAAAGTTAAGCCGATTTCCATGTCTTTTTTGGAGGGCGTTTTTTTGTAGGAAAATAAAAATCAATCGTTTTGGATATTTAGGATGTTTTTATTTACATATTGAAGATCCAAAAAAAAATTTGTTTCAAAATATTTTAATAGTTTATTATTATTATTATTATTGATCGAAGTTGGCACCTCGAAAAAAAAGCGCGTGGGTGGCCCCGGTGATTTTGACTCTTGATGTTATCTGAAATCAAAAATTCTTGATAATTCTTAATCTATAGACATGTCATTCTGGTCGGAACTACTGAAATTAAATTTCATGGATAAATAACAAAATGGCGGACTTTGGAAAAAAGTTAAGCCGATTTTCATGTCTTTTTTGGAGGGCGTTTTTTTGTAGGAAAATAAAAATCAATCGTTTTGGATATTTAGGATGTTTTTATTTACATATTGAAGATACAAAAAAAAATTTCTTGAAAAAATTTAATAGTTTATTATTATTATTATTATTGATCGAAGTTGGCACCTCGAAAAAAAAAGAGCGTGGGTGGCCCCGGTGATTTTGGTTCTTGGTGTTATCTGAAATCAAAAATTCTTGATAATTCTTAATCTATAGACATGTCATTCTGGTCGGAACTACTGAAGTTAAATTTTATGGATAAATAACAAAATGGCGGACTTTGGAAAAAAGTTAAGCCGATTTTCATGTATTTTTTGGAGGGCGTTTTTTTGTAGGAAAATAAAAATGAATCGTTTTGGATATTTAGGATGTTTTTATTTACATATTAAAGATACGAAAAAAAATTAGTTTGAAAAAATTTAATAGTTTATTATTATTATTATTATTGATCGAAGTTGGCACCTCGAAAAAAAAAGAGCGCGGGTGGCCCCGGTGATTTTGACTCTTGATGTTATCTGAAATCAAAAATTCTTGATAATTCTTAATCTATAGACATGTCATTCTGGTCGGAACTACTGAAATTAAATTTCATGGATAAATAACAAAATGGCGGACTTTGGAAAAAAGTTAAGCCGATTTTCATGTCTTTTTTGGAGGGCGTTTTTTTGTAGGAAAATAAAAATCAATCGTTTTGGATATTTAGGATGTTTTTATTTACATATTGAAGATACAAAAAAAAATGTTTTGAAAAAATTTAATAGTTTATTATTATTATTATTATTGATCGAAGTTGGCACCTCGAAAAAAAAAGAGCGTGGGTGGCCCCGGTGATTTTGGCTCTTGATGTTATCTGAAATCAAAAATTCTTGATAATTCTTAATCTATAGACATGTCATTCTGGTCGGAACTACTAAAGTTAAATTTTATGGATAAATAACAAAATGGCGGACTTTGGAGAAAAAAAACTTTTTTTAATAACAAAATAGCGGACTTTGGAAAAAAAAACTTTTTTTTCCAAAGTCCGCCATTCTGTTATTTATCCATGAAATTTAACTTCAGTAGTTCCGACCAGAATGACAGGTCTATAGATTAAGAATTATCAAGAATTTTTTATTTCAGATAACATCAAGAGCCAAAATCACCGGGGCCACCCACGCGCTTTTTTTTCGAGGTGCCAACTTCGATCAATAATAATAATAATAATAAACTATTACATTTTTTCAAAAAAAATTTTTTTGTATCTTTAATATGTAAATAAAAATATCCTAAATATCCAAAACGATTCATTTTTATTTACCTACAAAAAAACGCCCTCCAAAAAAGACATGAAAATCGGTTTAAGTTACCAGACTACCATACTACCTTAAAGTCACAAAATCTCCAAGTATTTTCAGAGATCGCTTATTATTTTTGCATATTTTTATCGTCCACCAAAATACCAAAGTTAATTAAACGCGAAAAAGGAAAAAAAAATGTTGATCGTGTTAATTTAACCTGGAACGCGCCATATATAAAATATTGATCCACCAAGACTGTATCGCGCAATGTGACATTTTACGAACATACGATAAAACTTTACAGAGCATTCATTCATTAGTCCCTTCGGGTTCATTCAGCCTCTCTCGATCTCTCTCTCTCTCTCTCTCTGTCTTTCGCCCGCGCTGGATCTTCTTTGCAGACGTTTTTCTAAACGGCAAAACCGCGGATAGAGATATATAGGAAAAAAAAAAGCTAGCGAGACAGAGAGAGAAATGAGAGGGGAGACCGATGAGATAGAAGGGAGAAACTGCTTTTTTTTTTTTAATCTGTCTTCTAAATGAGCGGAAGAAGAAGAAGAAGAAGTATTAGGGAGCAGCGCAATAGCCTCGAGTCAAAAACAAACAAAAAAATCGTCACAGTTGCGTCTGTTTCTCCGGCTTGGCCTCTTTCTTCATCGTTTCTCACTATCTTCGACCGTGGAGTAATATGAAGAAAAAAAAAAAAAAGAAAAAGTAAACTCGCTATGGAATAAAGCTATGGAATAAAAAAGATGGTGCTGTGCAATCGATTAGAAAGAGTGTAAAAAAAAAAATTTCCCACCACTCTTCAAACCTTTGGATAATAAAAATCAGAACTCTCTTTCATCGGTAGATCTTTTTCCACTTTTTTTTCGTCTCTCGCAAGCTCAAAATACCGACGCGGACAACACGTTTTACAAATTATCCACTGAAAATCCAGCTCCCCAGAAAAAAAACGACAAATATTCATCATTCTCTCATTCGCGACACGGGGAGCACACGTACACCCAAAATCCATTTCTTTAAGGTAGTAGTCTGGTAACTCAAGCCGATTTTCATGTCTTTTTTGGTGGGCGTTTTTTTTGTACGAAAATAACAATGAATCGTTTTGGATATTTAGGATGTTTTTATTTACATATTAAAGATACAAAAAAAAATTTGTTTGAAAAAATTTAATAGTTTATTATTATTATTATTATTGATCGAAGTTGGCACCTCGAAGTTGGCAGCCCGGGTCTTAACTTTTTTTCTACCAAACCGATTGCTTTCAAATTTTAACAGGCTACTCTACACACTTATAGTTCTCGTCGGAACTACCGAGAAATTTTTTCACCCCTAACTTTTTATTTTACAACCCCCTCTTTGCTAAAATAAAAGGACGTTATTTTTCCAAAGTCCGCCATTTTGTTATTTATTCATGAAATTTAACTTCAGTAGTTCCGACCAGAACTATAAGTGTGTAGAGTAGCCTGTTAAAATTTGAAGGCAATCGGTTCGGTAGAAAAAAAGTTAGGACCCGGGCTGCCAACTTCGAGGTGCCAACTTCGATCAATAATAATAACAATAATAAACTATAAAATTTTTCCAAAATTTTTTTTTTTAATCTTTAATATGTAATTAAAAACATCCTAAATATCCAAAACGATTCATTTTTATTTTCCTACAAAAAAACGCCCTCGAAAAAAGACATGAAAATCGGCTTAAGTTACCAGACTACTACCTTAAATCCCCTTGTCTCTGTATCTCGTGTTCATTCGCCGTTTATGATTTAATGCGGAATACCTGAAGGCCCAACCCCCGATGTAAAAAACAAAAAAAAAACAACAACAGCCACTAACAGACGTGAAATTAAGGGTGGAAATAGGGTTAGACGGTTCAAAAAATCGATTTTTTTTTAAATTTCTTAAATTGCTAGTAAAACTATTGTAAAATATGTTCTCAAAATTTTAAATGCAAATTCCGACTCGTTCTATTGTTATAAGCCATTAAGGGGGGTAATAGGGTTAGAACAGCGTTTTCTCAATAATTTTCATGAATTTTTTTATAGTATAAAAAATGAATATAATTTATTGAAACTTTGAGAATATTTAATACATATATTTAAGTATATACTATAAAATTTTTATACATATATTTAAGTATGTACTATAAAATATTAGCGACCCCATATTGCTTGTTTTTCTTCGTATTATTTTTTCAAACGAACGTTTTCTGAAAACGACTTTTTTTAACTTGCGTTTGAAAAGTTTTCAACCGATCGTTTTGAAAATTGGCAGTTACTTTCTTCATAGTATTGCGCTCTATATGAACCTAAAATCGGAATATTATCATTATTTAAAATAATTTTTTTTTTTCCAAATAAAGTTGTAAAAAATAGCAAAAAATCATGCTTTTTTGTTTTGACCCCTGTAAAAAATTCAATTTTCTATTTTTTTTATAGCATTTAGGTTCATAAAGAAGAGAGACATATAATAAAAGTAAATTCCAAGCTTGTTTGACTTCAGATGAAAATTGTGGCTTCCAGAATGTACGCAAAATGCTGAGTCTGATTGTGACCTGCAATATGGTGTCGCTAATATTTTATAGTATATACTTAAATATATGTATAAAATATTCTCAAAGTTTCAATAAATTATATTCATTTTTTATACTAAAAAAAAATTCATGAAAATCATTGAGAAAATGCTGTCCTAACCCTATTTCCGCCATTAATAACGTTAAGATGAATCTATCCTCATTAGCGACGAGAGTTTTGGCCCTCGGGTGTTGAAAACAGCCCTCGGGATGTTTCGAACTAAGAAAAAGAAGAAGAAAAAAAAAACAAACAAACAAAATTAGATATACATAAGAAGAAAGAATGGGCAATTTTACTTTAAGACAATAATTGAACGTCTATAAATTCGTTTTATTTGACACGAGTGTCCGATCGATCATTGCAGATTATCTTTTCCCTCGGGCCACTCGTCTTTCTCCGCTTACACCATGGTCTGGCTCGCGGTAAGTTTCACGTGTAAATTTCTTAAAAAAAAAAAACAATAATAAAAAATACAACCACGAGAGCGAAGAAAAATGATGAAAAAAAAAAGAATATTCAGGATTTAACGAAGGAGATTGTGAAAAAAAAGGCCTCGAGCAATATGCAAATGGGGCAAAAGAGATTCGCCAGATTGAATTTCGATATTCCGTTACTAAAGCCTCTCTCCCTGGACCGGGGGGGGACTCTTTCCTTTTTCTTTTTTTTTTACAGCTCTACCTCCAGCTCAGAATCACGTGGAAGGGAAGCCATCTATTGAAACATTTTCTACAATTCGTTTGCCTCATGATGGCGTGGTTCACCGCAATGACGAGAATTTCAAATTACAAGCATCATTGGAGCGACGTACTTGCCGGCATGAGCCTCGGCACGGTCATCGCTTTTATCACGGTTAGTTCGAGAAATATTTCGGAGAAGAATTTCCGTGAAAAAAAAGCCCAGAACAATCCTTTTAAATTCTGTTACGAATTTTCTGATTTTTCCCCGGTTACAATTGGGATCTCGATTTTGGGGAGTTTCATTACAAAGAAACGTTCCTCCACTCTTTTGCCCTTGTGACAGAGCAACGAGAGATAGGAGAAAATTTGAAAAAACATTGTTTAAAGCGTAGCTGAATTATGTGTTAAAAACAAAAACGATATTAAATAACGCCAGGGTGAAATTGTGTTTTTTAAAGAGAAATTGCGCTTTTTGAAAGTCTCTAAATAAAATAATAATTTTGTAATAAGGGAACAAGGCCCAAGAGGGATTTAGACGGTCGATTTGGCGTAAAATGCCTCTCGCATGTTACAGTAATGTTGCTACAGAGGTTTTGAAGATTTCCTGTGTCAAGAACGGCAGAGTGCTCTCGTCGGCACTTTGGGGAGGGCGTAACAAGTGAGCGCCGCACTCGAAACCACTATTAAAAACAACAAAAACAAAAATCTCATCTAAGTCGTTGTGTTTTACAACGGGCAACATTATGGTACGAGAGGAGACCACCACTCGAAGTTCGTGCGACGCCTGAGCGACGAAATATAGATGAAAAGTGGCTCGGCGTATCTTTATAGCTCGGAAAAAATGTTCAGCATTTTAACGTGAAAGTCGTCTAAGAAAGAAACTAAGAAGAAACCAGAAAAAAAGCCCCAAATTTTCTCGTGAAGAATTTTTCTCGTGGAATAATTTGACAATTCTTGATTGTACTTCCAAAAGAGAGGGAAAAAAGGAAAGATAAATATGGAGCAAAGGGGACCCATTTCCGATTGACTTGCCTTTAATATATGTTGTGTAGGGACCCTTCCTGAACAACTCTTTCCTCTGACACAATTGGGAGTCGTTATTTATTTAAAAGTTATTAACAAATATAGTTAATAATTCATATAGCTATTTTCCTCATACCAGCCAGTCTTAATCATCGTGCCCTTCACATTTGTTGTTACGAATACACCCCAGTGTAGCATACAAAAAGTTTTATCCGTCGCTCATTGTTTGTTGAAAAGTTATTAACAAAAAAAGTTTCATAAATCAAACATGAACTACTTGTTCTAGTGTATAGTGAATAGCACTGGGTTCTTTAGGTTGTTTGGGTTTTTTTTTTTTGTTTTGTTTGTTTATTGGATTTGGGTTTTTGGTTTGGGTTTATTTTGGATTTGTTGGGTTTGTTGGGTTTGTTCGTTTAGGTTGTTTAGTTGGGTTGTTTGTTTGGATTATTTCGGTTGTTTTTGGTTTGTTTAGGTTATTTGGGTTTTTTGTTTGTTTCGGATTTGTTTGTTTATTGGGTTTGGGTTTTTTGGTTTGGGTTTGTTTTGGATTTGTTTGTTTATTGGGTTTGGGTTTTTGGTTTGGGTTTATTTTGGATTTATTGGGTTTGTTCGTTTAGGTTGTTTAGTTGGGTTGTTTGTTTGGATTATTTCGGTTGTTTTTGGTTTGTTTAGGTTATTTGGGTTTTTTGTTTGTTTTGGATTTGTTTGTTTGTTGGGTTTGGGTTTTTTGGTTTGGGTTTGTTTTGGATTTATTGGGTTTGTTCGTTTAGGTTGTTAGGTTAGGTTGTTTAGTTGGGTTGTTTGTTTGGATTATTTCGGTTGTTTTTGGTTTGTTTAGGTTATTTGGGTTTTTTGTTTGTTTTGGATTTGTTTGTTTGTTGGGTTTGGGTTTTTTGGTTTGGGTTTGTTTTGGATTTGTTGGTTGGGTTTGTTCGTTTGGGTTTTGGGTTTGTTTTGGGTTTGTTTTGGGTTTGTTTGTTTGTTTGTTGGGTTTGTCTGTTTGTTTCTTTAGGTTACTGGGGTTGTTTTGGGTTGTTTTTGGTTTGTCTATGGGCCGGTATGCGGTGGAGGCAGGGCGGTCGCAGCCCCTCCGGTCATACGTGTACTGGCCACCATGCAAGTATTTCATAATCTTTTTATGAATTTTCTTTTGTTAATAACTTTTTAACAAACAATAAGGACGGATAAAACTTTTGGTATGTTACTCAGGGGGGTATTCTTAACAACACATGTGAAGGACAAGATGATTGGGACTGGCTGCTATAAGGAAAATAGCTATATGAATTATTAACTTTAATTGTTAATAACTTTTTAATAAATAACGACCCCCAATTGTGTCAGAGGAAAAAGTTGTTCGGAAAGGGTCCCAAGACAACATATATTAAAGGCAAGTCAATCGGAAGTGGGTCCCCTTTGCTCCATATTTACCAAAAGAAAAATTCGACATCTTTTTAAAGTTAAAAGTATCGTGCAAAAAAAACTTAATCGCTGTGTCTCATTTATTTTCATTTTTTTTTCCAGATATTCTGCGTGGCCGATCTGTTCAAGGAACGACGAGGTTTGTCCGAGGGCGAGGAAAAGCTGAGAACCGTGGAATACGACGTGGAAAACGGTACACAGGTGAATAACGGCAATGCCGATAGGATCCGTTGAGGTTCCTTTGAAAAAAAAAACAAACAAAAAATCACACAGAGCTCGCTCGCAATCTTCGTGCTTGCTGCTCTGCGATAAAAACAAAACAAAACAAAAAAAGAAAACTACTTTACAACGATACGTGACGTTGATCTTGGCTTTCGCCTAGACGCTGTATCATCTCGATGCGTTGCGACAAGGGGAGACGGATATCACGACGACGAGACCGACAGGAACAACGACTACAACGACGAGGACGAATCACTGAGAGAGAAAGATGGACCCCTCGAAATCTCATCTTCACAGAGACCGAGGGACCCGAGGGGGAAATTTTTTTTTGTTCGCTTTCTCCCAATGATATTCGCCTTTCGACATCTTTTTTTGCTTCACGATTCGAAAAACTTGTCAAATAATTCCCCGTGTGAGAGAGGGCTAATTTTTTTTTATATGGCCTTTATGACGTCACGGTTGCAGGTATCAGATAATTATTTTACCGAGGACCTAAACGTTTTTTTACATTGGCCCCGAGGAAGGGAAAAAGAACTCGTAACGTAACTGGTAACTTAAGCCAATTTTCATGTCTTTTTTGGCGGGCGTTTTTTTGTAGGAAAATAAAAGTGAATCGTTTTGGATATTTAGGATGTTTTTATTCATATATTAAAGATACAAAAAAATTTGGTTTGAAAAAATGTAATAGTTTATTATTATTATTATTATTGATCGAAGTTGGCACCTCGAAGAAAAAAGCGCGTGGGTGGCCCCGGTGATTTTGGCTCTTGATGTTATCTGAAATAAAAAATTCTTGATAATTCTCAATCTATAGACATGTCATTATGGTCGGAACTACTGAAGTTAAATTTCATCGATAAATAACAAAATGGCGGACTTTGGAAAAAAAAGTCCTTTTATTTTGCCCGCCATTTTGTTATTTATTCATGAAATTTAACTTCAGTAGTTCCGACCAGAATGACACGTCTATAGATTAAGAATTATCAAGAATTTTTGATTTCAAATAACGTCAAGAGCCAAAATCACCGGGGCCACCAACGCGCTTTTTTTTTTCGAGGTGCCAACTTCGATCAATAATAATAACAATAATAAACCATTAAATTTTTTCAACAAAATTTTTTTTCGTATCTTCAATATGTAAATAAAAATATCCTAAATATCCGAAACGATTCATTTTTATTTTCCTACAAAAAAACGCCCTCCAAAAAAGACATGAAAATTGGCTTAGGTTACCAGACTACTAACTTAAAAAAAAATCGACGATTTTATCGGCGCTTTGTTTACGTTGGTGTCTTTTTTTGGGCTTGCGGGGCGCGTTAATGCATCACACTACTATTTTTATATTTACACATATAGATTGTAAAGGGGGAATTTTTTTCATCGTTATCGCGCGAGTCCGAGAACTTCGCGAGTCTCGTTGCGCGTGTCTCGTTGTTTATTTGTTTTTTCCGGTTATTTGTAATTTCATTTAATTTTTCCTCGCATTCATCGAGTTTTACTTCTAGTTTGACGATGTTATATTTTTTTTGTTCCCTCGCCTTGCAGCAACGCCAAGTCCTCGAAACGACCAACGATCACGAGCTAAAGCAATTGTCTGAGAAATTCACGCGTGTCGTACCGACGTCGTAGTTCGACGAGTCCTTCATTTTTCCCGTCTTTTCGGTACTAAAATCGAGCGGGTTTTTTTTTTTTTCTAAATATTTTTCGTTCGATTTAATCGTCGCGCGTCTCAGTGACCCTCTGCTCACCTGTTGTAAGAGGAATTCCTCGCTGATTCGACCTGTTTTCGATTGTCATCCCTCCTCGAGTATTTGGTTCGTGATTTTGTTAAATTATTTTTTCACAATCTAAAAGTAACATTCGGGTGTTTTTGTCTTATATTCGGTTTTTCCTCTGCCAATTGTGTAAATAAATTTTTCACCGAACGACAAGTTGGCGCGAATGTAGAAAATCGAAAAAAATTCGTAGAAATACCGGTGGTCGAATATTTGGCAGAAAAAAAAAAAAAACAAAAATATTCCAGAATGTTCGAGAGTTCTTTTCGATTTTTTTTCCTCTCCTTCGAGAAAACTTTTCTCGTTGATTTGAAGTATTTTCATTAAAAAATCATTATTAAATAGCTGCTAGCGAGAAGAAAACCGAATAAGATCAAAATAACTCAATGCCTTTTGGAGTAGAAATAAAAGAAAGATTAAAAAAAAAATTATGAACCAAAAGCTCAAGACGATGAGATCCGGAATTGTCTCGAATTAACGTGCTAACGTATATAGTGTATAAATTTACTATGACATGTATATATTACATAGATATATATTTATTTCGCGAGAAACAGTGGTGGGAGATATACGAGCGTGTAGGAGAAATTATTTTTTAATTTACGTAATTTTTTTTTTTGCTTCTTTTTCTTGTCCAACAAACGCCAAGCGTTGGGGGTCATTGAACGAGGAGTTTGTACATACAAAAATTTTCGTACTGAAACAAGAAAAAAAGGGGTTTGGGGAGGGTGGAGGCATATTGAGAATAACGTACATGTGGATTCGATCGAGGTGCTTTCGTTTCAACCTTTTTTTTTTTGAACTTAACGAGCACACGTGGGTCCAAGTTAAATCCTTTTTCTTTTTTGTTTTTTTTTTCTTTCTTTAATTTTAAAGCCACGAGTATTACTATAGTAACGACTGTACTAATTTATCGTATTTCACTTGAGACATCATATGTAAGATAGAAAAGAGAAAGATAGTTGAGCAAAAATGTGGAAAAAGTTATTTGTAACTTGGGGATATTGTCAGTCATTTTTGTTTGAGCAAAAGAAGAAAATTCAATTTTTACACTAAAAGCTCACGCTAACGTAAAATTTATTTAATCGAGAATTTCTGTTTAGATGCTGGAGAAAAATCTATTGAATCTTTATTATTATTATTATTATTATTATTATTATTATTATTATATAATGGATAAAATAATTGCATGAATGATGATGGTGCATTTTACACCCGCCATCGAGTATCTCAAATTTTTCTAACGTTGAATTTAATGATATAAATATTGATATTATGTTGATGCGCATTATCGAATAATGTTATTTTACCTCGCATGATAAAAAAAAAAACAAAAAAACCTACATATATTTTAATTATGTATTATTGTAAAAGCGTAAAAGTAACAGTTGTACTTTTTACGAACGATGGCCTAGATGAATTCTAATAGAAAACGTAAGCCGTTGAATTCCCGCGCAAACTGCTGCGATAAAATTAACGACGAGAGGGAGTATTTAATAATCACGCAAAATTGTTATAAAGTGATTGTACACTTACAACGAGAATTCAATGAATTTCCTATTCCTTCTGTCGTTCCTTTATCATTATTACTTTCATTAATTGTGCGTCGTACGTATATGCTGTTGCGTCGCTTTCAAAGTTAAGTTCGCTTCTGTTGCTGTGGGAGCGAGCTCGAGGAATTTTAAATTTAAATACTTTGGCGCCACTTATTATGGCAGAGAAAAGAAAAAACGTTATAGATGGAGGCTGCTTGTTTGCAGACTGAACTGAGCCCTCTACGAGGGAGTCGGGAGAACTACGGAGGGACGCGAAGATTGAACAATGCCGGAGACGATTAGAAAAACGAAACTGATAGTTTTTTTGTCGTTCACGAGTAAAGCCGTGGGAAAAATACATTTTTTTTTATACGTATATGGGATAATTTTGTATTTGGTTGATTAATTAGACGATATAGAACGTTCGTGCTATTTTTCTTTTGATAAAAAAATGGCTGCGACCATTTGCGCGCATGCGCGAAGGACGGTCTCTGGACAATTTTCCGTGCGAGGCTATAATCACGGTAAGAATTTCCCTATATTCACGATTCCATTTAGGTGTGAACGAGTACAAAAATTCCCTAGGCTTATCTCCTATCAGGCCTCTGACACTCAGTAGTTTCGCGTGTCCCCGTTATTGTCCGAGATCCGCTAGGGGCGCTGGTAATCTTATGCCCGCGGTATGCTGCCCGCGTCTGCTCGTATCCCTTGTCGCGACTGGAAATGTGCGATAAATTTGCACAAGTCCACACAAATCAAATTATGAGGGCGAAATAATGTTTTCATTGTTGTTTTTTTTTCTTATAATCAATATAACTATTAAAATACAAATATTGCAATAAATATATATAGGGTTCATGTTCTTAAATAAATGACAGTGAAATACACAAATAAATGAATAGTCTTTATTGTATGTACAAAAAAATGTACAACGCATAGCATTCTTCGCAACAGGTGCTCCAGGACAGATCTTTTTTGCATCTAAAATATTTAACGTTGTTTCTACTTCTTCGATGCTATTTAGTACATCGCTGCAAATTTCGAAACTGGTAGCATTGAATGGTTTGGCCATTATATTGATCTTGAGATGTAAGTTATCTTGCACCATAAGTTCTTTCATGTTCATAGTAATAAAATTGTCTTCTATTTTCATGCACTGTGCTGCGACAAATGATTCCATCGGTACTTCCATCACAGTTTACGGTACGTCTAATCCAATTGTCGGGTACTTGCAATGTAGTACAAGCTATTAAATCTCCAAACAAATCTTTTGTTGGCTCACTTGATGTTACTTCTCGTACAACTTCTTCACCACATTGCTGTACAATATCATGCACCTGATTTTTTTCATGAAGTATAGCGTCGTTCTGACTATTTTCCGTCCATGGAAATTGTGACGGTACAGCACCTTTTCGCAACCTCGGTCGCTTATAATATGACTGGAAAATAAAGATTGTGTAAGAATTGTATAAAGATTCTGTTCAGGCAAACAAAGAGAAATAAAATAAAACTTTGTTTATTACTTACAACGCCTAGTACTTGTTCATCAGAACCAATTCAGTTCTCGCTTCCATAATATGTCTTCAGACAAAAAATGATTAGCACATACAACTTGTCCTACTCGAAACCACAAAGTCTTTTCTTCGTATTGCTTTTTGCCATAATGTTATGTGATTTTCATACTTCGTCACGGTAAAAAAATGCACTTTTTCTGGATTTTATTTGTATCCAGAAATGCATCCCGGAACAATACAATGTGGCATAATTCGTTATTATGCCTGTGTGTGGTATTTCCGTTTTTATATTATTCTTTTGTTAATATTAATGCGATATTTTGTCTTTAGTTGCCTTATTATGCGTGAAACTACTGTGAAGTGGGTCGGAGCAGAGAGGTTAGAGCAGAGTGGAGCAGGGCTACTAGACTACCAGCGATCCTGGCGGATCTCGGACAATAACGGGGACAAACTGGAACTAACTTTTGCATGGGAAACATTTGGCGAGTGCCAGAGGCCTGTCTCCTATGCTCTGCTCCCGGAGATCGATCCGTTTGTTTACGGAGTGTCTCGTCTGCTAGTTTCATCGTTGCTAAATCTCGTCGAAAAAACTCATTATGCATTGAATAATTTTCATTCTATTTTTTTTACCCGCCACACGATTTTCTAGTCAAATTCACGCGATGACAGGAAGCGGAGTAAGTATTTATTATTCACTACGTTTTTCTTATTTTTGTTGTCACATTGAATGTAAAACTGTTCCCCAAATCTTTGGCATAATTTGTCCATTTGTCCATCAAACGTCAAACTTCAAAAATTTATTCACACGCATATTTTCCAAAATATTGAATATTAAAACAACGATTTGTATCTATTTGCCTTTGATTGAGAAAGAAAAATACATTTTTAAGGATAACACACAGGAGCTTGGAGAAATTGAGAATGTACGTGTCGTCGTTCGCGTACGTCCGCTCAATGGCAAAGAGCTCGACGGACACAGTAAGAATATCGTCAAGTGCGACAGGCTCAACAGCGAAATAACGGTTGAAAATCCTAACGCGGCACACGGCGAACCGCCCAAAGTATTTTCCTTCGACGCCGTCTTTGACACGGACTCGACGCAGGTCGATATTTACAACGAAACCGCTCGTCCGATAGTTGACAAAGTTTTACAAGGCTACAACGGTACTATATTCGCGTACGGCCAAACCGGCACCGGCAAAACATTCACAATGTCAGGGGCAAAGACGTCGCCTCAATTGCGCGGCATAATACCCAATACGTTTGCTCAAATATTCGGACACATAGCCAAGGCGCACGACAACCAAAAGTACGTATCACCGTTCGTTGAGTTTCGAATAATGTGGAAAAAAAATTAGACTACGATCGTAAATCATTTACACGTTTCGATTTGATCGTGAAAAAAAAAGGTTTTTGGTACGAGCCACGTATCTGGAGATATACAACGAGGAGGTCAGGGATTTGCTTGGAAAGGATCAAAATACACGTTTAGAGGTGAAAGAGAGACCGGACATTGGAGTTTTCGTGAAAGATCTCAGCGGATACGTCGTCAACAATGCCGACGATTTGGACAGAATAATGACGCTCGGCAATAAGAATCGTAAGTTCGTCATTTAAACTTATTAACATAACTGTAATGTCGCTGTGAAAATGAGGGAGCGAAAAATTAAACAATTATCACGAAAATTTGAAATAACAAAAGGAATTGTATTGAAGGTGTCGTCGGAGCTACCGCGATGAATGTATCGAGCTCGCGTTCTCACGCAATATTTACGATAACCGTCGAATCGAGTCAACTCGGCGAGGATGGCGAGCAGCACGTTAAAATGGGAAAACTTCATTTGGTGGACTTGGCGGTAAGTGTGAAAAAAAATTCAATATTTTTCTAACGTTAAACATCACCGCGAGACTGGATAGACCGAAAAAAATGCCCGTAAGTAACGCCTGGTGTAACGGCATCTCGTTACGAAGAAGAAAGTATTCGACAATTTTTTCGCAGGGTTCAGAGAGGCAAAGCAAGACAAAAGCTAGTGGCGTAAGATTGCGCGAAGCTACGAAGATAAATTTGTCGTTATCGACGCTGGGCAACGTAATATCGTCGCTGGTCGACGGTCAAAGTTCTCACGTGCCTTACAGAAATTCAAAATTAACGCGGCTGCTTCAAGACTCATTGGGCGGTAATTCCAAAACTCTCATGGTAATCACTCAATTTTATAAACAATTTTTTCAACCGTTAGCAGTGACGTAACATCGGCGGGTCGAACAATTTCTTTTTGTTTTTAGTGCGCCAACGTAAGTCCGGCCGATATGAATTACGACGAGACAATAAGCACACTGAGATACGCTAATCGGGCGAAAAATATAAAGAATCGCGCGAGAATAAACGAGGATCCGAAGGACGCGCTGCTGAGACAGTTTCAGGATGAAATTGAACAATTGCGAAAGCAATTGGAGGAAAATGGCACGGAAATATCGGAATCGGATGGCGATAGTGACGAGGAGTCGGAGGATAATGGCGAGACTAAACGTGATAGAAAAGTGCGACACAGAAGGAGTCAAATGTTGACGATGGAGGAGCTGGACGATCGCGATGCCGAGACAACGGAAAAAGTGGATAAAGCCGAGCGCGACGATAAAAGTCCCGACGACAAGGACGTTATTGAATTGAAAAGAACACAGTAAGTTTGTCAATCTAAACTAAAAGATGAAACAAAGTTTTTACGAGTGCGCTTTCGACGTTCCGTAAGATTTTTTTTTCTCTCACTTTAATCCCCGATAAACTTGCCCGTTTAACCGCAGAAGCGAGAAGGAAGCGTTACGCGAGAAAATGCAAAATTTGCAAAATAAAATACTGGTAGGGGGAGAAAATTTGCTGGAGAAAGCCGAGGCGCAGGAACAATTGTTAGCCGCGGCCGCGGTTGAGCTTGATCAGCGTAAAAGTCGCGAGGAACAGTTGAAGAGGGCTATCGAGGAGAAAGAGGCCGAGCGCATCGACATCGAGGAAAAATATTCGTCGTTGCAGGAGGAGGCCGCGGGAAAAACGAAAAAACTCGCTAGAGTCTACACGATGCTGATGTCGGCGAAGGCAGAATTGTTGGATCTACAGGAGGAACATCAGAGAGAAATGGAGGGTCTGCTCGAGGGTGTGAGAGGCATCGGAAGGGAGTTGCAATTGCAGGAACTCGTTTTGAACAGTTATATACCGGTTCAGTATCAAGTAAGAATGAAAAAACGTTTATACGAAAATTTCCAACTCCTACAGACTCGAATATTTTCTATGCTCCGAGAAAACAATATTTCGTAACTATGGAGCAAAAGGGACCCACTTCCGATGACCTTGTCCTTCATATATGATGTGAAGGGAGCCGAACAACTTTTTCCTCTGGCAAAATTGGGGGCCGTTATTTATTAAAAAACGTTATTAACAAATAACGTTGATAATTCAGATAGCTATTTTCCTTATATGTCAGTTTCAATCATCTTGTCCTTCACATACGTTGCCAAGAATAATCCCCTGAGTAACATAAAAAGTTTAATCCATCGCTCATCGTTCGTTAAAGAGTTATTAAGGGAGGGGTAAGGGTTTTGGCGTAAAAAAAAACACTTTTTTTGCGATTTTTTTTCTCAAATATGGAATGAGCAATTTTATTCGAACCTTTTGTACATTATTGAGCATACTTTTGACAATGTTGTGTAATTTTTTCGTGCAGAAATATTGAAGCATAAGCCCGTAACAGAGCTTCCCCCGGAACGTCTTGGAAAAAAAAACAATTTGCGGTGTTCATTATAACTCGGCCGGAAATTATCTGAAAATGAAAAACCATGAAAATTTAGTCAAATTATAATCAAATCTTCCCCCCAACGTTCTCTGATAATTTTTTTTTTTCATTTAAAAATTTTCCGCGGCCATCTAAAGTGTGAACCGTTATTTTCCACGAAAAATTCCCGCCATTTTGTGGGTGGGAAACACCCTTAATGTAAAAAAAAAAATTTAACTAAACGTTGGGGGGAGGTATTTTATATGTAGAAAATGTGTACAAAGTTTGAAATGAATCGGTCAAGTAGTTTTTAAATGGCAGTGAACACAGACTTTGAGAAAGTAGTTTTGAGAAAAACGCGTCTAAAGTTTACGGAGTAAAAAAGTGAAGAAAAAAATGTTTTTTTTCCAACTTACACAGAATCATCGATTCCAGCTCCTGACGCTCGTTTTTTTTTTTTAATATTGTAGTGTATAGTATACACTATATACTATATACACAATAGCAATGAATAAACTGTATACCTGTTCGATAGCTGCACTGCTAGCCCGACCGCCCGCAGCTGTTAGAGGTAGCGTTAAAGGCCAGGAGATTAATAAGACAATAACTTCAAGAATATTGCTTAGATCGGTTTAAAATTTTAAGGACACATTCTTGAAATGTTAAACAATAAGATAAGACAAACAAAAAAATTCGATTTTTCGTAAGTGAAAACCCTTACCCCGCCCTTAAGATAGTAGTCTGGTAACTTAAGCCGCTTTTCATGTCTTTTTTGGATGGCGTTTTTTTGTAGGAAAATATTTAGGATATTTAGGATGTTTTTATTTACATATTAAAGATACAAAAAAAAATTTTTTTTGAAAAAATTTAATAGTTTATTATTGTTATTATTATTGGACGAAGTTGGCACCTCGAAAAAAAAGCGCGTGGTTGGCCCCGGTGATTTTGACTCTTGATGTTATTTGAAATAAAAAATTCTTGATAATTCTTAATCTATAGACATGTCATTCCGGTCGGAACTACGAAAGTTAAATTTCATGGATAAATAACAAAATGGCGGACTTTGGAGAAAAAAAAACGTCCTTTTCCATTTTGTTATTTATCCATGAAATTTAACTTCAGTAGTTCCGACCGGATGACATGTCCATAGATTAAGAATAATCAAGAATTTTTTGATTTCAGATAACATCAAGAGCCAAAATCACCGGGGCCACCCACGCGCTTTCTTTTCGAGCTGCCAACTTCGATCAACAATAATAATAATAAACTATTAAATTTGTTCAAAAATTTTTTTTTTGTATCTTTAATATGTAAATAAAATTATCCTAAATATCCAAAACGATTTATTTTTATTTTCCTACAAAAAAAACGCCCTGGAAAAAAGACATGAAAATCGGCTTAAGTTACCAGACTACTACCTTAACGAGCATGTGAAGAACACGATGATTTGGACTGACTGGTATAAGGAAAATAACTATACTAATTATTAACTTTATTTGCTAATAACTTTTTAATAAATAACGACCCCCCAATTTTGTCACAGGAAAAAGTTGTTTCTCGTGCAAAAACGCGTCGAATGGGCTTATTCCAAAGGTCAAGGGGAAGTGGGTCCCCTTTGCTTCATATTTACCCAATTTTTTTTTGTCCAAGTGCCACGTAGTCGAAATTTTTCCAAGTTCCACTTATGTGAATTTTTCCTAATTTCTTTCGTTTTTTTTTTTTCTATATTTTCTCGACAGACAATGATCGAGCGATACGTTCATTGGAACGAGGATATTGGCGAGTGGCAATTAAAGTGTGTGGCCTATACGGGTAACAATATGCGAAAAGCACAGGGCACACCACCGATAGGCAACAACAAAGACGTAATATATTGAATTTCCCCGGAAATTTCTTATGTAAAATTGTCACTCGATCCGATTTATCGGGGATTAAGCGTTACCGTAACTATTTTCTTTTTCCTTCCAGCAACCACAGCCAGACTTGTCGAACATTTATCTGACGTACAACACGGGCGGGGACAGCACATTTGTTCAGACGAAGAAGCTTCGTGGTCGTTCGGGAGTGCCTCGGCCGACAACAGCACACCGACGAACGCCACACTGAGCCTAGAAAACATTAGCGTCAAGATTCCCTTTTCGCCCTAGTTAATCAATTTCGCTTCAGTATTTTCCAATTTTTACATTTTTTTTACGTCAAATTCATTTATTTTTTGCGATCGTTAATCGTCGACTCGTGTTATTGCGGTCTGAGTGATCATGGAAAACAAAATTCGACCTTTGTATTATTTTTCGTTAATGCATCAAGGGCAGCTGCAAGTTTTGCGCGCAATTCGAGGGAAAAAGAAAAATAACGTTTCGGTTGTACAAATTGTTATTGTTTCTCATGTTTTTTTTTTTTTTAACAATTATATATCGTACACTAAGAGTCATCGATATTCGCTCGATAGATGTGTTATTTCACTAGCGCATTTCTACACCATTGTGATTTAGTATTTTCGTAATGAAATTTCTCGTTAATGCTTGACAGAAAAACTTTCCAATGTCGCGACATTATTGTAGTTTAGATTTCAATGTAATGCACACACACACATGTACGACAGAACTGATATTTATTTCGGAAGTAAATTTAAAAGTATAATTGAATCGTGTGACGCGGTGATTTTGTGAATTTCACGACTGAAATCGGGCATTTTTATAATTACGGATGAAAATCCCACGTCAACATAAATTCTCAAGGACTCACGTGCTCATAAATTTCCGAATTGTATCGCGCCTCGTCGTGATACTGTTTGAGCCATTTTTTAATCGACAAAACGTGAAACTTTCGAGCCTGAACGACGTCATAAGGATCGTTCGGATTGGCGCCACGAAGATCGAGATGATGCGCACCTTCCGGTATTATAACGGCGATTGCCGATGACGAGACATTCCTGAGAACACCGCCGCTCGACCAAGGATCTCGCAAACCATTGCTGAAAATTGAACGAAGGAAAAAAATCAAATCCAAGAATGGTTTATTTTTTTTCTCGTAAATTCTTCACATCGCCCACGTATTTCGTGATAAACGAAATGAAAATTTCAACGAACGCTCGTGAATAAATAAAAATGATGATAGAAGCGACGAAAAAGTTTCATGATACCTGTAGACGATGTTTGTAGCTGCCGAAAGGTCCTTGCAGCCGTAAGTTTTGCAAGCCAAATTCACTTCCGGTCTGACCTTATATTTCTTGTAACAATCGTCGCTGTACTCTTGAAAATTCCACGTCGTCGGCTCGAACATGTCGTTAATGCCGTCGGTGCACATTGGCATTACCATTTCCGTGCACGACTGATAGTACCAGCCTAACGTTCCCAAATCCGGTCCGGTGTCCTTGGTCGACAAACAACTTATTTGTCCGGTATGATTAGCGTAAACTTTTATCGCCCTGTTCATCGCCAATAGCAAGTCCTTTCCATCGAGGCTCGAGTTTGTGAGATGTCGACAAAACGCCTGTACCGAAGTTAGCCTATGGTGAAACCCGTGTACAATGTACATATCGACGCTGATCACGAAAACTAGCATGTTTCAGATTTCTTACGAAAACAAGCGCGCTTGATATCCCCGCGAAAACTAACATGTTTCGGCTTTTACCACGAAAAAACTAGCAGGTTTCGACTTTCTCATTTTTTTTACTCCAAAAAATAAAAAAATGAGAAGTGTTTCGCATTTTTTACTCCACGTTTTTTGAACATCCTTTTTTTACTCCAAATTGACGAAATATTTATGCTCGTCATTTTACACCGTTTTATTTTTTGTTTGAATTTATTTCATACATGTTTTACTGTTTGAATTTTGCACGGTTCGATATTCCCCGCGAAAACTAGCGTGTTTCGGCTTTTACCACGAAAAAACTAGCAGGTTTCGACTTTCTCATTTTTTTACTCCAAAATATTAAAAAATTAGAAGTGTTTCTCATTTTTTACTCCACGTTTTTTGAACATCCTTTTTTTACTCCAAATTGACGAAATATTTATGCTCGTCGTTTTATACCGTTTTATTTTTGGTTTGAATTTATTTCATACATGTTTTGCCGTTTGAATTTTCGTTCGCTAGGCTTATCGTAAGATGGCAAACGGCAAATGCCTCGTCATTTTGGAGTAAAAAAAATATGGTCAAAAAAATTCGAGAAAAGAAAATTCGAAAACAATTGCGGTGTATGCAAAGTTAACAATTTCAGTTTTTTTTTTCCTCTTGCTACTTCGTCCAAGACCCGACATTTCTCGAGATATCTCAATCGATTGTTTTGAAGATTTTGCCAACTGTACTTTATACTTTAGTCGTTGATCACTCCAAGATTGTGTTTTTTTTTTTATGAAATAAAAACACAATGAACGATTTTTCGGACTGTAAGTAGAATATACTTTTTATAAACAAAAATTTTGTTCAATTCCATCGCTGACTCCGAAACTTAAAGTCATGGAAAATATCATTGATGAACAATTTTAGTTTTTGAGCGGTGGAATATTGCGTATCGTATTTCCGAATCGTATTTTCAATAATGTTATTATTTTTTAAATAGAAAACGAATATAAATGTTTAAGGGTGTACGGACGATAAACCCTTAATGTTTTTCATTTATTCCTTATAGTGCTCCCGAAGAAATTATTAAGGCAGTAGTCTGGTAACTTAAGCCGATTTTCATGTCTTTTTTGGAGGGCGTTTTTTTGTAGGAAAATAAAAATGAATCGTTTTGGATATTTAGGATGTTTTTATTTACTTATTAAAGATACAAAAAAAATTTAATAGTTTATTATTATTACTATTATTGATCAAAGTTGGCACCTCGAAAAATAAGCGCGTGGGTGGCCCCGGAGATTTTGGCTCTTGATGTTATCTGAAATAAAAAATTCATGATTATTCTTAATCAATAGACATGTCATTCTGGTCGGAACTACTGAAGTTAAAAAGCTTAAAGTTAGGAAAAAAAACTTTTTTTTTCCAAAGTCCGCCATTTTGTTATTTATCCATGAAATTTAACTTCTGTAGTTCCGACCAGAATGTCATGTCTATAGATTAAGAATTATCAAGAATTTTTGATTTCCGATAACGTCAAGAGCCAAAATCACCGGGGCCACCCACGCGCTTTTTTTACGAGGTGCCAACTTCGATCGATAATAATAATAATAATAAACTATTAAATTTTTTCAAAAAAAATTTTTTTTGTATCTTTAATATGTAAATAAAAACATACTAAATATCCAAAACGATTCATTGTTATTTTCCTATAAAAAAACGCCCTCCAACAAAGACATGAAAATCGGCTTAAGTTACCAGACTATTACCGTGAAACATTTGTGAAAGTTCCGAATCTTATTCGATTTAGTTCCGCAGATATACTACTTTTTCCAGTGCAAATCGAAATATGCTAGTTTTCGCGACGGAAGCCGAAACATGCCACTTTTTGCGGTAGAAGCCGAATCATGTTAGTTTTCGAGGTGAAAGCCGGAACATGCTAGTTTCCGCATCGAATATCGAGACGTGTTGATTTTCGTGGTGGAATTCGGAACGTGTTAGTTTTCGTAAGAAATTTGAAACGTGCCACTTTTCGTAAGCAGCGTCGATATTGTATTTTGGTAAAAAAAAAAAAAAACAAAGGTGACTAAAGAAATTTGTTATTCACGGATATCGGTTTCGCGGGAAGTGGCCTGAGAAAATTTGTCTCGTAGGGATAATCGAGCATTGCCAATGTTGAGTACGCATCGGCGATCCAATCTTTCAGCGATTTAATGTCCGTTGCGTTTTTCAGTGGCTCGCAGAGATTCCAATTTTTTGATAGCCATTTTTTACCATCATCTATAGAGAGAACAAAAAGTAGAAAGTTTTTTGTTATTCCTCGCTGTTTGAAAAATTGGATTAACAAAAGGTAATGAGTGAAGTCGAAGTAGTGGTATTTTATTTCAGATATACCCCGTGAGGGTATACCTGAAGTTTCACTCTTACATCGCTCATTTTCTCCTTGACTCTCCTGCACTCACATACTCAAAAACACTATACGCTCGATAGTTTTATAATATTTACACTATAATATTTCCAGCGTTTATTTAACGTTTCGTAAAGAATTTAGATTAAAAAAAGGGCTTTTCCGAGGATTTAAACGTTCCCTATAGTCATTTTCAATTTTTAAAGGGATCTTCCCTCAAGAAATGGTTCGACAACATTTTTTTTACGTTGCCGAAACAAAAATCCTATGGATAATTCCAAACGAGATATTGCCAAAAATGTTTCCACGATCATCCAAATAAATAATTCAGAACGGAATGTAAAAAATTGTCCTTCTACTTCTGGTCGTAGGGAACTGTTTTTTTTTTGTTCTTCATTTTGTCGAGAATTTTCGTGGCTTTGATAATTATACATGCGAACTTATGAGGAGTGACGCGCAGTCGGAAGACCGAAAAAAGGAGATTTTTCAAGAATTTTTCCTGGAAAGACATTTAAATTTATCAACGTAAAAAATTATATACGTATTGCGGTAACTTTTAACTTTATTTTCATATTTTTCATTTGTAAAAATAATGATTTTTAAAGCTTTTATAGCCGATTTCCGGAAGGTCCTCTGAAAAATGGTGTCTGACGGTGAGCACGATATCTCCGGTTTGGATTATCCAAAATAAAAAAAATCAAAAAGATTCTATTAGTGGATAGATAAATCTAGGTATCGATGGAAGGAATAGTCAAAATTTTGATTTTTGACAAAATGTATACGTCCCAGGCTGATCAACTCTCTCGCGCACTTGCTTCTCTCTTATATTCCATTTAATAATATGTAAATTGTAGATTATTAAAAAAATCTATTAAGGGAGAACACCACTGTGACCCCCTGTTTTTTTCTACATTTTTCAAGAATTTATTTTTGTGGGAAAAAAAAGAGATGTTCGAAAAATTTTTTTGGGTTTTGTTCCTTGTTTATTAATGTATCAAAAAACATTTTTTTCACATTTTTCACGCCGCATGGTGGCGCTGGGGAAGCTCTCGCGTCAGGTGCTGTCATTTCCGCGGCACGCAGCAGAACTCTCTTCAACATCGATCTGAAAAAAAATACCGAGTGTTTTCGTTATTAATATGATATTTTGAAAAGAAGTACATAGGGATTTGGAAAAATATTGTTTTGAAAAAAATAGGCACGCCTTTGAAATTAACTTTAATTTCAAAGGCGTGCCTATTTTTTTTAAAACAATATTTTTCCAAATCCCTGTGTACTTCTCTTCAAAATATCATATTATTAACGAAAACACTCGGTATTTTTTTTCAGATCGAAAAATACCGAGTGTTTTCGTTAATAATATGATATTTTGAAGAGAAGTACACAGGGATTTGGAAAAAAATTGTTTTAAAAAAAATAGGCACGCCTTTAAAATTAACTTCAATTTCAAAGGCGTGCCTATTTTTTTCAAAACAATATTTTTCCAAATCCCTATGTACTTCTCTTCAAAATATCATATTATTAAGGAAAACACTCGGTATTTTTTTTCAGATCGATGTTGAAGAGAGATCTGCTGCGTGCCGCGGAAATGACAGCACCTGACGCGAGAGCTTCCCCAGCGCCACCATGCGGCGTGAAAAATGTGAAAAAAATGTTTTTTGATACATTAATAAACGAGGAAGAGAAACCAAAAAAAATTTTCGAAAATCTCTTTTTTTTCCCACAAAAAAAAATTCTTGAAAAATGTGAAAAAAAAACAGGGGGTCACAGTGGTGTTCTCCCTTAAATACTATAACATTAACGTACCTGTGGCAGTGATGTTCGTTATTGTTTTCCAAGATTTTCGAATTAGCACCGGACACTGCGGATTGGCCGATTTAAAATCGGCCGTGACGATTCTCGAGTATGCGAGACAATCCGTCATACCAGTGAAATACAATACCGGCGCGGATGCCGCGATTGCACTTATCAATAAGAAAAAAAAAACGGCAATTTAGTTATCGTTTGAAAAAGGCTTGCAATCTTTAAAAAAAATTTCTGCAATTCTTTAAAGAATTAGAAAAAATATTTTACATAGTTCCCTTGTGATGGAAGCAAAATTTCACATACAACCGAACGCTATTTTCCATTGTTTTTTGGAAAATTAAATTTACAAAATCTTCCAGAATCGACGATAATATCGGAAAAACTTACCCGTGCACGATATGCGGATACTTGTTACGAATCCAGGCGCTAAGCATACCACCGTAAGAGCCACCAAAAGCAATCACGGGACTGTACTTTAGATCTTTATCGGTTTTAATGAATTCTATCAAATCGATATAATCGGCCATTGCCTGTTGGGCGGTCAAGTATCCCAAGTACTTTGGTTCGGTGTACGATCGATTGCCGTAAGGCATTGATTCGCCGTAATAACGATGTTCGGCGAAAATCAACAGAGCACCAAATTCCAATGCTATGTCCCACATAAAGCCCTGATTCATGGAAAATAACGCTTTATATTTGGGATTTGTTAAAAAAAGAGGCCAAAAAATAGGAATCGTTTTTTCTTTTCGCTTAAGTGGGCAGGCCACTCTGGAGGTCGAAAAAATAGGCTTTTCTGGGGATTTTTTTTCAGAAAAACTACAAACAAAATCGAGATTACAAAATAGGGTGTTTGTCATACATATCAGTGACCGTATATAATCATTTTTTTGAAGCGATTAAATTAAAAATGGCGGCTGTGCAGCATTTTTGCGATGACATCTACGGTTTTTGTTGGCCGGAAACATAACTCAAACAATTTTCAACCGATTCACTTGAAATTTTCGATATATCTTTAAGGTAGTAGTCTGATAACTTAAGCCGATTTTCATGTCTTTTTTGGAGGCCGTTTTTTTGTAGGAAAATAATAATGAATCGTTTTCGATATTTAGGATGTTTTTATTTACATATTAAAGATACAAGAAAACATTTTTTTGAAAAAATTCAATAGTTTATTATTATTATTATTATTGATCGAAGTTGGCACCTCGAAAAAAAAACACGTGGGTGGCCCCGGTGATTTTGGCTCTTGATGTTATCTGAAATCAAAAATTCTTGATAATTCTTAATCTATAGACATGTCATTCTGGTCGGAACTACTGAAGTTCAATTTCTTCTTATTTTACAACCCCTTCTTTGCAAAAATGAAAGGACTTTTTTTTCCACAGTCCGCCATTTTGTTATTTATCCATTAAATTTAACTTCAGTAGATCCGACCAGAATGACATGTCTATAAATTAAGAATTATCAAGAATTTTTTATTTCAGATAACATCAAGAGCCAAAATCACCAGGGCCACCCACGCGCTTTTTTTGTCGAGGTGGCAACTTCGATCAATAATAATAATAATAATAAACTATTAAATTTTTTCAAAAATTTTTTTTTCCGTATCTTTAATATGTAAATAAAAACATCCTAAATATCCAAAACGATTCATTTTTATTTTCCTACAAAAAAACGCCCTCCAAAAAAGACATGAAAATCGGCTTAAGTTACCAGACTATTACCTTAAAATTACATTATCTATGGAAGTGCGTAGGATTTTTTTCGATATATTGATTTTTAGCCAAATGGCGCACTTCTAAAGTTGGAAAGTGAAAAATTTGCTTAAGGGGGGAAATAGGGTTAGATGGTACGAAAAATCGATTTTTTTTTTATTTAAAAAATTGTTAGTAAAACTATTGAAAAATATGTTCCCAAAATTAAAAATGAAAATTCCGACTCGTTCTATTGTTATGCGCCATTAAGGGGGGGAATAGGGTTAGGACAGCGTTTTCTCAATGATTTTCATGAATTTTTTTATAGTATAAAAAATGAATATAATTTATTAAAACTTTGAGAATATTTCATACGTATATTTAAGTATATACTATAAAATTTGTATACATATATCTAAGTATATAATATAAAATATTAGCGACCCCATATTGCTTGTTTTTTTTGGTACTATTTTTTCAAACGCGTTTTTCTGAAAACGACTTTTTTTGAACTTACGTACAGGCTAGTTTGAAAAGTTTTCAACCAATCGTTTTGAAAATTGGCAGTTACTTTCTTCATAGTATTGCGCTCTATATGAACCTAAAATCGGAATATTATGATTATTCAAAATAATTTTTTTTTTACAAATAAAGTTGTAAAAAAGGGCAAAAAATCATGCTTTTTTGTTTTGACCCCTGTAAAAAATTCAATTTTCTATTTTTTTTGACAGCATTTATGTTCATATAGAAGAGAGACATATAATAAAAGTAAATTCCAACCTCGTTTGATTTCAGATGAAAATTGCGGCTTCCAGAATGTACGCAAAATGCTGATGTCTGATTGTGACTTGCAATATGCGGTTGCTAATATTTTATAGTATATACTTAACTATATATATAAAAATTTTATAGTATATACTTAAATATATGTATAAAATATTCGCAAAGTTCCAATAAATTATATTCATTTTTTATGCTATAAAAAAATTCATGAAAATCATTGAGAAAACGCTGTCTAACCCTATTTCCCCCCATAAAAAATCATCATAAAATTGCTAATAACAAATGAACTATGCGATACAAAAAAAAGAATCCTACGCACTTCCATAGACAATGTATTTTTAAAGCTACATTAAAAATTTCAAGTGATTCGGTTGAAAATTGTCCGAGTTATGTTTCCGGCCAACAAAAACGGAGACGTCATCGCAAAAACGCTACACAGCCGCCATTTTGAAATTAACTGCTTCAAAAAAATTATTGTATACAGTCACTGATATGTATGATAAACCGTCTATTTTGTAATCTCGATTTATTTTGTAGTTTTCTGAAAAAAAAATCCCTAAAAAAGATTATTTTTTCGGCCTCCAGAATGACTTAATCCCTTAAGGGGGGAAATAGGGTTAGGACACGCGTTTTCTCAATGATTTTCATGAATTTTTTTATAGTATAAAAAATCAATATAATTTATTGAAACTTTGAGAATATTTTATTCATATATTTAAGTATATACTATAAAATTTGTATACAAATATTTAAGTATATACTATAAAATATTCGCGACCCCATATTGCTTGTTTTTCTTCGTACTATTTTTTCAAACGCGTTTTTCTGAAAACGACTTTTTTTTAACTTGCGTACACGCTAGTTTGAATAGTTCTCAACGAATCGTTTTGAAAATTGGCACTTACTTTCTTGATAGTATTGCGCTCTATATGAACCTAAAATTGGAATATTATCATTATTTAAAATAATTTTTTTTTTGCAAATTAAGTTGTAAAAAATGGCAAAAAAATCATGCTTTTTTGTTTTGACCCCTGTAAAAAATTCAATTTTCTATTTTTTTGACAGCATTTAGGTTCATATAGAAGAGAGACATGTAATAAAAGTAAATTCCAACCTCGTTTGATTTCAGATGAAAATTGCGGCTTCCAGAATGTACGCAAAATGCTGAGTCTGATTGTGACCTGCAATATGGGGTCGCTAATATTTTATAGTATATACTTAAATATATGTATAAAATATTCTCAAAGTTTCAATAAATTATATTCATTTTTTATGCTATAAAAAAATTTATGAAAATCATTGAGAAAACGCTGTCCCAACCCTATTTCCCCTCTAAAAAAATCATCAGAAAATTGTTAATAACAAATGAACTATGCGATATAAAAAAAAGAATCCTACGCACTTCCATAAACAATGTATTTTTAAAGATATATTCAAAATTTCAAGTGAATCAGTTGAAAATTGTCTGAGTTATGTTTCCGGCAAACAAAAACGGAGACGTCATCGTAAAAACGCTGCACAGCCGCCATTTTGAAATTAATCGCTTAAAAAAAAAATGTTTCTACACAGTCACTGATACCTATGACAAACATCCTATTTTGTAATCTCGATTAATTTTGTAGTTTTTCCGAAAAAAAATCCCCAAAAAAGCCTATTTTTTCGTCCTTTAGAGTGGTCTAACCCGCTTAATTAATTTTCTACGGAAAATCTTTCTCCAGTTATGAATTATAATAACGATATTGTACTGGTTTTCCGAAAGCTCACCGAATTTTCCGCAAACATTTTGATGTCGCCCTCGTTACCGGTGTAAAAGAATATCGGCGGATTCTTGCCAGTTTGCGAAACATTGTTAACGAGATAGCGCAATTCAAAGGTATGATTCAAAGGTAGGGCGAAGCTGAAGTGATCGACCTTGGAGAAGAAAAAAAGAAGAAACAAAAACAATTAAAGCAAATTCTTCAAAGATATTACGAATGAAATTAAAACAATATTTATATAATTTCATCAACGAGAATTAAAGGAAAAAAAATAGTCGACTCAAAGAGATAAAAAATAAATAAATAAATGCCATAACTTACCGGTACCCTGAATTTTTTAATAACATAGCGATATTTCTCGACGGTATTTTCATCGTCGGCGAAAAAACTTTGCGTCCCATCGACGGACCGTACGTTCAGTATGAATACACAGAGAAACGGTAGAACGAGAGGAAATAATAGCCGAGTGTTCATTGTGATGTTGATGTGATGTTGATGCTTGCGAAGCGATATCACAACTTCGACTGAACGTCTCGCAAAAGTTAAACCGATGACCTCTCTGATCCGACTCCGAGCCGTTACAAATGTGTTTATATGTGTACAAGTGGGCAGAGAAACACGCTCCGAAGAGTGCACGGATTTTGTATGAGATATGCACATACAGTGGAAATATATATTATTGTAGATTGGTCGCGATGGAAAAAAAAAAAGAAGCTACAAGAACGCGATGATAATGAAATCAGAGCTCTGTATATGTCAATGATAACACTCGTTGCGTATAGGACATTCCGCATCAAATTGGTCCTATCGGTAATTGTGAAACTATTTTCGTTTTTTTTTTCTCTTCTACTTTATACGTTAAATTAACGCAACGATTTTTATTTGATTTATTTTTACGATAAATTATTTAATTACTTGATGAATTAATGGATTTTTATGTTGAAACGTAGAATTCTCTTGAAATGTACACTTATCTCATCGTGTATGTTTACCGTTGGATATAAGACGTTGATCTGCATTTCTCACGATACTTCCGGCAGAAACTTCAACACTTCACTTTTCATTTCTTCTCGTTGATTTTTGCACAACACCATTGACGTCACGTTGATTACGACATTTATTATATATATAAAATGATGAATTCTAAAGTGCGAATCTTTTATGACTTTTTTTGGGGTTTTCACATTGATTTTTTTTTTTTTGAGTTTCCGCCGAAAAACACTCGGTGTTATTCGTGATCGGCCGAAAATTTCCAAACGAAATAAGGTGTCGAAACATTGGGAAAAAAGAAGAAAAAAATTGTTGTCATTTCTTGCCTAATTTTTCAGAAAATGTCGAAATTTCAAACGGTCATAACGTGGCTCCCGTTTGTTCGATTTTAGGTTTTGACGGGGGTTTACAAAACGTCTCGAGCGGACTTAGAGAACGCCGTTTCGTTTATCACGATATCTCAATTATTGTGGCCGTGAGAGCATCTTGAAAATCGGCGAAAAAAATGAGAAGGGCAAAAATGAAAGTGTATGGAGAAATTCGGCAAAAATTGATGGTCCAACTTTGAAAATCGATGAAAAATCGAAAAAAAATCGTAGCTCAATAAACGAAGCGGCATTTTAAAGGTTGAACGATTACGAAAAGAATGAGCACAGAGTGGGGTTTCAACTCCATCGGGAAGCAACGTTACAGTGATTTTAGTGAAGCCACTTCTTTTTGGCCGAAATGGAAAAAAAATTTGGATTTTTTAATTTTCTCTTAGGACGCTATATCGATGTATCTTGACTCGCTGATCACTAATTCAGTAGACATTTCTTTGAGAAACTCAAAATTTCGTTGAAAATCGTCGAAAAAGTGATTTTTTCCATTTTCTCGTTTTTCCCATTGATTCTTTAAGTTATCGACAGAAACACGGTGTTATTCGTAATCAGCGGAAAATTTCCGATCGATTAGGGTATCCGAACGTTGGAAAAAAAAAAAATCATTTTTTGCCCAACTTTTCGGAAACCTAAAAATGTCGAAATTTCAAATGGTCATAACTTGGCTCCCGTTTCATCGATTTTGAGTTTTAACGAGTGTTTTCAAAACGTCTCGAGTAGACTTAGAGAATGGATTTTGGATCATCCCGATATCTCAATTATTGTAGCCGTGAGAGCGGGTTGAAAATTGACGAAAAAAATGAGAAGGGGCATGTATGGAAAAATTAGCAAAAATCGATGGTCCGACTTTAAAAATCTGCGAAAAATCGAAAAATAATGATAGCACAATAATTCAAGCGCCATTTTAAAGGGTGTTCGATGACAAAAAGAATGAGCACAGAGTGGGGTTCTAACTCCATCGGGAAGCAACGTTACAGCGATTTTAGTGAAGTCACTTCTTTTTCGCCGAAATGCAAAAAAATGTTGAATTCCTTAAATTTTCTTTTAGGACGCTATATCGCTGTATTTTGACTCGCTGATTATTAATTCAGTACCCGTTTCCTTGAGAAACTCGAAATTTCATTGAAAATCGTCCAAAAAGTGATTTTTTTCGTTTTTCGCCTTTTTCTCATTGAAATATTGAGATTTCGACTAAAAGCGGTGTTATTCGTAATCAGCGGGAAATTTCCGATCGAATAGGGTTGCGAAACATTGAAAAAAGAGAAAAACATTTTTTTGTAATTTTTTTGCCCACCTTTTCGAAAACCTGAAAATCTCGAAATTTCAAATGGCCATAACTTGGCTCCCGTTTCATCGATTTTGGGTTTTAACGAGTGTTTTCAAAACGTCTCGAGTATACTTAGAGAATGGATTTTGGATCATTCCGATATCTCAATTATTGTAGCCGTGAGAGCGGGTTGAAAATCGGCGAAAAAAATGAGAAGGGGCGTGTATGGAAAAATTAGCGAAAATCGATGGCGCGACTTTAAAAATCTGTGAAAAATCGAAAAATAATGATAGCACAATGATTCAAGCGCCATTTTAAAGGGTGTTCGATGACGAAAAGAATGAGCACAGAGTGGGGTTTCAACTCCTACGGGAAGCAACGTTACAGCGATTTTAGTGAAGCCACTTCTGTTTGGCTGAAATGCGAAAAAATTTTGATTTTTTAAATTATCTTTTAGTACGCTATTTCGATTTATTTTTCCTCGCTGATTTCTAATTCAGCGATCATTTCCTTGAGAAACACCAAAATTCATTGAAAATCGTCGAAAAACTGATTTTTTTCGAGTTTCACGTTTTTCCCATTGATTTTTTGACTTATCGACAACAAACCCGGTGTCATTCGCAATCAACGAAAAAATTCCAATCGAACACGATATTAGGACGTAGTAAAGGAACAAAAAAAAATGGTGTCACTTTTTAAAAAATAATACCCTGACAATCAAAAAGTTATAATTGAATCCTACGCAGGTTATTATTTAGCTTCAATTAGATCACATTATTAAAAAAATTATATATATATATGAATGTTTATTTGTTTGAATGTTGCCCATTTCTTTCATCTATAAGTATACGTTCAGTTGCACACCAGTAATAATTGCAAAACGGAAGTACAGCTGATGGCTCGTGTCGAACACACGTGAGCACGGGCCATATCGTCGTGTCGTGACCAATGAAACAATCTCTCAATTGTCGAGACGACGTCGACAAGTGTGAAAACAAACCGCGAGGAAGGCAAGTGCAACCATATGATATAACGTCACGACGGAAGTATAATATAAAATCACACATATCACCGGATATTTTCCAAAAAAAAAATTTCCCTTCTATATCGATAAATGGATATGATGGCAATAAAAAAAAAAGAAAGAAGTACACATCGGATACTCGGAATTTTTGGCCATTATGCCAAATGTTCCGAGTGCAACGAGCAACGATAAATTCTCGTATTGTGAAAAAACAGAAAAATTGAATGTAAACCGAATGTCGTTGGCATTCGGTTTTTTTAGGCGGCGTCAAAACCGGAAGCGACGTACTTGTTTCCTCTTCGCAGAGCAAAGGAGACAATTCTCTTTGATTAATCTCGAAAACGTATTAACGATCAAATTTGAGGGGAGAGGGGAAACAAAAAAAGAAGAAAAAAACGAGAGAAGAGAAGGAAAATGCGGTTTTAATTGGAAATGCAAAATGGATGTTCGAGGAAAGAGAGGTCCGCGAACGCGACGGTGGTTGTTAGGGTACGGTGAAACATGGGAGGTGGAGGATAGATGATGGATATAACGTTTGTTGTAGGCGCATAGATCATGATGATGAACCGTAACGAGTGAGTGTTTGAGCGGTTAGGGCGATCATATGAAGAAAAAGTAGGGGGTGTTTATAACCGACGGGAGAGAGAGAGAGAGAGAGATTCAACCAAACGATTCTGAAGCGCGCCCGTGTGTATGCGTGTGTGTGTGTTGTATGTTGGAGGTCGGGAGGAGTATATTGGCCATTTCCGCAGGAAGTTCTAGGTAACCTGTAACGGCCATTGAGATTGAGATTGGACGCGCCATAATCATTAACATTTCGTAACACACCGCTCGTTCTGAATTCGCAAAAGTACACGGACGACAATTTTCGTCACAATAACCGGGGCCTCGAGAATATCATGTCGTAATTTAAAAAGTGCATAAATTGAAACAAACAAATTGGAAAAAAAAAATCGTTCTTAGACAATTGACGAAAGGTTCGGCGGAGTATTAAGGGGGGAAATAGGGTTAGACGGTTCAAAAAATCGATTTTTTTTAAATTTCTTAAATTGTTAGTAAAACTATTGAAAAATATGTTTCCAAAATTTTAAATGAAAATTCCGACTCGTTCTATTGTTATAAGCAATGAAGCGGGGAAATAGGGTTAGGACAGCGTTTACTCAATGATTTTCATGAATTTTTTTATGGTATAAAAAATGAATATAATTTATTGAAACTTTGAGAATATTTTATACATATATTTAAGTATATACTATAAAATTTTTATACATATATTTAAGTATATACTATAAAATATTAGCGACCCCATATTGCTTGTTTTTCTTGGTACTATTTTTTCAAACGCGTTTTTCTGAAAACGACTTTTATTGAACTTGCGTACACGCTAGTATGAAAAGTTCTCAATCAATCGTTTTGAAAATTGGCAGTTACTTTCTTCATAGTATTGGGCTCTATATGAACCTAAAATCGGAATATTATCATTATTTAAAATCATTTTTTTTGCAAATAATGTTGTAAAAAATGGCAAAAAATCATGCCCTTTTGTTTTGACCCCTGTAAAAAAATCAATTTTCTATTTTCTTGATAGCATTTAGGTTCATATAGAAGAGAGACATATAATAAAAGTAAATTCCAACCTCATTTGATTTCAGATGAAAATTGCGGCTTCCAGAATGTACGCAAAATGCTGAGTCTGATTGTGACCTGCAATATGGGGTCGCTAATATCTTCGGTGTTTTTCAAGGAAATTCTTCAAAAATTTTATAGTATAGCGCGATTTTTTCAAACGCATTTTTCTGAAAACGACTTTTTTTGAACTTGCGTACACGCTAGTTTGAAAAGTTTTCAACAAATCGTTTTGAAAATTGGCACTTACTTTCTTCATAGTATTGCGCTCTATATGAACCTAAAATCGGAATATTATCATTATTTAAAATGATTTTTTTTTTTTAAATAAAGTTGTAAGAAATGGCAAAAAATCATGCTTTTTTGTTTTGACCCTTGTAAAAAATTCAATTTTCTTTTTTTTTTGATAGCATTTAGGTTCATATAGAAGAGAGACATATAATAAAAGTAAATTCCAACCTCGTTTGATTTCAGATGAAAATTGCGGCTTCCAGAATGTACGCAAAATGCTGAGTCTGATTGTGACCTGCAATATGGGGTCGCTAATATCTTCGGTGTTTTTCAAGGAAATTCTTCAAAAATTTTATAGTATAGCGCGATTTTTTCAAACGCATTTTTCTGAAAACGACTTTTTTTGAACTTGCGTACACGCTAGTTTGAAAAGTTTTCAACAAATCGTTTTGAAAATTGGCACTTACTTTCTTCATAGTATTGCGCTCTATATGAACCTAAAATCGGAATATTATCATTATTTAAAATAATTTTTTTTTTGAAAATAAAGTTGTAAGAAATGGCAAAAAATCATGCCTTTTTGTTTTGACCCTTATAAAAAATTCAATTTTCTATTTTTTTAATAGAATTTAGGTTCATATAGAAGAGAGACATATAATAAAAGTAAATTCCAACCTCGTTTGATTTCAGATGAAAATTGCGGCTTCCAGAATGTACGCAAAATGCTGAGTCTGATTGTGACCTGCAATATGGGGTCGCTAATATCTTCGGTGTTTTTCAAGGAAATTCTTCAAAAATTTTATAGTATAGCGCGATTTTTTCAAACGCATTTTTCTGAAAACGACTTTTTTTGAACTTGCGTACACGCTAGTTTGAAAAGTTTTCAACAAATCGTTTTGAAAATTGGCACTTACTTTCTTCATAGTATTGCGCTCTATATGAACCTAAAATCGGAATATTATCATTATTTAAAATAATTTTTTTTTTGAAAATAAAGTTGTAAGAAATGGCAAAAAATCATGCCTTTTTGTTTTGACCCTTATAAAAAATTCAATTTTCTATTTTTTTAATAGAATTTAGGTTCATATAGAAGAAAACATATAATAAAAGTAAATTCCAACCTCGTTTGATTTCAGATGAAAATTGCGGCTTCCAGAATGTACGCAAAATGCTGAGTCTGATTGTGACCTGCAATATGGGGTCGCTAATATCTTCGGTGTTTTTCAAGGAAATTCTTCAAAAATTTTATAGTATAGCGCGATTTTTTCAAACGCATTTTTCTGAAAACGACTTTTTTTGAACTTGCGTACACGCTAGTTTGAAAAGTTTTCAACAAATCGTTTTGAAAATTGGCACTTACTTTCTTCATAGTATTGCGCTCTATATGAACCTAAAATCGGAATATTATCATTATTTAAAATGATTTTTTTTTTTTAAATAAAGTTGTAAGAAATGGCAAAAAATCATGCTTTTTTGTTTTGACCCTTGTAAAAAATTCAATTTTCTATTTTTTAGAGAGACATATAATAAAAGTAAATTCCAACCTCATTTGATTTCAGATGAAAATTGCGGCTTCCAGAATGTACGCAAAATGCTGAGTCTGATTGTGACCTGCAATATGGGGTCGCTAATATCTTCGGTGTTTTTCAAGGAAATTCTTCAAAAATTTTATAGTATATACTTAAATATATGTATAAAATATTCTCAAAGTTTCAATAAATTATATTCATTTTTTATACTATAAAAAAATTCATGAAAATCATTGAGAAAACGCTGTCCTTACCCTATTTTCCTCCTTAAGGGTTTAGGCTTTTTTTCACTCCAGCGGTCGAAAAAATAGGCTTCTTTGAGGATTTTTTTTCCAAAAAACTACAAAATAAATCGAGATTACAAAATAGGGTGTTTATCATACATATCAGTGACTGTATACAATAATTTTTTTGAAGCAATTAATTTCAAAATGGCGGCTGTGCAGCGTTTTTGCGATGACGTCTCCGTTTTTTGTTGGCCGGAAGCATAACTCAGACAATTTTCAACCGATTCACTTGAAATTTTGAATATACCTCTCAAAATACATTGTCTATGGAAGTACGTAGGATTTTTTTCGATATATTGCATAGTTCAATTGATATTAACAATTTTCTGACGATTTTTTTATACAAATTTTTCACTTTTCACTTTAAAAGTGCGCCATTTCGCGAAAAATCATTATATCGAAACAATCCTACGCACTTCCATATACGATATATTTTTAAAGATATATTCGAAATTTCAAGTGAATCGGTTGAAAACTGTCCGAGTTATATTTCCGGCCAACAAAAACGGAGATGTCACCAGAAAAACGCTGCACAGCCGCGATTTTGAAATTAATCGCTTCAAAAAAATTATTGTATGCAGTCACTGATATGTATGATAAACACCCTATTTTGTAATCTCGATTTATTTTGTAGTTTTGCTGAAAAAAAAATCCGCAAAAAAGCCAGTTTTTTTGGCCTCTAGAGTGGCCTAAACCCTTAAAAAAATTCAAAACAACGTGAAAATACATTGTGAACGTGTGTTATTTACGAATAAATTTGAGAATTTTTTTGGTATTTTACTTTTTATTATTCAATCGTCTCGCGAAGTTCAGACGGCTCACGATCGTTCGGTGTACATTGATTGTTCCGGCGGGTTCACGAAAGAGATTTGGTCAATTCTCATAGCCGAGAGAATCTTCCGAAGAGGTGCGAAAGGCCCAAATACACGGGTAAAGACGTTTCGTTTGTTGAACTTGAGCATAGCAAATATGAGAAGAAGAAGAAGAAGAAGAAAAAAAAAACCCCCCGTTTGTTCAGGATATATATTCTCTTACGTTTGCATTTCGTGCTCTTCCCTTTCACGCGGTCTCGCGCGGTCATCAAACACCGTGGCTAAACAATGAATGCGATGAATCTTGTAGCATTCGAAAAGGTCACGTTGAAAAATCATCTTCCTTATTGGACGATGATTTTTTACATTTGTCGGAAAAAATAATAAAAAAAAAACCGTAACGCGTTTCACGGGTTAGGCCACTCTAGAGGACGGAAAAAATAGGCTTTTTTGCGGATTTTTTTTTCAGAAACACTACAAAATAAATCGAGATTACAAAATAGGCTGTTTATCATACATATCAGTGACTGTATACAATAATTTTTTTGAACCGATTAAGAGGGTAAATAGGGTTAGGACAGCGTTTTCTCAATAATTTTCATGAATGTTTTTTTAGTATAAAAAATGAATATAATTTATTGAAACTTTGAGAATATTTTATACATATATTTAAGTATATACTATAAAATTTTTGAAGAATTTCCTTGAAAAACACCGCAGATATTAGCGACCCCATATTGCAGGTCACAATCAGACTCAGCATTTTGGCGTACATTCTGGAAGCCGCAATTTTCATCTGAAATCAAACGAGGTTGGAATTTACTTTTATTATATGTCTCTCTTCTGTATGAACCTAAATGCTATCAAAAAAATATAAAATTGAATTTTTTACAGGGGTCAAAACAAAAAATCATGATTTTTTGCCATTTTTTACAACTTTATTTGCAAAAAAAAAATTATTTCACATAATGATAATATTCCGATTTAAGGTTCATATAGAGCGCAATACTATGAAGAAAGTAACTGCCAATTTTCAAAACGATTGGTCGAAAACTATTCAAACTAGCGTGTACGCAAGTTCAAAAAAAGTCGTTTTCAGAAAAACGCGTTTGAAAAAATAGCAAAATGCTGAGTCTGATTGCGACCTGCAATATGGGGTCGCTAATATCTGCGGTGTTTTTCAAGTAAATTCTTCAAAAATTTTATAGTATATACTTAAATATATGTATAAAATATTCTCAAAGTTTCAATAAATTATATTCATTTTTTATACTATAAATAAATTCATGAAAATCATTAAGAAAACGCTGTCCTAACCCTATTTCCCCCCGTAATGGTTTATAACAATAGAACGAGTCGGAATTTTCATTAAAAATTTTGGGAACATATTTTTCAATAGTTTTACTAACAATTTATGAAATAAAAAAAAAATCGATTTTTTGAACTGTCTAACCCTGTTTTCCCCCTTAGGGGGGGGGGGGGGGGGGGTAGGGTTTTAAAGGCGAAAAAAAGCATATTTTTATGATTTTTTTTGCGGCGACATGAGTAATATAATTTTATTAAATAGAATTAGATATTATTGTACAACTATTGAAGTATCTCAGAAAAAATGTTCAATGAAAAATATTGATAAATAAGCCGGTGACGTTGAATCTCCAGAGGCGCCTTGAAAAAAAGTGGTTTTGCGGTGAACATTATAACTCGTTACCGGATCATCTCAAACAAAAAAATTGATATGCATTTTAAAGGTGATGTATTTCTCGAGGAAATCAGGAAGAGTTTTTTTTGTTTTTTTTTTCTATTTTTTGCAGCACTTGGAAGTGAAAAACGCAATTTTAGCTAAAAAAATCGCGCTCAATTTGTTATTAAAAAATTGAAAAAATTGGAAAAAAAAAAAAAAAACTCCTGATTACCTGTTGATTTATGTGAAGAAGTAATGTTTAAATTTTCAAAAGGATCGGTTCAGTAGATTTTGAGTTCTAATGTTCACAAACTTCAAAAATGACGTTTTCGGGAAAATCGATTTAAAGTTTTCACGTATCACGTATCACGGCCGGTCGTTTGAAACGCTGTAACTCCGTTAGTTTTACTCCGATTGACTTAAAATGTATACACAATATTCTCGACATATTGTTCATTCAGAAAAAAAATATTAAAAAAATGCAAAAAAAATAATTTTAAACCCTACCCCCCCCTTAATTTCAAAATTGCGTCTGTGCAGCGTTTTTGCGATGACGTATCCGCAGTTTTTGTTGTCTGAAAACATAACTCAGACAATTTTCAACCGATTCACTTGAAATTTTCAATATATCTTCAAAAATACATTGTCTATGGAAGTGCGTAGGATTTTTTTATTTATATTGCATAGTTCATTTGTTATTAACAATTTTCTGACGATTTTTGTAAGCAAATTTTTCCACTTTTCACTTTGGAAGCGCGCCATTTGGCCAAAAGTCAATATACCGAAAAAAATCCTATGCACTTCCGGCGACAATGTATTTTTAAAGATATATTCAAAATTTCAAGTGAATCGGTGGAAAGTTGCCTGAGTTATGCTTCCGGCCAACAAAAACCGGAGACGTCATCGCAAAAACGCTGCACAGCCGCCATTTTGAAATTAATCGCTTCAAAAAAATAATTCTATACAGTCACCGATACGTATGATAAACACCCTATTTTGTAATCTCGCATTATTTTGTAGTTTTCTGAAAAAAAAATCGCCCAAAAAAGCCTATTTTTCGGCCTTTACAGTGGCCTAATCCTCTAAGAGAGGAAATAGGGTTAGACGGTTCAAAAATTCGATTTTTTTTTAATTTCATAAATTGTTAGTAAAACTATTGAAAAATATGTTCCCAAAATTTTAAATGAAAATTCCGACTCGTTCTATTGTTATAAGCCATTAAAGTGAGTAGCTCTTCTTCAGGCCCCGAGCGCGCTATTTTTTCAAACGCGTTTTTCCGAAAACGATTTTTTTTTAACTTGCGTACACGCTAGTTTGAAAAGTTTACAACCAACCGTTTTGAAAATTGGCAGTTACTTTCTTCATAGTATTGCGCTCTATACGAACCTAAAATCGGAATATTATCATTATTTAAAATAATTTTTTTTTTGCAAATAAAATTGTAAAAAATGGCAAAAAATCATGCTTTTTTGTTTTGACTCCTGTAAAAAATTCAATTTTCTATTTTTCCGATAGCATTTAGGTTCATATAGAAGAGAGACATATAATAAAAGTAAATTCCAACCTCGTCTGATTTCAGATGAAAATTGCGGCTTCCAGAATGTACGCAAAATGCTGATTCCGATTGTGACCTGCAATATGGGGTCGCTAATATCCCCGGTGTTTTTCAAGAAAATTCTTCAAAAATTTCATAGCGTATACTTAAATATATGTATAAAATATTCTCAAAGTTTCAATAAATTATATTCATTTTTTAAACTATAAAAAAATTCATGAAAATCATTGAGAAAACGCTGTCCTACCCCTATTTGCCCCCGTAAGACGAAATGAATAAGCCACATTACAACCCTTAGGGAAAAGTGCCTATTGAGTAATGAATGGGGGCAGACAATGGAAAAAGTTACTATAAACTATGAATGAAAATCGCATGAAAGAATCGAAACAAAATTGTTAAAGCAAATTTTTCATTGCCAATTCCCAACGGCAATTGGGCTTTTCAAGCGGACATTATGTCTTCGTCAAAAAACATTCAAGATTCCCTTCGCCAAAGGGGTAAACTTTCAAATTTCCCATGGACACGGTCAATGGCATTTTCAAATGGGGGCGATTAAATGAACTTCTTACCCATTGATTCCCAGCCGGAACAATCAACGGGGCAACCGGGACTTTGAATGGAAGTGTCGATCCTTGGCAAAAGAATCGTTCGCGAATATCACCGTGTAAAATGTACCGTGGAGTTTCGTCGGATTCCCGCGGGGTGTCGAGAGTGCCTTGCGCAGGCGCGCGCGCACGTGCGAATGGTTTGAATGAAATTTTACGAGTACATGCAGTAAAAGAAGTACGCGGGTTAATCCGTCAATTGACCGCAACGTAGACACACATCCGCACACAAACATACGTATCCATACACAGCAGGGAACCGGGGATAGCGGGTAAACTATAGGACGAAGGTTCAAATCGTTTTTCTCTACCTAGACGCGAGACTGACCTCTGCGAGTTTACCAATGTTTTGCCCCGCCATCATCCAGCGTCTTCGTGTACAATTGTTGTTGTTTATGTTACCACTTGAAGCGCATGGAAATATACTTTTTACGTGTGTATACATTACGAACGGTATCAAGTACACGCCTCGTATCCCATATACACACGTTGCACATAAACATGTGGAAGAAAACAGACAGAACGAGAGTGGGGGATGCGAGAAAGAGAGAAAGAGAGAGAGATGAAAGAGTTGAAGCGTGAACCAAAGAGGGCTGCTGGTCACGGCTGGTGAACGAGAGATGAGGGTACAGTTTGGGCAGCAGAAGGAAAGAGAAGAAGGGGTCGGAGGGGGGGGGGGATCAGTTGACTGTCTAGTGGCCATTCGGAGTCAGTTGCTCTTATGCTCGCCAGCCACTAACAGCCCCAACGTTGAGCGCCCCATGTGGATCGTCGTCCACTACAGCACGCAAAATCACACGCGCGACTGCGATCATACGTTCCAATCGTACGATCCGTCGCATAGTCAACAAACAAAAAATTCTAAAATAAATAAATAAAATAAAAACACTCGCATTATTATTAACGAATAATTTCGATGAAAAATTCGTATTAATTTACGAAAAATCGTACGTTCAAAATAGCGAAGGGAAATTTAAAAAAATCATTTCTTTTTCCCCTATTTTTTCGAAATCAAATTTCGCGGGCTTGCGCGCGCTCGGGGTCTCGGGCGAAAAACTAGTCAAAAGTGGTGTGCGCGACAGTGAGGAATTGTTTTTCGTTTGTTTTTGTTTTAAGAGAGAGAGAGAGAATTTGACAATTTTTAATGACATTTCGAATCGATCGAACGTGGTAAAAAACAATTGTGATTAGTGTCGATGAAATCGTGAAACGAATTTAGTGTGAAACATTGTTTTTTTTTTTTATTTTTTCTTCTTCAAGTGTGTTTGATCTCATGTATTTTTTTGCGTACAATTGAGACGAAGAAAATTGTGTAGGGTTTTCCCGTGTCCAAGCGAAAGTGTTGAAATTTGTTCTTTTTGTTTTTTCGACCCCGAACAATTTTATTTGTGCTGTTCTTTGCGGGGCGGGGGATGGATGGGCGTGCGGGCGCGCGTGTGTGATCTTTCGCGCAGACGACAGCCCGGGAAATCGGATGTCGACGAACGGAAGAAGGATGCAACGAATCGTGGCGAACAGGAGCTAATAAAACGGGAGCGGGAGAGCGCGCGAGGGACGATGAACTCTCGCGGTTGAATTTCGCGAGTGGACCAAATCTCGCTCTGAGCGTGGAAACGAAAAAAAAAACGGAAAAAAAAGAGGCAAAAAGGGGGGGAACGAAGGAGAAGTTTCGTCGGGAGGACGGCGTCGAAAGGGACGTATTATGTTAGGCACGAGACTATGTTTGATAACGACGCTGTTGGGGCTCGCGGCGGTAAGCGTCGGGGCGCTACTTCCCGAGGATCTCGAGGAGCTGACACACGCGAGCGGCAATCTTCAGCAGGAATGCTCCTCCCGTTGTCCCGATCTCGATCTCAATCAGGCAAGAAAAACAATTCCAATCGAGACGTTCGATTCAAACTTTCTTTTGCGTTTTTTTTTTTTTTTTTCATCCTTTCCCTTTTTCTTTCTTTCGCGCGGGTTGACGCAATGAAAAATAGGAACGACCACTATTTTTACATTCTTAAGGGGTTGCACGCGGTTGGAAATTTCGAAAAACGACGATTTTTCTTTTTTATGAGGATTTTCAACGATGTGCAAACGACTTTTGAAACTTTGAGCGCAAAACGGTTTTTTCAAAGTCGTTGAGCACGATTTCACAAAAAAACGGCTCGACCGATCGTTCTGAAATTTGGACACAACCTTCTCAGATATATTCTTCGGGTACTGATCGAAGGAATAAGATTTCCGATAATTATTTCTATTTTTTTTAAACAATTAAACGAAAAAATTTTGGTCGAAAATTGGAATTTTTGTCTTTCTGGAGCCGGCATTTTGTCAAAAATCAAAATTTCGACTATTCCTTCGATCAATACCTAGATTTATCTATCCGCTGATAGAAACTTTTTGGTTTTTTTATTTTTGATAATCCAAACCATAGATATCGTGCTCACAGTCAGACATCTTTTTTTCGAGGAGCTCCCGGAGATCGGCTATTATAGCAGCTTTAAAAATCATTATTTTTACAAATAAAAAATATGAAAATAAAGTTAAACGTTACCGCAATACGTATATAAATTTTTACGTTAAAAAATTGAAATGTCTTCCCAGGAAAAATTCTTGAAAAATCGCCTTTTTTCCGGTCTCCCCACTGCGTACAACTCCTTTAGAACGAAATTCAACGCGATTTGCAAATGTCTATAGGTCGTTGAAAATAATCTTAAGTGCGAGCAATGTATGAAAAATATTAAAACGATTCCATTTTGCGGCCGATAAAAGCAACGAAAAAAAAAATATAAACAGCGCGATGCTGATATAATTTTAATGTTAATTCGTTGTCGTGGGCTCGCTTCTGAGTGGTGAAAATTTATGCAAAAATGTTTACTCGATACTTTGGCATGAACGATTTAGGCCCCATTTTGGAGGTCGAAAAAATATGCTTTTTTGGGGATTTTTTTTCAGATAAACTAGAAAGTAAATCGAAATTACAAAATAGGGTGTTTATCATAGATATCAGTGACTGTGTACACTAATTTTTTTAGAGCGATTACTTTCAAAATGGCGGCTGTGCAGCGTTTTTGCTATGACATCTTCGGTTTTTGTTGGCCGGAAACATAACTCGGACGATTTTCAACCGATTCACTTGAAATTTTGAATATATCTTTGAAAATACATTATCTATGGAAATGCGTAGGATTTAAAAAAAAATATTGCATAGTTCATTTGTTATTAACAATTTTCCGACGATTTTTAAAGCAAATTTTTCACTCTTCACTTTAGACCTGCGCCATTTGGCCAAAAATCAATATATCGAAAAAATCTCACGCCCTTTCATGGACAATGTACTTTTAAAGATATATTGAAAATTTCAAGTGAATCGGTTGAAAATTGTCCGAGTTATGTTTCCGGCCAACAAAAACCGGAAACGTCATCGGAAAAACGCTGCACAGCCGCCATTTTGAAAGTAATCACTTCAAAAAAATTATTGTATACAGTCAATGATATGTATGATAAACACCCTATTTTTGAATCTCGATTTAGTTTGTAGTTTTTCTGAAAAAAAATCCCCAAGAAAAGCCTATTTTTTCGGCCTCAAGAGCGACCTAATCGTTTATGAATGCGTACAGTTATTTTTTTGGCAATTTCTCATTTCAATTTTTTCGACGTTACGAAACGTTTGAACCATTCGAGGGATGTCAATGAATATTAACATTTCGGTGAATAAATTTAAAAAAAAAAAACGGAAATTTTACGAGAAAGTGACGTCGCGTTGTGTACCAAGAATTGGCGGGAACACGCATCACGTTCGAATGTTATCAAAGTTTTCGGAAATTCCCTCCGCGAACAATAACGTCACCATATTCGTTAAAAGCGGAATAACGCCAAATAATTCTGAATTCGTTTGAAAAATCTTCGTTTTTTTTCTCTGGCATAAAATCATTTTTAATGATTTTTTTTAATTCAAAGAGAACGAGACTGAAACGAGGAAACGAAGAAATGTATAAGCGCGCGTCATTATAACATCTGAGAAGAAAAAAAAGAAAAAAAAATCACGCTGTAACATTCGCGAAATGACCGATAGCCTCTTCGTACAAAAGGCCGAGGTGATAATAAATATACATATGCCCCCTTTGTTTATTTCAATTTTATAACCTTCTCGTTGAAAACATCACGAGCATATTCGAGCGCGGTATCGCGCGAAACGCCGGAATTCCACGATAATTGTTACACGAATTGTGAATATACATTTCACGAAAAAAATTCATTCTCGCCGGACTTTAAACATCCAAATGAGCCTCAGGCTTTTAATGAATTCTGTAAACAAATTACGTTTTTTTTTCCTTACCAAATAACACGATAAAATGGCGGCTTTGACGTTAGAAACTAAATTCGTATTAAATTAATTAAATGAATTAAATGAATAAAATGACAAAAACAAAGAAATACTCGAACTTCACACAACAATACGGCATCTTTGCTAGAAAATTTGAAGAAAAAAAAGTACGTATCGATAAATTCGTTAAGGGATATGGCGACGGTAGAATTTTCAAAAAATCGCTGTTTTTTCTTTTGCTTAAGAGGTCTGGCCACGCTAGAGGTCGAAAAAAATAGGCTTTTTTCGGGATTTTTTTTTCGGAAAAACTACAAAATAAATCGAGATTACAAAATAGGGTGTTTATCATAAATATCAGTGACTATATAGAATAATTTTTTTGAAGCGATTAATATGAAAATGGCGGCTGTGCAGCGTTTTTGCGCTGACGTGTCCGGTTTTGTGTTCGCCGGAACACAAAACTCAGACAATTTTCAACGGATTCGCTTGAAATTTTGTAAGACCCTTAATAAAAATTTGCAAAATGTCTCAGCGTGATTACAAAAACACAACTTGGTGGAATTAAAATTTTTTTTTTTTTCAAATACTACCGCACACTTTTGGTCACACGTTTTTTTCGCGTCCGACGTTATTTAATAGACGACATCACGATCTCGTCGAATACGACATAAACTGCAAGTTTCGAGTGCGATGTAGATAACGAGACGATCAAGTGCGTGTACACATATATGTGCAGTACTTGTGGCGGGTACTTCAAAAATGGCCGACGCAGAAGGACGTATCAATTTAACCGGGACTCCCCCGCCCCACACACAGAGACTCTACCATTCATTAATTAACTTAACAACACACGATGGCGCATCGCGTCCCTTGAGCGGTCTCACTCGCTACCCAGCCAAAGACGAAATACCACGGATATATTTAGATGTACGAGGTCTGTTCAAAAAGTATCGGGAATTTTGAATTTCCGCGGGCTACGTATATTCGATTTTCGATTTTTTTTGTGGCGTTACGTTGGTACTCGTGTCCCTCGCTTATGCTAAAAAAATCAGCCATTTTGAATGTTTAGTTAATTGTTGACAGCCGTTTTGGTTAGACGTGTTTTGGCTTGTCTTCGATTTTTCCCTAGTCCAAAAAAGCAGCTTCCATTGCGATGATTGAGCTTTGGTTTCCACTAGGGCTGTTACTTTTATCCGGATTAGCCGGATACCCGAAAGTATCCGGGTATCCGGGAAATCGGATCCAACACTTCAGATTCGAATACCCGAATATCCGGGTATCCGAGTATCCGAGTAACCGGGTCATAACGAATAATGTCGGGTAATTACCCGATTTTTCGCGTACAGGCTCAAATGGGATCGCCGGCGTAAAAAAAATAATGACATTGTTTTAGTCCGGTCATCAAATAAGCCGAAATATAGGGCGTTAATAGTTACCATTGAAAAAAATTGGAAAATAACTCGTATCAAATTTGCTCTGTTCAAAGAAATTGTGCAAAACTACGGTAAAAATGAAAACTTAGTGTTGACGAATCGGACATCACGGTTTTTCAATTTATAATAATTGTGTATTTACTCGGGAATACATTTTACATCTGACTCCCACAATTTTTTAGAATCCGCTGTTACGATCACAATTTCTTGCCTGCGCGTATTAAGAATAGCCGAGATCTGCATCTTCACATTCTATATTTTCTCTCCAGCTCTAAAGTTCATAAAAACTGCACACACGCCCATAAAGCAAATTCACATTTCAGAAACTAAGGATATTTATTAAATAATAATAAATCGTGATGAAAAAATAATATTAAAGATGCAAATAGTGCGGGTCAATGTTGATTAAGTTCTTATGAAATGATCATGTGTCTCCCTAACATTGTATAGAAGATTATGTCATTGCTTTTTTAATCTACACAAGAATGTTTTATTGAAATTGTAGTTTTTGTCGGATGTGAATTACAGTAAAGAAATAGTTTGTTAATAATAGTAAATGAGCCTGCAAGATTCTTTCCAAGAATCTTCGTTATAATGATAATCTAATTTGTTTAATATTGATATCAGTCGGTAATAATAAAAAATGGTCAACTAAATGATCGGACATGAACACCGACATAATCCCGGTTTCACAATCTTCCGGTAATGATTTATTATTCGTCTTGTAAATGTACTTTGCAAACATTGTTCTTGGCAACATCTACGCGTGCCTCACAAATTGTGTAAATTGAACAATTATTTTAAGCCGTCTCATGCCCGAATCATTGGTAAAAATCGAATAGCACGAGCCAATCGATATGTTTAGTTCCTCAGCAACTTCTCTAACGGTGATTCGACGATTGGCCAATATTATTTTCTTCATTTCATCAATATTTTCGTCTGTTGTCGATGTGCTCGGGCGTCCGGAACGCATTACGTTGTTCGCATCTTCTTGGCTCTCTGAGAACATTTTGTACCACTGAAAAACGTTGCTCTGGTCCAAGGTAGCTTCACCATACGCCACAGTCAACATTCGGAATGCGTCCGCGCACTTAATTTTGTTTTACACACAAAATTTCATACAGATTCTTTGATGCATTTTTTTGAATAGGCAAAAATCGAAGACAAGCCAAAACACGTCTAACCGAAACAGCTGTCAACGATTAACTAGACATTCAAAATGGCCGATTTTTTCAACGTAAGTGAGGGACACGAGTACCAACCTAACGCCACAAAAATATCGTTAATCGAATACACGTAGCCCGCGGAAATTCAAAATTAGCGATACTTTTTTAACAGACCTCGTATAGGCGTGTACTATTAAAAAAATTAAAAAAACACTATACGCTCGATAGTTTTATAATATTTACACTGTAATATTTCCAGCGTTTATTTAACGTTTTGTAAAGAATTTAGATTAAAAAAAGGGCTTTTCCGAGGATCTAAACGTTTCCTATAGTCATTTTCAATTTTTAAGGGGATGTTCCCTCAAGAAATGGTTCCACAACATTTTTTTTTACGTTGCCAAAACAAAAATCCTATGGATAATTCCAAACGAGCTATTGCCAAAATAGTTTCCACGATCATGCAAATAAATAATTCAGAACGGATTGTAAAAAAATTGTCCTTTCACTTCTGGTCGTAGGGAAATGTTTTTTTTTTGTTCTTCATTTTGTCGAGAATTTTCGTGGCTTCAATAATTACACATACGAACTTTTAGAGACACGCAGTCGGAAGACCGAAAAAAGGCGATTTTTCAAGAATTTTTCCTGGAAAGACATTTTACGTTATTAACGTAAAAATTTTTATCCGTATTGCGGTAACTTTTAACTTTATTTTCATATTTTTTATTTGTAGAAACAATGATTTTTAAAGCTTCTATAGCCGATGTCCGGAAGGTCCTCTAAAAAATGCCGGCTCAAAAAAGAAAAAATTCCAATTTTTGAACAAAATTTTTTCGTTGAATTGTTAAAAAAAAAATTGAAATAATTATCGGAAATTTTATTCCTTCGATCGATACCCGAAGAATATGTCTGAGAAGATTGTGTTAAAATTGCAGACCGATCGGTTGAGCCGTTTTTGAGAAAAACGCGTTCAAAGTTTAGGCCGCCTACTTTGTAACGTTCCGAGGGTCCTTACAAATATGCATGTATCTCCAAGAATATTTGCCGGATCGATTTGAAATTTTCCGAGAATATACTCAGATATATGTACATTCCGAAAATGCAATAAAAAAAATCAATTTTTTGAAATTTCCAACTGCGTATAAACCCTTAAGGAGAATTTAATCTGTTAACGAATTATTCGTAAACAAAAATACGAGTTCTGCCATTTTTTTCAAGTTATTTATATTTCTATATTTTTTCGTCAAATTAAACTAACGCTACAGCAATAATTCGGCAAATGTTCGAACTTTCGGAATCATCAAACGTTATATATTTGGGGTTAGCACGAATTTACGTAGATAGGATCGGTAGACACAATCCATCGTATAAGAACGGTAGATTCATAAGGGCACTTAATTCGACTACTTAGGGGGCCCCACACATGACAAAGGGAACCGAGTTTCACGAATTCGCGTACCAAATTGAAAGAACTTGACCATAGTTGGCTTCCTCACTGTGTAACGGGCCTTCACGTCCTCTAACAAACCGCACATTTCGAATTGCATCACGATCAATTGCAAAGAGAGATAGAAAGAGAGAAATATATATATATATATATATATATATATATATATATATATATATATATATATATATATATTAGGGTGTGCCATTTCAGGGCAACTTTTTTTTTTCTCCGGGGACCAGGTTGTATACTTCCGGGAAGGTGAAAAAAGAAGCCTGTTCAACTTTGAGCTCTTAATATTAATATTTAGATGCGCCTCATCGCGAATTTCTATTTCCCATTTGAATAACATGGGAAACATTTTTTTAAATATTTTCAATTTTGTACTTCGGCAATGGCATATCGTTCGATGACGCGCATGACATATTTTATAGAGAATTGAACGCTCTACAAAAAAGATCTCCTGCAGTTTTTCGATAAACATAGCCATTCCGATGATATCCGAGTTCAAAGTTCAAAATGAACAAAAATTCATCTTCTTTTTAATATTACAGCGAAACTATTGACTCTATCGAGAAATTTCAAATGACTTTTTTGTAGATTATTAAATTTGCCATGAAAATTGTCTAATTTATGATTAATTAACATTGATCGTTAATTGTTCAATGCTGTAAAAATTTATTTTCTGTCAGAAAACTGGTTCTAATGGGCTGGTATTTAACACAATAGTTACAAAGAGATGGACAAAATACTCACGAGTAAAACAGTTTTCTTTATTCCTACTAACAGTGAAAAGAAATGGTTGATTTAATTTTTCTAAACAAACTTATTAATGAAAAATTATAAATATTTAATAATTTATTACAGCGTGGAAATTCTCAAGACTTCATTGACATTTATAGGTGAATGGTTTTTACATGTAATTTTTGATAAAAACAAAGTAACATTAAGTATATAATATTGACTTATTTCCTCTCGACCTCGAAATCAATTATGATACATTTGAACATTTGAAAGCACGTCTGAACATCACGTTGCAATTACTTTACTGATAATAACATCGCCGGCGAAAAATACACAGCGCATATTTATACATCCGGTTTAGTGGGTTTTGTTCGGTTTTGTTGGGTTTTGGGTTTTGAGTTGGGTTTGAGTTTTCGGTTGGGGTTTGAGTTTTGGGTTGGGTTTTGGGTTGGGGTTTGGATTTTGGGTTGGGGTTTGGGTTTTGCGTTGGGGTTTGGGTTTTGGGTTGGGGTTTGGGTTTAGGTTTTAGGTTTTGGGTTGGGGTTTGGGTTTAGGTTTTGGGTTGGGGTTTGGTTTGTGGCGATAAAAACCCAATAAAACCCAACAAAACTCAACAAAACCCATTAAACCGGATGTGTGAATATGCGCCGTGTAGTTTTCGCGTGCGATGCTATTATCCGTGAAGTAATTGCGACGTGATGTTTAGACATTCACGCGTTAGCCAACGCTTTGAAATTCATTATTATTCCTTGAATAACAATTTATTTCGTACGCAAAACTCCAATCCGTTGAGGAAATTAAAAAAACAATTACAATGAACAAAAAATTTCAATTTATGAATTAGCAATCGTTGTCATTATTAATGAAATTTTCGAAAAAAATTCATCACGATAAATCTTCGAAATTGTTGTATAAAATTTTCTCCGACTTTACGAGATATCACGAGTGTAACGTCACACAACAGAGCTCGAACGTACGGGAGAGTAATAACGTACTCGCGTGAGAGCAAAATTCATTACGCAACGACACGCTCGGTGATCGTGAAAAGTGCCGGAAAAAAAATAGTTAAACACGTGTATGAAGAGATTAACCGTCCCGACCCGTTTTATCCTGACGCGCGCTAAAAAAAAAAAAAACAACAACACAGTGTTCTTTTTTTTGCTAATTAAAAAATGATTTTCCGGACAGAAAGATCATTTGATTATGAACACAGGTACGCCGAAAGTGTGAACAAGATGGCGCCGATACTGTGAACAAGATGGCGTCAGCGGTTACAACGGGAAGCCGCCATCAGCGTAAAAACGAAAGAAATAGTTTTATCCAATTCCTCACAACTGTTTCTCGTTCGACGATTTAATCTACGCGGATGAGTTTCAACGGTATTTCCCCCAATCGGATATAAAACCTCGGGGCGTCTTCGATTCGCCATACGACCGAGGCACGATAAAACCGATAAGATATACGCCGCGTCGAAGAACATAACCTACAAAAGTCTCTTAAATGTCTCCGATTTTTCGTTTAACTTTTTGATCCCTCACCGTCTCGCGCCATTTATATATTTCATTCGTACTCGTGACCCCTGCACATCTCGCGGGGGCGAGAGAACGAAGGAGAGGATGAAGAAAAAACGATATCGAGCGAACCGAAGAAACGTGAAAAATAAAAAAGTGATTACGATAAGTGATAGGCGCGATGGTTCGTTCGACACGAGGCACGAGAGACACGAGAGCCGCCGAGAAACATAGAGTGAGAAAAGTCGACCGTCGTCCCTGTTGTCATGTCTCGTTACAGTGATTTTTGTTTTTGTTTATTTTCTTCTTTAATGTCAAGAAGAGAGAGCTGATGGTGTCGTTCGAGCGAGCGGGTATTATGGCGCCTTTAGTCGTCTATTGATAAACAGGAATAGAACGTCGTTGTGGTATACGGGGGCATGTGCCGCTAAAGCTTATCGTCTATCGGGCCTAGCGCTATAATGTTTGATCCCTCTTGATGACCTCTGTAGGCTTGAGGCCCTCTGCGTGGCGCTCGCACGAGCCTGAAAGAACGAACGAAAAAACAACAAAAACTTTAATTTTCTCTTTTCTTTATCTACTGACACTAGATATTCCATTTTACCGTGGACTTTACGATGAATATTTTTTCGTGTTTCCCCGGCACCGAAGGGATTAGAACGTAAAAGGGGGTGAGAGTTCGGATAACGGTTCTTCCAACGGGTAGTAAAAATTGGATCCAATTTAGGAACAAGTGTTTACTACTTCCGGGTCAAGTCAAACGTTCAATTACAAAATGAGATTTGTTGCTTTTCTAAAGTCGAAAAAAAAAAGGTTATTAACCCTTCGTGATCGCACATTCTAAAAATGACACGTTGGTCACATGGGGTCGGAATGACCTAAGCCATGTTTAAACAATTGCCGCTCTGCCAGTATCGTTCCGAACGACTCGTAAAAATTCAGGATACTAGTTTGAACCTTTCAGAATGAGAATATCATGGCAAAAAATTTTTAACAAATTTTCAAAATGGCGAAAAAAAATCAGCAACGAGGCATAGTAATTCGAGCTTAAAGTTGCGCTTGGGGTCATTTTGACCCCGCGTGACCACGAAGGGGTTAATGCTCTGTTTCCTTTGAACGAAGAGTCCTTCAAATTTTGTTCAAATGGAGGATCCAAAATGGCTGCCCCTGTCCAAGCTTAAGTCATTGCAACGAATAATCATTCGTTGTATCGTTGTTTGAAAAATTATTCAAAAATCTCTTCTTGTAAGTGTAACTTCAAGCTTTTTGAAACGAAGAGTCCGTCGTTTTGTTTCGTAATCGATTACTTTTTGACAGTATGTTTTCATAAATCGGTACTGGTGTGGATAATGATTCGAGAAAGAGAGATGAAGAACGAGGTGATTTTTCGTAACCTCGTTTCGACGATCGACCTGATGAAACTGTACTACATAAACATACACAATGGATTCACCGGCTACTCTCGGCTTTGCAACGCGAACACACGAGTCCAACAATGAACTTCCTGCCGGCCACATCCTCTCACCGACAGACTGGTGTGTGCGTGTGTGTGTGTGTGTGTGTGTGCTGTGTGTTGTGTGTCACCCGAGAGAGGCCCGAATAGCTAAGGATTCCATCCATCCCCAAATTCATTGGTGCGAGAACCGCGATTCTTTTTAAGTCAAAAGTATCGTTTATCGATCCATCGTACGACGCTTTATATTTCTTTCGTATAAACGAAATTTAGATTAAGGGGGGTAATAGGGTTAGGACAGCGTTTGCTCAATGATTTTCATGAATTTTTTTATAGTATAAAAAATGAATATAATTTATTGAAACTTTGAGAATATTTTATACATATATTTAAGTATATACTATAAAATTTTTATACATATATTTAAGTATATACTTTAAAATATTAACGACCCCATATTGCAGGTCACGATTAGACTCAGCATTTTGCGTACATTCTGGAAGCCGCAATTTTCATCTGAAATCAAACGAGGTTGGAATTTACTTTTATTATATGTCTCTCTTCTATATGAACCTAAAGGCTATCAAAAAAATAGAAAATTGAATTTTTTACAGGGGTCAAAACAAAAGAGCATGGTTTTTTGCCATTTTTTTACAACTTTATTTGCAAAAAAAAAATTTATTTTAAATAATGATAATATTCCGATTTTAGGGTCATATAGAGTGCAATACAATGAAGAAAGTAACTGCCAAGTTTCAAAACGATCGGTTGAAAACTTTTCAAACTAGCGTGTACGCAAGTTCAAAAAAAGTCGTTTTCAGAAAAACGCGTTTGAAAAAATAGTAGCAAGAAAAACAAGCAATATGGGGTCGCTAATATTTTATAGTATAGACTTAAATATATGTATACAAATTTTATAGTATATACTTAAATATATGGATCAAATATTCTCGAAGTTTCAATAAATTATATTCATTTTTTATACTATAAAAAAATTCATGAAAATCATTGAGAAAACGCTGTCCTAACCCTATTTCCCCCCTTAATGGCTTATAACAATAGAACGAGTCGGAATTTTCATTTAAAATTTTGGGAACATATTTTTCAATAGTTTTACTGATAATTTATGAAATTAAGGGGGGGAAATAGGGTTAGGACAGCGTTTTCTCAATGATTTTCATGAATTTTTTTATAGTATAAAAAATGAATATAATTTATTGAAACTGTGAGAATATTTTATACATATATTTAAGTATATACTATAAAATTTTTGAAGAATTTCCTTGAAAAACACCGAAAATATTAGCGAGCCCGTATTGCAGGTCACAATCAGACTCAGCATTTTGCGTACATTCTGGAAGCCGCAATTTTCATCTGAAATCAAACGAGGTTGGAATTTACTTTTATTATATGTCTCTCTTCTATATGAACCTAAATGCTATCAAAAATATAGAAAATTGAATTTTTCACAGGGGTCAAAACGAAAAAGCATGATTTTTTGCCATTTTTTACAACTTTATTTGCAAAAAAAAAACTTATTTTAAATAATGATAATATTCCGATTTTAGGTTCATATAGAGTGCAATACTATGAAGAAAGTAACTGCCAAGTTTCAAAACGATCGGTTGAAAACTTTTCAAACTAGCGTGTACGCAAGTTCGAAAAAAGTCGTTTTCAGAAAAACGCGTTTGAAAAAATAGTAGCAAGAAAAACAAGCAATATGGGGTCGCTAATATTTTATAGTATATACTTAAATATATCTATAAAAATTTTATAGTATATAGTTAAATATATGTATAAAATATTCTCAAAGTTTCAATAAATTATATTCATTCTTTATACTATAAAAAATTCATGAAAATTATTGAGAAAACGCTGTGCTAACCCTATTTCCCCCCTTAATGGCTTACAACAATAGAACGAGTCGGAATTTTCATTTAAAATTTTGGAAACATATTTTTCAATAGTTTTACTGACAATTTATGAAATTAAGGGGGGAAATAGGGTTAGGACAGCGTTTTCTCAATGATTTTCATGAATTTTTTTATAGTATTAAAAATGAATATAATTTATTGAAACTGTGAGAATATTTTATACATATATTTAAGTATATACTATAAAATTTTTGAAGAATTTCCTTGAAAAACACCGATAATATTAGCGAGCCCGTATTGCAGGTCACAATCAGACTCAGCATTTTGCGTACATTCTGGAAGCCGCAATTTTCATCTGAAATCAAACGAGGTTGGAATTTACTTTTATTATATGTCTCTCTTCTATATGAACCTAAATGCTATCAAAAATATAGAAAATTGAATTTTTCACAGGGGTCAAAACGAAAAAGCATGATTTTTTGCCATTTTTTACAACTTTATTTGCAAAAAATAAATTATTTTAAATAATGATAATATTCCGATTTTAGGTTCATATAGAGCGCAATACTATGAAGAAAGTAACTGCCAGTTTTCAAAACGATCGGTTGAAAACTTTTCAAACTAGCGTGTACGCAAGTTCAAAAAAAGTCGTTTTAAAAAAAACGCGTTTGAAAAAATAGTACCAAGAAAAACAAGCAATATGGGGTCGCTAATATTTTATAGTATATACTTAAATATATCTATAAAAAATTTATAGTATATAGTTAAATATATGTATAAAATATTCTCAAAGTTTCAATAAATTATATTCATTTTTTATACTATAAAAAAATTAATGAAAATTATTGAGAAAACGCTGTGCTAACCCTATTTCCCCCCTTAATGGCTTACAACAATAGAACGAGTCGCAATTTTCATTTAAAATTTTGGGAACCAAAAAACCCTATTTCCGCCCTTAACCCGAGTGCGGATCGTGCGAGTAAAAAGGGATTCGTCTGGGGGACCAGAATATTCAATATTTCGGGATGTTTTTAATGAATCGGTAAAATCCGGCTCCAAAAAAAAGCCTGACCCTCGATACCCTGAATCTAATTAATCATATCTGATTAATCATATTAATAATTTGAAAAATTATTTTTTATTATTTTTTCAACAATCCGGGAGACTTTGCAGACAAGGTATAATTATCTGGGAAAATTTTCCGAAGATTTGTCGACCAATGAAAAATGAGAATTTAATAGACTGGCGAGGGGTTCGAAATATTTTCCGTTTTCACGATTCCGAGGGGAGGATTAAAAATAAGATTTTTTTTTTCTATTCAAGACTCACTCATCTCCGACCCTTATTCACAATTGCTTCTTGAATGGGGTAGATTTTTATACGGGCAAGCGAGGATAGAGGTATATCGCTTGACCATATTCTCGCCCCCTCATATTGAAACGTCACTTATTTCGATATGACTTAATATTTATTTCAGTTCCTTGATCCCAAGTTGGCGAGACAGTTGATCGTACAGCGGAGATTCTGTCCTAAAGATTTGTCGCTGTTTTGTCATATGGGTAATCAATATCCATCAAAGACAAGCCCCGAAAAGTGGCGGGCTATGAAATTTCTTAAATTTTTTCATTCCCAACTTTCAAAGTCAGGAATCACAAAATTTGTCTTTAACGGGTTAGGCCACTCTAGAGGCCGAAAAAATAGGCTTTTTTGAGGATTTTTTTTCCGAAAAACTACAAAATAAATTGAGATTACAAAATAGGGCGTTTATCATACATATCAATGACTGTATACAATAATTTTTTTTAAGGGATTAATTTCAAAATAGCGGCCGTGCAGCGTTTTTGCAGCTGTTTTGTCATATGGGTAATCAATATCCATCAAAGACAAGCCCCGCAAAGTGGCGGGCTATGAAATTTCTTTAATTTTTTCATTCCCAACTTTCAAAGTCAGGAATCATAAAATTTGTCTTTAACGGGTTAGGCCAATCTAGAGGCCGAAAAAATATGCTTTTTTGAGGATTTTTTTTCCGAAAAACTACAAAATAAATTGAGATTACAAAATAGAGCGTTTATCATACATATCAATGACTGTATACAATAATTTTTTTTAAGGGATTAATTTCAAAATGGCGGCCGTGCAGCGTTTTTCCGATGACGTCTTGGTTTTTGTTGGCCGAAAACATAACTCAGACAGTTTTCAACCGATTCACTTGAAATTTTCAATATATCTTTAAAAATACATTGTCTATGAAAGTGCGTAGGATTTTTTCTTTTATATTGCATAGTTCGTTTGTTATTAACAATTTTCTGACGATTTTTTAAGTAAATTTTTCACTCTTCACTTTAGAAGTGCCGCCATTTGTCCAACAATCAATATATCGAAAAAAAATCCTACGCACTTCCATAGACAATATATTTTTAAAGATATATTGAAAATTTCAAGTGAATCGGTTGAAAATTGTCCGAGTTATGTTTCCGGCCAACGAAAACCGGAGACGTCATCGGAAAAACGCTGCACAGCCGCCATTTTTTAATTAATCGCTTCAAAAAAAATATTGTACACAGTCACTGATATGTATGATAAACACCCTATTTTGTAATCTCGATTTATTTTGTAGTTTTTCTGAAAAAAAAAAAATCCCCAAAAAAAGCCTATTTTTCAGCCTCTAGAGTTAGTTTTAAGGTAGTAGTCTGGTAACTTAAGCCGATTTTCATGTCTTTTTTGGAGGCCGTTTTTTTGTAGGAAAATAAAAATGTATCGCTTTGGATATTTAGGATGTTTTTATTTACATATTAAAGATACAAAAAAAAAATTTGTTTGAAAAAATTTAATAGGTTATTATTATTATTATTGATCGAAATTGGCACCTCGAAAAATAAGCGCGTGGGTGGCCCCGGTGATTTTGGCTCTTGATGTTATCTGAAATCAATTTTTCTTGATAATTCTTAATCTATAGACATGTCATTCTGGTCGGAACTACTGAAGTTAAATTTCATGGATAAATAACAAAATGGCGGACTTTGGAAAAAAAAAACTTTATTTTCCAAAGTCCAAAGTCCGCCATTTTGTTATTTATCCATGAAATTTAACTTCAGTAGTTCCGACCAGAATGACATGTCTATAGATAAAGAATTATCAAGAATTTTTTATTTCAGATAACATCAAGAGCCAAAATCACCGGGGCCACCCACGCGCTTTTTTTTTCGAGGTGCCAACTTCGATCAATAATAATAATAATAATAATAAACTATTAAATCTTTAAAAAAAATTTTTTTTCTGTATCTCTAATATGTAAATAAAAACATCCTAAATATCCAAAACGATTCATTTTTATTTTCCTACAAAAAAACGCCCTCCAAAAAAAACATGAAAATCGGCTTAAGTTACCAGACTACTACCTTGAAACTTTTCCATTGACTTTGCCATACAATTCGCATTGGAAGTGTATATTAATCAGCGTTTGCCATTGACAAATGGCAAATTTTGCTAAGGATTAACTCGTTTGTGAGTTGGAAGAAAAAAAATCTCAGCGAATCCCATGGGATATCAACGAGTGTTGTCGCCTCGATTTAACAGATTCTACGAGTGTGTCCACGGTTCTTTGATTTTCCAACAGGCACTTCAATGGTTTCCTTTTGTTTTCCAATCGAAAACCACCGTGTGAAGCTCTCTTGTCCCTGGGCCCTAGGGGATGAGAGCGGTCGTCGCGTCGAGACTTCGCCACGTTCCGAGCCAAATATTCTCCACTTACACAAATATACATATAACGTATATACGTCACGGAGGAACACAGTCTTTTGCAACCCTCGAGAATACCACACGATGTGTGTGTGTGTGTGTGTGTGTGTGTTCCAAGCGAGTGAACATGGTCCGGTTGTACACCCAACACCGTGTGACTTCAACCATCGTACAGAATCGTCTCACTTTCTGTACTTTTCTCTTCCTCTCTCTTTTTCTGTTCTGCCCCGAAACCTCGTTCACTCCATATTTATCACAGCCATTTTACTCTCTGCCTCTGGCTAATGCGAAAGGAGCAAAAAAAAACCACCCGACACCCGTTGGTCTCACCTCGAACTTCTCGAATGTTCAATTTCACGAGCAAAGGCGTCCTTTCCAATTGTTTCGATCGTGAATTTAAAAGAAAAATCTCAATCGCCCACTTGAGAATATTTCTTTCCTGGCCCAATAAATCATTTTCGATGGTCCAGGCTGAAAGTTGACAGTGAGTCGAGTGAAATGTTGTAAAAAATGCAAAATAATTACTTCGTGACTGTTCATTCGCGTTTTTTTTTTCTTCGCATCGACGAGAGATTCGTTCCGTACTCGAAATCCGTGTAACGTTTGTTTGTTCTTGAGACAGATGCTTCGCCGGGAATTAATGAAAAATCGGAGGCCGTTCATCGTGCATCCGCAAGATAGAAGAAATCAGGAGGGGTTGGAACAAAAAAAAAGCGACAAGAGCCATCAACGTCTGGATGACGATCGTTGTGGTGGAACACCTTCGAGAAAAAAAAGGCTTGACCGAAGGTGAGCCTCGGGGAAGATTCCGAAAAGGTGCAACAGTTGGTGAAAAAGTTAGCGACGTGTGACGAAGAAGCTACGAGGGGGGGGACCATTGAGGAAACACACGGCGAACGACGGGCCGTCAGGCTTGGCCAAAGAAAGAGGGTACCTGCTCGTTCGGAATCGTTCGAACCGATTAACCACAAGCACCAGATACAAGGTCTGTTCAAAAAGTATCGCGAATTTTGAATTTCCGCTGGGCTACGTACGAGTGGGGACCCAAAAAAAAAAACGGGAATTGCGTCCCGTTCGGGACGTCCCTCAACGTCAAGAAGTGACGAAAACGTCGACAAAATCAATGCTCTCATTCGTGAAGACCGTCGCCGAACCATTGATCAACTCTGCGAGATGTCTGGGATATCATGGAGTTCAATTCAGAGGATTTTATCCCAAAATTTGCACACGAGCAGAGTTGCAGCGAAATTTGTCCGTCGGCTTCTCACAGACCAGCGAAGGGAGCGTCGACTTCAGGCATGTTTTCAACTTCAAAATCAGCTTCGAAGAGGACCCTGAACTTTTTTCCAAGGTGATTACCGGTGATGAATCGTGGTGCTATGGATACGACCCTGAAACAAAGCAGCAATCAAGCGTTTTGCCACTGTGGACGAGGTAAAACAAAAATCGCCCAAAATTTGCAACGAGCAGAGTTGCAGCGAAATTTGTCCCTCGGCTTCTCACAGACGAGCAAAGGGAGCGTCGACTTCAGGCATGTTTTCAACTTCAAAATCAGCTTCGAAGAGGACCCTGAACTTTTTTCCAAGTTGATTACCGGTGATGAATCGTGGTGCTATGGATACGACCCTGAAACAAAGCAGCAATCAAGCGTTTTGCCACTGTGGACGAGGTAAAACAAAAATCGCTGGAAGGCCTAAAGAACATCCCGATAAGTGAATTTAAAAAAATGTTTTTAACATTGGAAGGATCGTTTGCAGAGGTGCGTTGTGGTGAAAGGAGAATACTTTGAAGGTGATCAAAATTTGGTGTAAAAATATTAAAAAATGAAATTATGACGAAAATCACGTTTTTTTTGGGTCCCCTCTCGTATATTCGATTTTCGATTTTTTTGTGGCGTTAGATTGGCACTCGTGTCTCTCACTTATGCTGAAATAATCGGCCATTTTGAATGTTTAGTTAATTGTCGACAGCTGTTTTGGTTAGACGTGTTTTGGCTTGTCTTCGATTTTTGCCTATTCCAAAATCTTCCATTGCGATGATTGAGCTTTGGTTTTCACGTCATAATCATAAACCCATGATTCGTCAACAGTTATGACCCTGTGGAGGAAATTTGGGTCGTCGCGGACCGAGTCCAACGGCTCCTTAGCAATGTTAACGCGACACTGTTTTTGTACGAAATTGAGCAATTTTGGCACGAATTTCGCCCCGTCTCATGCCCGAATCATTGGTAAAAATCGAATAGCACGAGCCAATCGACGTGTTTAGTTCCTCAGCAACTTCTCTAACGGTGATTCGACGATTGGCCAATATTATTTTCTTCGCTTCATCAATGTTTTCGTCTGTTTTCGATGTGCTCGGGCGTCCGGAACGCATTTCGTTGTTCGCATCTTCTCGGCCCTCTGAGAACATTTTGTAACACCGAGAAACGTTGCTCTGGTCCAAGGTAGATTCACCATACGCCACAGTCAACATTCGGAATGCGTCCGCGCACTTAATTTTCTTTTTCACAGAAAATTTCATACGGATTCTTTGATCCATTTTTTGGAATAGGCAAAAATCGATGACGAGCCAAAACACGTCTGACCAAAACAGCTGTCAAGAATTAATTAAACATTCAAAATGGCCGATATTCTCAGCATAAGTGAGGGACATGAGTACCAACCTAACGCGAGCCCGCGAAAATTCAAAATTCGCGATACTTTTTGAACAGACCTCGTATAGTTCACAAGTGTCTTCGGGGCCATACATGCTCAGTCACTTAGCCGACGCTTTCTTCCTTCTTTTTTTTTTCCCCTGAACCTCAAGACATCCTGTGGATCCTCTCGTTATCGGTCCTGCGAGGGGGGGGGGGGGGTAAAAAAACCCTACTCGACACCTCTCGGTTCCTCGGTGAGAACCGGAAGTAGAGAAACTAGCCGAAGGAACAAAAAGCCTCGTTGTATGTTCTTCTGTAATTAAACACAAAATAATTAAATATCGTTATGACAAAAATTCTCAATTTCCCAAGAATTTGTCGCTACCAATTGTGTATAAAAAAATTTGTTTTTTTTTTGTACCCAATATAGTTAAATCTTTTCAACGTCGCTCTTGTAAACCGGAATGTAAAAAAATCTGTAATTTTGATACTCCAATTTATAAAACGTATATTCGAACACGTCGAGGAGCGTTGAAATTTTCGTTCTGCCATTCGAAAATATAAAATCGACGAATTAACGAAATTTAGAACACAGCAATTTTTGTCAATCGTTAATCCATACACGTTCACGAACATATTACAATCCCATCGATCATAACAATCGATTAATCGTTATATAATTTCAACGAACTTGTAAACTCGAGAGTTTGCGCAAAAGGCTCGCGGAACAAATGCTAATTGTAAATGATACCATTGTGAAAATAACGCGGACCGAGAGAGATTGCGGATGGAAGAAAAAAAGAAGAAAAAAACGAGAATAGATGTTGCGATATATATTTAAGTTTATTTACTCTTTTGCCCCCTTTTGTTTCGCTCGTTTTACGTTGATTAATCGGTATCAAAGTTGAATGCACTGGTGGGGTTCACGGAGATGTTCGCGGGAAGGAACGATGAAACGCTTTCATCAATGAGTGGAAAAAGAAGAAAAAAAAGAGTCGATATCGATACGATGACGAGAGAGAGGCGTTATAACAACGTAACGTTATTTTCAAGCCTAACGAACACACATTCCGGAAGCAAAATGGTCAAGTCACTGCGGGACGCCATAGACAGAGAGAAAAAAAATCGTAAATTGTAATGAAAGGAAGCCGAAAAAATAAAAATAAAAAAATAAACGAAGCGGAACGAGAGAAAATAAAAGTACCATTGTCCGTGAATAGACGAGGTGAAAGAGCAGTTTTTTTTTCTCGTTCTTTACATGTCCGTTTTTTTTTCCCGACATGACGTACGGTTGCGAGATAAGGGCGCTGTAACTAATAATATTTTCGGCTTAATTATTATTTCACGAATAAACGTATGTGAATTGTCGGTGTCGTTGAGGGGGGAACTAGGGTTAGACGGTTCAAAAAATCGATTTTTTTTTAATTTCATAAATTGTTACTAAAACTATTGAAAAATATGTTTCCAAAATTTTGAATGAAAATTCCGACTCGTTCTATTGTTATAAGCCATCAAGGGGGGAAATAGGGTTAGAACAGCATTTTCTTAATAATTTTCATGAATTTTTTTATAGTATAAAAAATGAATATAATTTATTGAAACTTTGAGAATATTTTATACATATATTTCAGTATATACTATAAAATTTTCATACATATATTTAAGTATATACTATGAAATATTAGCGACCCCATATTGCTTGTTTTTCCTGGTACTATTTTTTCAAACGCTTTTTTCTGAAAACGACTTTTTTTGAACTTGCGTACACGCTAGTTCGAAAGGTTTTCAACCAATCGTTTTGAAAATTGGCAGTTACTTTCTTCATAGTATTACGCTCTATATGAACCTAAAATCGGAATATTATCATTATTTAAAATAATTTTTTATTGCAAATAAAGTTGTAAAAAATGGCAAAAAAATCATGCTTTTTTGTTTTGACCCCTGTAAAAAATTCAATTTTCTATTTTTTCGATAGCATTTAGGTTCATATAGAAGAGAGACATATAATAAAAGTAAATTCCAACCTCGTTTGATTTCAGATGAAAATTGCGGCTTCCAGAATGTACGGAAAATGCTGAGTCTGATTGTGACCTGCAATATGGGGTCGCTAATATTTTCGGTGTTTTTCAAGGAAATTCTTCAAAAATTTTATAGTATATACTTAAATATATGTATAAAATATTCTCAAAGTTTCAATAAATTATATTCATTTTTTATACTATAAAAAAATTCGTGAACATCCTTGAGAAAACGCTGTCCTAACCCTATTTCCCCCCTTAATTTCATAAATTGTTAGTAAAACTATTGAAAAATATGTTCCCAAAATTTTAAATGAAAATTCCGACTCGTTCTATTGTTATAAGCCGTTAAGAGGGGAAATAGGGTTAGGACAGCGTTTTCTCAATAATCTTCATGAATTTTTTTATAGTATAAAAAATGAATATAATTCATTGAAACTTTGAGAATATTTTATACATATATTTAAGTATATACTATAAAATTTTCATACATATATTTAAGTATATACTATAAAATATTAGCGACCCCATGTTGCTTGTTTTTCTTGGTACTATTTTTTCAAACGCATTTTTCTGAAAACGACTTTTTTTTAAACTTGCGTACACGCTAGTTCGAAAAGTTTTCAACCAATCGTTTTGAAAATTGGCAGTTACTTTCTTCATAGTATTGCGCTCTATATGAACCTAAAATCGGAATATTGTCATTATTTAAAATAATTTTTTTTTTGCAAATAAAGTTGTAAAAAATGGGAAAAAATCATGCTTTTTTGTTTTGACCCCTGTAAAAAATTCAATTTTCTATTTATGTGATAGCATTTAGGTTCATATAGAAGAGAGACATATAATAAAAGTAAATTCCAACCTCGTTTGATTTCAGATGAAAATTGCGGCTTCCAGAATGTACGGAAAATGCTGAGTCTGATTGTGACCTGCAATATAGGGTCGCTAATATTTTCGGTGTTTTTCAAGGAAATTCTTCAAAAATTTTATAGTATATACTTAAATATATGTATAAAATATTCTCAAAGTTTTAATAAATTATATTCATTTTTTATACTGTAAAAAAATTCATGAAAATCCTTGAGAAAACGCTGTCCGAACCCTATTTCCCCCCTTAATTTCATAAATTGTTAGTAAAATTATTGAAAAATATGTTCCCAAAATTTTAAATGAAAATTCCGACTCGTTCTATTTTTATAAGCCATTAAGGGAGGAAATAGGGTTAGGACAGCGTTTTCTCAATAATCTTCATGAATTTTTTTATAGTATAAAAAATGAATATAATTTACTGAAACTTTGAGAATATTTTATACATATATTTAAGTATATACTATAAAATTTGTATACATATATTTGAGTACATACTATAAAATATTAGCGACCCCATATTGCTTGTTTTTCCTGGTACTATTTTTTCAAACGCGTTTTTCTGAAAACGACTTTTTTTTAACTTGCGTACACGCTAGTTCGAAAAGTTTTCAACCAATCGTTTTGAAAATTGGCAGTTACTTTCTTCATAGTATTGCGCTCTATATGAACCTAAAATCGGAATGTTATCATTATTTAAAATAATTTTTTTTTGCAAATAATGTTATAAAAATGGCAAAAAATCATGCTTTTTTGTTTTGACCCCTGTAAAAAATTCAATTTTCTATTTTTTCGATAGCATTTAGGTTCATATAGAAGAGAGACATATAATAAAAGTAAATTCCAACCTCGTTTCATTTCCGATGAAAATTGCGGCTTCCAGAATGTACGCAAAATGTTGAGTCTGATTGTGACCTGCAATATGGGGTCGCTAATATTTTACAGTATATACTTAAATATATGTATAAAAATTTTATAGTATATACTTAAATATATGTATAAAATATTCTCAAAGTTTTAATAAATTATATTCATTTTTTATACTATAAAAAAAATCATGAAAATCATTGAGAAAACGCTGTCCTAGCCCTATTTCCCTCCTTGAATTTAACCCGTGAGACACGTGTATTTGTACGATCAAACAAATTGATATTTCATTGACGAGCAAACGAGTGCTTTCAACAAAATTTCATCGAAATTTCGAATTTTTCGAAACAAATATACACCACGACGATACGAAGAAATTTATGATCTGAAACGAAACGTTATTTCCCGAAAAATGTACGTACATTTTAATTGAAATGAGTACGAGAGGGAGAAAAAATTTTATCGTTAATACTGAAATAAATGGAAAATCGAAATATTCTGAATCTAATCGCATTAGTAGGACACGTGTCAATTGCAGCGGTGACGGCCCAGACGCTGTCCAACACACTCGATTGCATAAAACGTGACCCATTTATCTATTAACATGTGAATCGAGCATATTTCCTTTTCTCCTAGATTTATTATTAGAATTCAAGAATTGACAAAAAAAAATAGAAAAAGAGAAAAGGTTTAACACACCATTTAACGGGTTAGGCCACTCTAGAGGCCGAAAAAATAGGCTTTTTTGGGGATTTAAAAAAAAAATTATTCTATACAGTGACTGTATAGAATAATTTTTTTGAGGCGATTAATTTTAAAATGGCGGCCGTGCAGCGTTTTTGCGATGACGCGTCTCCGTTTTTGTTGGCCGGAAACATAACTCAGACAATTTTCAACCGATTCATTTGAAATTTTGTACATATCTTTAAAAATACATTATCTACGGAAGTGCGTAGGATTTTTTTTTTTATATTGCATAGTTCACTTGTTATTAACAATATTCTGACGATTTTTTCCAGCAAATTTTTCACTTTTCACTTTAGAAGTGCGCCATTTGGCCAAAAATCAATATATCGAAAAAATCCTAAGCACTTCCATGGACAATGTATTCTTAAAGATATATTAAAAATTTCAAGTGAATCGGATGAAAATTGTCTGAGTTATGTTTCCGGCGAACAAAAACCGGAGACGTCATCGGAAAAACGCTGCACAGCCGCCATTTTGAAATTAATCGCTTCAAAAAAATTATCGAATGCAGTCACTGATATGTATGATAAACACCCTATTTTATAATCTCGATTTATTTTGTAGTTTTTCTGAAAAAAAATCCTCAAAATAGCCTATTTTTTTCGGCCTCTAGAGTGGCTCTTAAATAATATTTTAATCGGTTATAAATTAAATTCCATTTTAATATAAATAAATGAACCAGAAGCATCGACGAATTGACTAATGTTTATTACGGGTTTCAATTTAAACGATTTTGAGGGAAATTAAAAAAAAAAACCCTCATTTTCTTCTTCTAAAAAAATGTCGTAATTCCCCCGGTGTTTTAAACACTTTGCCCTTCGTCACAAGCGTTTTATTAATAGACGAGAACGGAAAATTTTCTATCGGGGAAAAAAAAGAAAAAAAAAAGGGAGAGACGCCGAAAATCCCCGGTTACTCTCGTGGACGATTGTGCGGGTCTCGTCCGTGTAGAAAAGAGTTTAAAAAAAATTTCAGGGTCCATTTTCTGGTCCCTGATGTGCGTTGACCATGCCGATAATTTAACTGCCCTCCCCGCTGGATCCTAATGCGGATATGGGTAGAGTCGTGGACGTTGAAAAAATGAAAATAAAAAAATAAACAATACAAATGAAAAAAAAAGCTTCATCGAGCTTGGGGTATGGTCCCCGTGCGAGAGAATCACGTACCACCGTAACGGTAGAAAATAAATTGAATCGCTCGGTCGCTTCGAGAGACGGTAAACTGTTTCATCCGGTTCAATTCGAACCCTCTCGATGTTCACGTTCACGCCGTGCGATAAATCGCCGAATAAAAAAATTAAAAATTAAAACAATAGTACGTACGTATCGTGTGTATGTACAATAGTGTTTGTGGAACTATGGGAAATTTGTGAAAAATCATCACTTTCGCAAATAATCCATTAGACACCCTATGCAGTTGTCATAGGTGAAATTTGAGAATATTATTTTTCACTACCAAAATACATTCTTTTAATGGAAAACAAGAGCGTGATTTCATAGTACAATAATTGAACTTGATATATAATTTTTTCTATCAAGATATATTTAAGGTAGTAGTCTGGTAACTTAAGCCGATTTTCATGTCTTTTTTGGAGGGCGTTTTTTTGTAGGAAAATAAAAATGAATCGTTTTGGATATTTAGGATGTTTTTATTTACATATTAAAGATACAAAAAAAAATTTTGTTGAAAAAATTTAATCGTTTATTATTATTATTATTATTGATCGAAGTTGGCACCTCGAAAAAAAAGCGCGTGGGTGGCCCCGGTGATTTTGGCTCTTGATGTTATCTGAAATAAAAAATTCTTAATAATTCTTAATCTATGGACATGTCATTCTGGTCGGAACTACTGAAGTTAAATTTCATGCATAAATAACAAAATGGCGGACTTTGGAAAAAAAAGTTTCTTTCCAAAGTTCGCCATTTTGTTATTTATCCATGAAATTTAACTTCAGTAGTTCCGATCAGAATGACATGTCTATAGATCAAGAATTATCAAGAATTTTTGATTTCAGATAACATCAAGAGCCAAAATCACCGGGGCCACCCACGCGCTTTTTTTTCGAGGTGCCAACTTCGATCAATAGTAATAATAATAATAAACTATTAAATTTTTTCGAACAAATTTTTTTTTGTATCTTTAATATGTAAATAAAAACATCCTAAATATCCAAAACGATTCATTTTTATTTTCCTACAAAAAAACGCCCTCCAAAAAAGACATGAAAATCGGCTTAAGTTACCAGACCTTACGGGGTCAGGCCACTCTAAAGGTCGAAAAAATAGGCTATTTTGGAGATTTTTTTTCAAAAAAACTACAAAATAAATCGAGATTACAAAATAGGGTGTTTATCATACATATCAGTGACTGTATACAATAATTTTTCTGAAGTGATTAATTTCAAAATGGCGGCTGTACAGCGTTTTTCCGATAACGTCTCCGTTTTTGTTGGCCGGAAACATAACTCAGACAATTGTCAACCGATTCACTTGAAATTTTGAATATATCTTTAAAAATATATTGTCTACGGAAGTGCGTAGGATTTTTGGCGATATATTGATTTTTGGCCAAATGGCGCACTTCTAAAGTGAAGAGTGAAAAATTTGCTTAAAAAAATCGTCAGAAAATTGTTAATAACAAATGAACAATGCAATATAAAACAAAAAATCCTACGCACTTTCATAGACAATGTATTTTTAAAGATATATTGAAAATTTCAAGTGAATCGGTTGAAAGTTGTCTGAGTTATGTTTCCGGCGAACAAAAACCGGAGACGTCATCGCAAAAATGCTGCACGGCCGCCATTTTGAAATTAATCGTTTCAAAAAAATTATTGTATACAGTCACTGATGTGTTTAATAAACACCCTATTTTGTAATGTCGATTTATTTTCTAGTTTTTCTGAAAAAAAATCCCCAAAAAAGCCTTTTGATTTTGAATTTTGCCCACGACAACAGCACGTAACCCCTTGAGAAAAGATGTACAATTTTTTTGTCTTCCTTACAGGCAAACGGCCATTATTGTCAGGGAAGCAAAAAAAAAGTCGTGTGACGATAATGGAAAAAATGTGTACGACTCTTTGGCGAGTTCGGACCGCCCTCTTTGCACCTGTGCGTTAACACACTTCCGGGACACAGGTGCGCGTCACGAAGGGAACCTGCTTGAATTAAAAACCGTACTATCCCCTAATCGGTCTCCAGAAGAACCGACGAAATTTTCATTTGTTTCCACCTCGCCTCCCCTATCGTATTTTTCGAACGGAATCGAGAAATTATACATTCTCCAGGGTGCACGTAACAATGTTTATCGAAGCGTGCGTGCGAGTACGAATACATAAATAATTAAATGGTAAAAAAAATGTTTCTCCACACAGAGTGTTTATTAACATAACTATACTCGCGCTTAATACATAATTAATTCCGTTGCGCCGTTCACCCGCTCGGAACAGTATTAATTTCTTAAAATTCCCATGCAAAAAAAAAATCAACAATAACAAAAACGTACAAATATTTCCGAAATCTCGAATACCGTTTTTTCGTTCATCGTTCCCGTTTGCCTAACACTAGCGTTTATAATTTTTTTGCATTTAAATTATTTTGTTGCTCTGTTACAGAATCGAACAGATGACGCAAGCTCGGAAGTCGGTTGCGGAGTGCGATGCAAGATCGATCAGGTGAGAATGACTTTTGTTTATCGCAAGATAAAATTTTATAACTTGGGGGGCCGTGGGGGAGGAAGAAACAAAAATGTAATCAATCGCAGCCTTCGCGACACTGATGACTAAACGTTGATTCGTTTTTCAATCGGACGTACGGGTTTTTTTTTTTTTAAATCGTTAAGTAATGTACTTGGAGAGGAAATAGTTTTAAAGAGGCATAAGGGATGTACTCGCGGAGCGTGTAGAGAGTAGTGCGCGAGTGCGCATGCGCGTAGGATCATGCGCAGCGCCGCGCCGCGTCGCATCGCCGTAGATCTCGTCTGATCTGACAACGAAACGACGACGCGGTGGGGCTACGCTCTCGGTCCCTCGGCCGAATGACGGCGGAGCACATCCGCTCTGAAACCGATCTCCCGGTTTCACGGGGCCCTGTGTCACATCCACGTATCCCCGTATTGTCAACATTACGCTCGTAATTGACGTACACATACAGAACGATAATTTAAGGGGGGAAATACGGTTAGACGGTTGAAAAAATCGATTTTTCTTTTATTTCATAAATTGTTAGTAAAACTATTGAAAAATATGTTCCCAAAATTTCTATTGAAAATTCCGACTCGTTCTATTGTTAGTGAGTAGCTCTCCTTCAGGCCCCCGAGCGTACTTTTTTTTCAAACGCGCTTTTCTGAAAACGACTTTTTTTAAACTTGCGTACACGCCAGTTTGAAAAGTTTTCAACCGATCGTTTTGAAAATTGGCAGTTACTTTCTTTATAGTATTGCGCTCTATATGAACTTAAAATCGGAATATTATCATTATTTAAAATAATTTTTTTTTTGCAAATAAAGTTGTAAAAAATGGCAAAAAATCATGCTTTTTTGTTTTGACCCCTGTAAAAAATTCAATTTTCTATTTATTTGATAGTATTTAGGTTCATATGGAAGAGAGACATATAATAAAAGTAAATTCCAACCTCGTTTGATTTCAGATGAAAATTGTGGCTTCAAGAATGTACGCAAAATGCTGAGTCTGATTGTGACCTGCAATATGGGGTCGCTAATATTTCCGGTGTTTTTCAATGAAATTCTTCAACAATTTTATAGTATATACTTAAATATATGTATAAAATATTCTTAAAGTTTCAATAAATTATATTCATTTTTTATACTATAAAAAAATTCATGAAAATCATTGAGAAAACGCTGTCCTAACCCTATTTCCCCCCTTAATTTCATAAATTGTTACTAAAACTATTGAAAAATATGTTCCCAAAATTTTAAATGAAAATTCCGACTCGTTCTATTGTTATAAGCCATTAAGGGTGGAAATAGGGTTGGGACAGCGTTTTCTTAATGATTTTCATGAATTTTTTTATAGTATAAAAAATGAATATAATTTATTGAAACTGTGAAAATATTTTATACATATATTTAAGTATATACTATAAAATTTTCATACATATATTTAAGTATATACTATAAAATATTAGCGACCCCATATTGCTTGTTTTTCTTGGTACTATTTTTTCAAACGCATTTTTCTGAAAACGACTTTTTTTGAACTTGCGTACACGCTAGTTTGAAAAGTTTTCAACCGATCGTTTTGGAAATTGGCAGCTACTTTCTTAGTAGTATTGCGCTCTATATGAACCTAAAATCGAAATATTATGATTATTTAAAATACATTTTTTTTTGCAAATAAAGTTGTGAAAGATGGCAAAAAATCATGCTTTTTTGTTTTGACCCCTGTAAAAAAATTCAATTTTCTATTTATTTGATAGCATTTAGGTTCATATAGAAGAGAGACATATAATAAAAGTAAATTCCAATCTCGTTTGATTTCAGATGAAAATTGCGGCTTCCAGAATGTACGCAAAATGCTAAGTCTGATTGTGACCTGCAATATGGGGTCGCTAATATTTCCGGTGTTTTTCAATGAAATTCTTCAAAAATTTTATAGTATATACTTAAACATATGTACAAAGTATTCTCAAAGTTTCGAAAAATTATATTCATTTTTTATACTATAAAAAAAATCATGAAAATCATTGAGAAAACGCTGTCCTAACCCTATTTCCTCCCTTAATTTCACAAATTGTTACTAAAACTATTGAAAAATATGTTCCCAAAATTTTTAATGAAAATTCCGACTCGTTCTATTGTTATAAGCCATTAAGGGTGGAAATAGGGTTAGGATAGCGTTTTCTTAATGATTTTCATGAATTTTTTTATAGTATAAAAAATGAATATAATTCATTAAAACTTTGAAAATATTTTATACATATATTTAAGTATATACTATAAAATTTTTATACATATATTTAAGTATATACTATAAAATATTAGCGACCCCATATTGCTTGTTTTTTTTGGTACTATTTTTTCAAACGCGTTTTTCTGAAAACGACTTTTTTTTAACTTGCGTACACGCTAGTTTGAAAAGTTTTCAACCGATCGTTTTGAAAATTAGTAGTTACTTTCTTCATAGTATTGCGCTCTATATGAACCTAAAATCGGAATATTATCATTATTTAAAATAATTTTTTTTTTTGCAAATAAAGTTGTAAAAAATGGCAAAAAATCATGCTTTTTTGTTTTGCCACCTGTAAAAAATTCAATTTTCTATTTTTTTGATAGCATTTAGGTTCATATAGAAGAGAGACATATGATAAAAGTAAATGAGTCTGATTGTGACCTGCAATATTGGGTCGCTAATATTTCCGGTATTTTTCAATGAAATTCTTCAAAAATTTTATAGTATATACTTAAACATATGTACAAAATATTCTCAAAGTTTCAATAAATTATAATCATTTTTTATACTATAAAATATTCATGAAAATCATTGAGAAAACGCTGTCCTAACCCTATTTTTCCCCTTAAGACACTGGGCAGTGTGAAAAAAAAAGATCTTTGAATAATTAATTTTCAGCGCCTAGGTTTCTCCGGACTTTTGTTTAACATAAATCGGAGATTATTTAGAGCGAGGTGGGCCGCGAACATTGAAAATGTCTCATTCCAAAAAAATCCTTAGATCGCCGAACCGCCGTGGCTCAATTGACAGGTTAAATTATAAAGATTATCGGGGAACATTCGATGGGTCAATGAGGATCAAATTTCTTTAAACCGTTTTTTCTCTTCCTTTATTTTAATTACTTGGCGTCGAGACGTCGGCCGGGCTCTCTTTAAACACCTACACACGCAATACGCAATGTTTTCGTACTGTATACGAATGAAAGAATCGCAATGCCCATGGCGTCAATGGCGCGGAGAGTAGGGTTTCGTGCTTTTAATTGGATCGCGTACAAGTGCGACCCCGTAACGGATGTCGGACAAATTGACGTGCGACCGTCATTTCGTTGTCGCGTTCGGGGGCCTTTTCCCGGAAGCCACAATGAGAGAAATAAAAATTATAAATAGGTCTATGAGATACAAGTGAAGAGAGAGAAAACAAAAAAAAGGCGAAGAGGGAAAACTATGGATATTGAGAAAGCACGTTTCCCGCTCTGTCAATTTAACCTGTGCCATAGCTAAAAGTAAACGCGATGACGATTCCTTTTTCTTTATTTCATCTTGTCTTCGACTCAGCCTAAAACCGTCACTCTCCGGATTGTATTCTCCCGAGTGTTTTTTTTCCACGACAACGTTCGGAAACCTTGTTTATTTTCATATTTCCTGTTCCTGAAACCATTTTTTACCAGTTGAAAACGACAAAAAGAAAAAAAATATACGTTCCGAGTTCCTTTGCCGGTGTTTGGCTGGCTACCGGAAGGATATCCAACAACGCGTGTCACCGTCAAAAGCGCGACAGGAAAGAAACGTGAAGCCGCTAATTATCGTTTTGACTCGACAAAAGGGCTCCGATAATCATTGCATGAGGATTTTTTGTTTTTACTATGGGAAATATAAAAATCGACAGGAAACTACGGTTTTGGCTGAATCGTTCCCTGGTATTATATATGGCACAATTTTTCAAAGGGCGGTCACAGTGTCGAAGTGGATCATTGGCCCGAACGATTAATTAACAAATTTATCAGACAGATTTTTTTTTTGTACACTCGATGTGTTTGGTTGAAGTAAAATTTACATTAATTAACGAAAATGGCAAATTGTTCAATTGCAATTTTAAAGAATTTCATTTCGTTAAGGAGGGAAATAGGGTTAGGACAGTTTTTTCTCAGATGAGTTCTCAAACAGAGTTTTCTCAATGATTTTCATGAATTTTTTCATAGTATAAAAAATGAATATAATTTATTGAAACTTTGACAATATTTTATACATATATTTAAGTATATACTATAAAATTTTTGAAGAATTTCCTTGAAAAACACCGAAGATATTAGCGACCCCATATTGCAGGTCACAATCAGACTCAGCATTTTGCGTACATTCTGAAAGCCGCAATTTTCATCTGAAATCAAACGAGGTTGGAATTTACTTTTATCATATGTCTCTCTTCTATATGAACCTAAATGCTATCAAAAAAAAAGAAAATTGAATTTTTTACAGGTGGCAAAACAAAAAAGCATGATTTTTTGCCATTTTTTCCAACTTTATTTGCAAAAAAAAAATTATTTTAAATAATGATAATATTCCGATTTTAGGTTCATATAGAGCGCAATACTATGAAGAAAGTAAATGCCAATTTTCAAAACGATCGGTTGAAAACTTTTCAAACTAGCGTGTACGCAAGTTGAAAAAAAGTCGTTTTTAGAAAAACGCGTTTGAAAAAATAGTACCAAGAAAAACAAGCAATATGGGGTCGCTAAAATTTTATAGTATATACTTAAATATATGTATAAAAATTTTATAGTATATACTTAAATATATATATAAAATATTCTCAAAGTTTCAATAAATTATATTTATTTTTTATACTATGAAAAAATTCACGAATATCATTGAGAAAACGCTGTCCTAACCCTATTTCCCCCCTTAATGGCTTATAACAATAGAACGAGTCGGAATTTTCATTGAAAATTTTGGGAACATATTTTTCAATAGTTTTACTAACAATTTATGAAATTAAGGGGGGAAATAGGGTTAGGACAGCGTTTTCTCAATGATTTTCATGAATTTTTTTATAGTATAAAAAATGAATATAATTTATTGAAACTTTGATAATATTTTATACATATATTTAAGTATATACTATAAAATTTTTGAAGAATTTCCATGAAAAACACCGAAGATAATAGCGACCCCATATTGCAGGTCACAATCAGACTCAGCATTTTGCGTACATTCTGGAAGCCGCAATTTTCATCTGAAATCAAACGAGGTTGGAATTTACTTTTATTATATGTCTCTCATCTATATGAACCTAAATGCTATCAAAAAAATAGAAAATTGAATTTTTTACAGGGGTCAAAACAAAAAAGCATGATTTTTTGCCATTTTTTACAACTTTATTTGCAAAAAAAAAATTATTTTAAATAATGATAATATTCCGATTTTAGGTTCATATAGAGCGCAATACTATGAAGAAAGTAAATGCCAATTTTCAAAACGATCGGTTGAAAACTTTTCAAACTAGCGTGTACGCAAGTTGAAAAAAAGTCGTTTTTAGAAAAACGCGTTTGAAAAAATAGTACCAAGAAAAACAAGCAATATGGGGTCGCTAAAATTTTATAGTATATACTTAAATATATGTATAAAAATTTTATAGTATATACTTAAATATATATATAAAATATTCTCAAAGTTTCAATAAATTATATTTATTTTTTATACTATGAAAAAATTCACGAATATCATTGAGAAAACGCTGTCCTAACCCTATTTCCCCCCTTAATGGCTTATAACAATAGAACGAGTCGGAATTTTCATTGAAAATTTTGGGAACATATTTTTCAATAGTTTTACTAACAATTTATGAAATTAAGGGGGGAAATAGGGTTAGGACAGCGTTTTCTCAATGATTTTCATGAATTTTTTTATAGTATAAAAAATGAATATAATTTATTGAAACTTTGATAATATTTTATACATATATTTAAGTATATACTATAAAATTTTTGAAGAATTTCCATGAAAAACACCGAAGATAATAGCGACCCCATATTGCAGGTCACAATCAGACTCAGCATTTTGCGTACATTCTGGAAGCCGCAATTTTCATCTGAAATCAAACGAGGTTGGAATTTACTTTTATTATATGTCTCTCATCTATATGAACCTAAATGCTATCAAAAAAATAGAAAATTGAATTTTTTACAGGGGTCAAAACAAAAAAGCATGATTTTTTGCCATTTTTTACAACTTTATTTGCAAAAAAAAAATTATTTTAAATAATGATAATATTCCGATTTTAGGTTCATATAGAGCGCAATACTATGAAGAAAGTAAATGCCAATTTTCAAAACGATCGGTTGAAAACTTTTCAAACTAGCGTGTACGCAAGTTGAAAAAAAGTCGTTTTTAGAAAAACGCGTTTGAAAAAATAGTACCAAGAAAAACAAGCAATATGGGGTCGCTAAAATTTTATAGTATATACTTAAATATATGTATAAAAATTTTATAGTATATACTTAAATATATATATAAAATATTCTCAAAGTTTCAATAAATTATATTCATTTTTTATACTATGAAAAAATTTACGAATATCATTGAGAAAACGCTGTCCTAACCCTATTTCCCCCCTTGATGGCTTATAACAATAGAACGAGTCGGAATTTTCATTGAAAATTTTGGGAACATATTTTTCAATAGTTTTACTAACAATTTATGAAATTGAGGGGGGAAATAGGGTTAGGACAGCGTTTTCTCAATGATTTTCATGAATTTTTTTATAGTATAAAAAGAGAATATAATTTATTGAAACTTTGATAATATTTTATACATATATTTAAGTATATACTATAAAATTTTTGAAGAATTTCCATGAAAAACACCGAAGATAATAGCGACCCCATATTGCAGGTCACAATCAGACTCAGCATTTTGCGTACATTCTGGAAGCCGCAATTTTCATCTGAAATCAAACGAGGTTGGAATTTACTTTTATTATATGTCTCTCATCTATATGAACCTAAATGCTATCAAAAAAATAGAAAATTGAATTTTTTACAGGGGTCAAAACAAAAAAGCATGATTTTTTGCCATTTTTTACAACTTTATTTGCAAAAAAAAAATTATTTTAAATAATGATAATATTCCGATTTTAGGTTCATATAGAGCGCAATACTATGAAGAAAGTAACTGCCAGGTTTCAAAACGATCGGTTGAAAACTTTTCAAACTAGCGTGTACGCAAGTTAAAAAAAAGTCGTTAATGGCTTATAACAATAGAACGAGTCGAAATTTTCATAAAAAATTTTTGGGAACATATTTTTCAATAGTTTTACTAACAATTTATGAAATTAAAAAAAAATCGATTTTTTGCCTCTAGAGGCAGAAATAATAGGCTTTTTTCGGGATTTTTTTCCCGAAAAACTACAAAATAAATCCAGATTAAAAAATAGGGTGCTTATCATACATATCAGTGACTGTAGACAATAATTTTTTTGAAGCGATTAATTTCAAAATGGCGGCTGTGCAGCGTTTTTGCGATGACGTCTCTGTTTTTTGTTGTCGGGAAACATAACTCAGACAATTTTCAACCAATTCACTTGAAATTTTGAATATATCTTTAAAAATACATTGTCTATCGAAGTACGTAGGATTTTTTGTTTTTTATTGCATAGTTCAATTGTTATTAACAATTTTATGACGATTTTTCAAAGCAAATTTTTCACTTTTCACTTTAGAAGTGCGCCATTTGACCAAAAATCAATATGTCGAAAAAATCCTACGTACTTCCATAGACAATGTAATTTTAAAGATATATTGAAAATTTCAAGTGAATCGGTTGAAAATTGTCAGAGTTATGTTTCCGGCCAACTTGAAAAATGCACTGGAGCAAAAACGTTGCACAGCCGCCATTTTCAAATTAATCGCTGCAAAAAAATTATTGTACACAGTCATTGATATGTATGATGAACACCCTATTTTGTAATCTCGATTTATTTCGTAGTTTATCTGAAAAAAAAATCCCCAAAAAAGCCAATTTGTTTCGGCCTCTAGAGTGGCCTAACCCGTTAAATAAATCTTGTAAAAAATTATTATTTTCATTTTCTCGATGCTTTCCGGAAAGAGGACTATTTTTTTTCTCAATTATCCTCAACAAACACGTTAACTACTTGCGGTATGTGCCTCTATCCACTTATATAATCCGAGACTTTGTATAAATAACGTAAATACAATGGTAGTTACGTGCACCGACGTGGAACAAAAAAAGGCGTGGGATTGACAATGGCCATCTATTCCGATCGGTATGTTTTTTCAAATCGTGAACCATGCGTAATAAAACACTCCCCCTCTGTACACGTTTCACGCTATGTAATTTTTCAGCAACGCGCTCACGTCGAACAGGATAGACAACGGTACGGTAATATCACGTCTACAGCGGTATGTTAATTGGCAAAACGGTAAAGAAAGGCGAATAATAAAGGGCTAAGGGCAATTTTTATAACTCGTTAATAAATTCGTTATTTTTATTGAAATGAAATTCATTTTTTTTCCTCTAAATATTATGCTACAAATTTGATTGTGTATTTTATTTGATTTTATTGAAAAATCAAAAAAAATGCACAATGAATGTACTTGAAAAATCAAACAAAATTGCCAATGGCAATTGCGATAGAAAAGAAAAAATTGTATTGAAAATTTTCAATAGTGATTTCGATTTTCGCTGATTCCCACCCTCAAGCCTATGGAATTGATTTTTAATCAGAAAATTCATATTTTACACTGTCGTGTTGGAAAATTAACATTCAAGAGATAACAAATAAAAAATAGAAAATTAATTTAATTTGAAAATTAAAAATACAAAATGATATATCAATTAAATTTTGATAATTTCGTTAATCGCCCGTCTAAACGTGACGTTAGCCGAATAAATGGCAATTTTTTTTTCTTCATTTCACACCGAGAGATAACGGGCCTCGAGGACAATCGCGAAGTTCAAAAGGACCTGGCGCAACGAAATTGGTCGTATTGTCGTAGAACCAAAGAACTTGGGCTAGACATCCGTGTACCGGGGACCACCTACGGTGTGAATGAGCGATTTGACTCGAGAGGAGACACTCGTGGCTTTCAGAACGTACTTTGGGCCCATTACTGCCAGAGAGACGCGACCAGTCACGTCTAATCAGTTCTGTGAGCCCCAGTAAGCGATATAGATATACGGGTAATTCCGAGCAAAATAAACGGTTCTCTGATAATGTAAAATTCTTTTTTATTGTTCCCTTCGCCGTGTTAGGACAGCGTTTTCTCAATGATTTTCATGAATTTTTTTATAGTATAAAAAATAAATATAATTTATTGAAACTTTGAGAATATTTTATACATATATTTAAGTATATACTATAAAATTTTTGAAGAATTTTCATGAAAAACACCGAAGATATTAGCGACACCATATTGCAGGTCACAATCAGACTCAGCATTTTGCGTACATTCTGGAAGCCGCAATTTTCATCTGAAATCAAACAAGGTTGGAATTTACTTTTATTATATGTCTCTCTTCTATCTGAACCTAAATGCTATCAAAAAAATAGAAAATTGAATTTTTTACAGGGGTCAAAACAAAAAAGCATGATTTTTTCCTATTTTTTACAACTTTATTTGCAAAAAAAAAAAAAATTAGCGCGATACTATGAAGAAAGTAACTCCCAATTTTCAAAACGATTGGTTGAAAACTTTTCAAACTAGTGTGTACACAAGTTCAAAAAAAGTCGTTTTCAGAAAAACGCGTTTGAAAAAATAGTACCAAGAAAAACAAAGTCAAGGCAATCATAAATTTTCTTCGGTGTTTTTCAAGGAAATTCTTCAAAAATTTTATAGTATATACTTAAATATACGTATAAAATATTCTCAAAGTTTCAATAAATTATATTCATTTTTTATACTATAAAAAAATTCATGAAAATCATTGAGAAAACGCTGTCCTAACCCTATTTCCCCCCTTAATGGCTTATAACAATAGAACGAGTCGGAATTTTAATTTTTAATTTTGGGAACATATTTTTCAATAGTTTTACTAACAATTTATGAAATTAAGGGGGGAAATAGGGTTAGGACAGCGTTTTCTCAATGATTTTCATGAATTTTTTTATAGTATAAAAAATGAATATAATTTATTGAAACTTTGAGAATATTTTATACATATATTTAAGTATATACTATAAAATTTTTGAAGAATTTCCATGAAAAACACCGAAGATATTAGCTACACCATATTGCAGGTCACAATCAGACTCAGCATTTTGCGTACATTCTGGAAGCGGCAATTTTCATCTGAAATGAAACGAGGTTGGAATTTACTTTTTTTATATGCCTCTTTCTATATGAACCTGAATGCTATCAAAAAGATAGAAAATTGAATTTTTTACAGGGGTCAAAACGAAAAAGCATGATTTTTCGGCATTTTTTATAACTTTATTTGCAAAAAAAAAATCATTTTAAATGATAATATTCCGATTTTAGGTTCATATAGAGCGCAATACTATGAAGAAAGTAACTGCCAATTTTCAAAACGATTGGTTGAAAACTTTTCAAACTAGCGTGTACGCAAGTTGAAAAAAAGTCGTTTTCAGAAAAACGCGTTTGTAAAAATAGTACCAAGAAAAACAAAGTCAAGGCAGTCATAAATTTTCTTCGGTGTTTTCCAAGGAAATTCTTAAAAAATTTTATAGTTTATACTTAAATATATGTATAAAATATTCTCAAAGTTTCAATAAATTATATTCATTTTTTATACTATAAAAAAATTCATGAAAATCATTGAGAAAACGCTGTCCTAACCCTATTTCCCCCCTTAATGGCTTATAACAATAGAACGAGTCGGAATTTTAATTTTTAATTTTGGAAACATATTTTTCAATAGTTTTACTAACAATTTATGAAATTAAGGGGGGAAATAGGGTTAGGACAGCGTTTTCTCAATGATTTTCATGAATTTTTTTATAGTATAAAAAATGAATATAATTTATTGAAACTTTGAGAATATTTTATACATATATTTAAGTATATACTATAAAATTTTTGAAGAATTTCCATGAAAAACACCGAAGATATTAGCGACACCATATTGCAGGTCACAATCAGACTCAGCATTTTGCGTACATTCTGGAAGCCGCAATTTTCATCTGAAATCAAACGAGGTTGGAATTTACTTTTATTGTATGTCTCTCTTCTATATGAACCTAAATGCTATCAAAAAAATAGAAAATTGAATTTTTTACAGGGGTCAAAACAAAAAAGCATGATTTTTTGCCATTTTTTACAACTTTATTTGCAAAAAAAAAATCATTTTAAATAATGATAATATTCCGATTTTAGGTTCATATAGAGCGCGATACTATGAAGAAAGTAACTGCCAATTTTCAAAACGATTTGTTGAAAATTTTTCAAACTAGCGTGTACGCAAATTCAAAAAAAGTCGTTTTCAGAAAAACGCGTTTGAAAAAATAGTACCAAGAAAAACAAAGTCACGGTAGTCATAAATTTTCTTCGGTGTTTTTCAAGGAAATTCTTCAAAAATTTTATAGTATATACTTAAATATATGTATAAAATATTCTCAAAGTTTCAATAAATTATATTCATTTTTTATACTATAAAAAAATTCATGAAAATCATTGAAAAAACGCTGTCTCAACCCTATTTCCTCCCTTAATGGTTTATAACAATAGATGGAGTCGGAATTTTCATTGAAAATTTCGGGAACATATTTTTCAATAGTTTTACTAACAATTAATAAAATTTAAAAAAATCGATTTTTTGAACCGTCTAACCCTATTTCGCCCCTTAAAACACGAAAAAAATAAAATAAATATGGCCCACAAATTTTCGTGAGTTTTTCAACAATTTCGCCCTTACCAACAAAAGTGTTAAATCAACAAAGTTTAGAGTCATCAAGTTTTTCTGCCCCTTTTGCAATAACCTTTTTTTTCCGTTAAGAAAAATTTCTTTGGATCTCTAAAATATGAGGGGGCTAATTTGAGGCGAATGGAAAGTTTTCCTGTCGATTTAACCTAAAGTGTCCCGTGTATAAGAGATTTAGATATGGTCGAGTGGCCAACCGACAGTAGACACACACGTACAGCATCCTTCGCAACTGTTTACCTCATTTTTTCGGCTGGAACGAAAGAGGGAAGCTCTTGGAAGGTTTTTTTTTTTCACTGAAAACTCTCACAGAGCCTGAAAAAAAATGATACAAAATTTAAAATATCGTAGTTGAAGGGAAATTGTAGTGAAAAAAATGTAGTCAAATTTTTAATTGTTGTATAAAATCTCGAAACGATAATTTGAAAATTACATTTCTCGTACAAGAATATTCCTCAAGGAAACACACCCCCATTCAAAAATTACACCTTTTCGAGCGCGCCCAGAACTTTTTCGACAAAAAATGTGGCATCTTTTTTTTTTCCATATTTCGAAAAATGAAAAGAAATTCTCGTTCGAATGGCGAATCCATATAAAATAATTTACAAATGAAAGAATAATTACTCAAAGTCATTCGTGATAATTTAAAAAAATAAAATACAAATCCATAGTTTGTTGTCTTTTAACGATAAATATATTAAGGGAGGAAATATCGTTAGGACAGCGTTTTCTCAATGATTTTCATGAATTTTTTTATAGTACAAAAAATAAATATAATTTATTGAAACTTTGAGAATATTTTATACATATATTTAAGTATATACTATAAAATTTGTATACATATATTTAAGTATATACTATAAAATTTTTATACATATATTTAAGTATATACTACAAAATATTAGCGACCCCATATTGCAGGTCACAATCAGACTCAGCATTTTGCGTACATTCTGGAAGCCGCAATTTTCATCCGAAATCAAACGAGGTTGGAATTAACTTTTATTATATGTCTCTCTTCTATATGAACCTAAATGCTATCAAAAAAAATAGAAAATTGAATTTTTTACAGGGGTCAAAACAAAAAAGCATGATTTTATGCCATTATTTACAACATTATTTGCAAAAAAAAATTATTTTAAATAATGATAATTATTCCGATTTTAGGTTCATATAGAGCGCAATACTATGAAGAAAGTAACTGCCAATTTTCAAAACGATTGGTTGAAAACTTTTCAAACTAGCGTGTACGCAAGTTCAGAAAAACTCGTTTTCAGAAAAACGCGTTTGAAAAAATAGTACCAAGAAAAACAAGCAATATGGGCTCGCTAATATTTTACAGTATATACTTAAATATATGTACAAAAATTTTACAGTATATACTTAAATATATGTATAAAATATTCTCAAAGTTTCAATAAATTATATTCATTTTTTATACTATAAAAAAATTCATGAAAATCATTGAGAAAACGCTGTCCTAACCCTATTTCCCCCCTTAATGGCTCATAACAATAGAACGAGTCGAAATTTTCATTTTAAATTTTGGGAACATATTTTTCAATAGTTTTACTAGCAATTTATGAAATAAAAAAAAATCGATTTTTTGAACCGGCTAACCCTATTTCCCTCCTTAAAGTTAATGGAGGAGTATTTTCTACGACGATTTCATTCAAATTCTGTCACAACATTCCGGAAACTTTTGTCCAACAATTGTCGAAAAAAATACGTCTGGATTAACCGTTCGTAAAGTTCAAAATTCGGCACAGTTTACCTCCAGGAGGTTTTTGATTACAACCGGGCACAGAATGGTAAAGAGCGCGTAATTTTTCGTAGCTCGTTTGTACCCAAGGTCTCGTAGGGTTGTACGAAAAAAAAAAAAAAAAAAAAAAAACAAAAAATGTCTTCAAACTCGTCGAGTGAAATGGCGTCGACGACGGTTTATTAAAGCTAAGAAAGCAACGCGCATGAAATCGTCTAGTGTACCTCTCTCTGTCTCGCTCAGTCCTCGCAGTCTCTCGTTGATTGTGGAATGAAAATCTACGATTATAAGCGACGAAATGAGATAAAAAGAGAGCCGAGGATAGAGGCCCCGAGAGATAGAACGGACATTCAAGCCCCGGAGCCGAGGTCCATAATCGCGCGCGGTTGAGGATTTAATGAGGAAGTGAGAAATTAACGGTCGTGGCTGTGCCTCGAACACGAGAGGCCACGAGCTTTTTTTTTAAATCGTTTTTTTTCTTCTTCTTTTTCGTCATCGTACGTCCGATTATTTACATTGTAACCCTCCGATTATCACTTCTCTGCCATATGGACCATTAGGGCGATTTTTTCTTTCGACTATTTTTTTTTTTTTCAGTCCCCACCCGAAATTTTGTTGGATATGTCGAAAAAGACATTCCCTGAAAGTTACTGCTCTTAATATTAATTCTAAGTACTTTCCCAAAGCGTGAGAAGATTTTCCATCTAAAATACACGTAAATCGAATTTTATTTATTTTTTCAATCTTCTATAACTCAGCCGCATTTTATGCTATCATATTGTTCTTGATTTCGATTTACTCGGAATAAAACAATCTAAAAAAGTGCCTTTTGCGGCGAAAGTTTAAATTGTACTGGTGAGTTGGTACGGGTCACTGAAGTTGATTTTTACCCAAAATTCTCGTTATTTTGCTGTTATCTCCGAAACAATTAACTTTACGAAAAAAATGTAAAGGAAAAAATTGTTGGAAATTTAATTTCCTACAAAAAAGGTTCTATCGACCCAATTGCTTAGATTAATATTTCTTGAGATATTGAACTTTATTTTTTTTCAATTTTTTAAATTATTTAATATTTCATATTTTATAAATTTTATACTACTCATAAGTTACAGTTCAATATCTCGAGAAATATTAATCTAAGCAATTGGGTTGATAGAACCTTTTTTGTAGGAAATTAAATTTCCAACAAATTTTTCATTTACATTTTTTTCGTTAAGTTAATTGTTACGGAGATAACAGCAAAAAACGAGAATTTTGGGTAAAAATCAACTTCAGTGACCCGTACCAACTCACCAGTACAATTTACACTTTCGCCGCAAAAGGCACTTTTTTAGATTGTTTTATTCCGAGTAAATCGAAACCAAGAACAATATGATAGCATAAAATGCGGCTGAGTTATAGAAATTTGAAAAAAAAAAAAAATTCGTTCTACGTGTATTTTAGATGGAAAACCTTCTCACGCTTTGGGAAAGTACTTAGAATTAATATTAAGAGCTGTAACTTTCAGGGAATTTCTTTTTCGACATATCCAACAAAATTTCGGGTGGGGACTGAAAAAAAAAAATAGTCGAAAAAAGAATCGCCCTAATGGCCCATGCAAAATCAACCAGAGAAACTCGTTTTTCTTTTTTTTTCTCTTCCAATTATTTTTTGGCTCCAATTGTCGCGGTAGGCTCTCGAAAAAGAAAAGTTATTTTTCAGATTTTTCCAATAATTCCAGAGCAATCAATTGGACTTTATTAATTTTCTAAAAACAAAAAACGATAAGTGACAATTGGTTGTCATTTTTTCTTTTAATGAAATTATTTTTTTCAGCAAATAATTTATTATCAATTTCTCCTCGTTCACAAGTTCATTAATTTCTTCCGCAAGATGTGTAGTCGGGGACAAAAACTAAATTCTGCTTTGCTATGGAACGTGTCCTGTGAATTATGGTTAACCAAAAAGATTCGAGGTATCACTCGTACCGGGCCGCGGGTCAACACCGCAACCACACATATTTTTCATTATTTTGTCGTAAAAGACTTTTTTTTAAATCTCGCCGAAGCCACAGAGTGGCTGAGAGCGCGACGGTGGTGTCGCCGAATGATTACGAAAAAACTTCTGGAGATACACTTCGATAATAACATTTCGTTATCTCGGTGATTCTCGCCGCGGACCTCTCGTTATTCGTCTATGGTAATTTTTTCGGGATCTCTGTGTATGACCGCCGAGAGTATCGATAACCTTTTTTTTTTTTTTATTTCAAGTTGGAAGGAATACATAGTCATTGTACCTACACGCGCGTTGGCCGCCCTATACGCCACGATCACATAATGGGGCGTTAAAAGAAGAAAAAAAAGAAAAGAAAACCACTTCCCGAGGGATAGAATTAGTTTTTACGCGTTAATTTTTCTTTACCATTTATCGAGTTGCTTTATTATTCTCAAATGTCCAAAGGAAAAAAGTGATTTTACGTTGTCTACTGTTCTCTTTAGTTAAGGGGGGAAATAGGGTTCGGTTCGAAAAATCGACTTTTTTTTAATTTCATAAATTGTCGGTAGAACTATTGAAAAATATGTTCCCAAAATTTTAAATGAAAATTCCGAATCGTTCTATTGTTATAAGCCATTAAGAGGGGAAATAGGGTTAGGACAGCGTTTTCTCAATAATTTTCATGAATTTTTTTATAGTATAAAAAATGAATATAATTTATTGAAACTTTGAGAATATTTTATACATATATTTAAGTATATACTATAAAAATTTTATACATATATTTAAGTATATACTATAAAATATTAGCGACCCCATATTGCTTGTTTTTCTTGGTACTATTTTTTCAAACGCGTTTTTCTGAAAATGACTTTTTTTGAACTTGCGTACACGGTAGTTTGAAAAGTTTTCAACCAATCGTTTTGAAAATTGGTAGTTACTTTCTTCCTAGTTTTGCGCTCTATATGAACCTAAAATCGGTATATTATCATTATTGAAAATAATTTTTTTTTTGCAAATAAAGTTGTAAAAAATGGCAAAAAATCATGCTTTTTTGTTTTGACCCCTGTAAAAAATTCAATTTTCTATTTTTTTGACAGCATTTAGGTTCATATAGAAGGGAGACATATAATACAAGTAAATTCCAACCTCGTATGATTTCAGATGAAAATTGCGGCTTCCAGAATGTACGCAAAATGCTGAGTCTGATTGTGACCTGCAATATGGGGTCGCTAATATTTTCGGTGTTTTTCAAGGAAATTCTTCAAAAATTTTATAGTATATACTTAAATATATGTATAAAATATTCTTAAAGTTTCAATAAATTATATTCATTTTTTATACTATAAAAAAATTCATGAAAATCATTGAGAAAACGCTGTCCTAACCCTATTTCCCCCCTTAGTTTCATAAATTGTTACTAAAACTATTGAAAAATATGTTCCCAAAATTTTAAATGAAAATTCCGAATCGTTCTATTGTTATAAGCCATTAAGAGGGGAAATAGGGTTAGGACAGCGTTTTCTCAATAATTTTCATGAATTTTTTTATAGTATAAAAAATGAATATAATTTATTGAAACTTTGAGAATATTTTATACATATATTTAAGTATATACTATAAAAATTTTATACATATATTTAAGTATATACTATAAAATATTAGCGACCCCATATTGCTTGTTGTTCTTGGTACTATTTTTTCAAACGCGTTTTTCTGAAAATGACTTTTTTTGAACTTGCGTACACGGTAGTTTGAAAAGTTTTCAACCAATCGTTTTGAAAATTGGTAGTTACTTTCTTCCTAGTTTTGCGCTCTATATGAACCTAAAATCGGTATATTATCATTATTGAAAATAATTTTTTTTTTGCAAATAAAGTTGTAAAAAATGGCAAAAAATCATGCTTTTTTGTTTTGACCCCTGTAAAAAATTCAATTTTCTATTTTTTTGACAGCATTTAGGTTCATATAGAAGGGAGACATATAATACAAGTAAATTCCAACCTCGTATGATTTCAGATGAAAATTGCGGCTTCCAGAATGTACGCAAAATGCTGAGTCTGATTGTGACCTGCAATATGGGGTCGCTAATATTTTCGGTGTTTTTCAAGGAAATTCTTCAAAAATTTTATAGTATATACTTAAATATATGTATAAAATATTCTTAAAGTTTCAATAAATTATATTCATTTTTTATACTATAAAAAAATTCATGAAAATCATTGAGAAAACGCTGTCCTAACCCTATTTCCCCCCTTAGTTTCATAAATTGTTACTAAAACTATTGAAAAATATGTTCCCAAAATTTTAAATGTAAATTCCGAATCGTTCTATTGTTATAAGCCATTAAGAGGGGAAATAGAGTTAGGACAGCGTTTTCTCAATAATTTTCATGAATTTTTTTATACTATGAAAGATGAATATAATTTATTGAAACTTTGAGAATATTTTATACATATATTTAAGTATATACTATAAAATTTTTATACATATATTTAAGTATATAATATAAAGTATTAGCAACCCCATATTGCTTGTTTTTCTCGGTACTATTTTTTCAAACGCGTTTTTCTGAAAACGACTTTTTCTGAATTTGCGTACACGCTAGTTTGGAAAGTTTTCAACCAATCGTTTTGAAAATTGGCAGTTACTTTCTTCATAGTATTGCGCTCTATATGAACCTAAAATCGGAATATTATCATTATTTAAAATAATTTTTTTTTTGCAAATGAAGTTAGAAAAAATGGCAAAAAATCATGCTTTTTTGTTTTGACCCCTGTAAAAAATTCAATTTTCTATTTTTTTGACAGCATTTAGGTTCATATAGAAGAGAGACATATAATAAAAGTAAATTCCAACCTCGTTTGATTTCAGATGAAAATTGCGGCTTCCAGAATGTACGCAAAATGCTGAGTCTGATTGTGATCTGCAATATGGGGTCGCTAATATTTTATAGTATATACTTAAATATATGTATAAAATATTCTCAAAGTTTCGATAAATTATATTAATTTTTTATACTATAAAAAAATTCATGAAAATCATTGAGAAAATGCTGTCCTAACCCTATTTCCTCCCTTAAGGCCGCTCTAGAGGCCGAAAAACATAGGCTCTTTTGGGGATTTTTCTTCGGAAAAACAACAAAATAAATCGAGATTACAAAATAGGGTGTTTATCGTACACATCAGTGACTGTATACAATAATTTTTTTGAAGCGTTTACTTTAAAAATGGCGACTTTGCAGCGTTTTTGCGATGACGTCTCCGTTTTTGTTGGCAGGAAACATAACTCAGACGATTTTCAACCGATTCACTTGAAATTTTCGATATATCTTTAAAAATACATTGTCTATGGAAGTGGATAGGATTTTTTTCGATATATTGATTTTTGGCCAAATGGCGCACTTCTAAAGTGAAGAGTGAAAAATTTGCTTGAAAAATCGTCAGAAAATTGTTAATAACAAATGAACTATGCAATATAAAAAAAAATCCTCTGCAATTTCATAGACAATGTATTTTTAAAGATATATTCAAAATTTCAAGTAAATCGGTTGAAAATCGTCTGATTTATGTTTCCGGCCAACAAAAACCGGAGACGTCATCGTAAAAATGCTGCACAGCCGCCATTTTGAACTTAATCGCTTCAAAAAAATTATTGATCACAGTCACTGATACGTATGATAAACACTCTATTTTCTAATCTCGATTTATTTTGTATTTTTTCTGAAAAAAAAATCCCCAAAAAAGCCTATTTTTTCGGCCTCTAGAGTGGCCTAACCCGTTAAAAAAACCACTTCCCAAGGGATAGAATTATTCTTACGCGTCAATTTTTCTTTGCCTCCTTCGAGTTGCTTTATTATTTCCAAATGTCCGAAGGATAAAAGTGATTTTACGTTGTCTACCGTTGTCTTTAGTTAATTAATTAACGTACCGTTGAATGAACAAAAAAGATGAATCATAATCGAGTGAATAATTTGAAAAATTCTCTTCGCGTTGCTTGTACCATTATTCGAAGGATAAACGAAGCCTCGAAACGAATTCTCAAAGGACGTTGCACACTGCGATTGGCAATATCGATGCAAATGAAGAAAATAAAAAATAAAAATATAACGAAAAATATAAAAATCTGAAATAATGGCGTTTTGTCTATTCTCCGATATTTCTAAACCCCATAGGTACAAGAATATATTTCCCTAGGCGGAAATCATTTTTTTATTATTTTTAAACAGGCGGCTATATATTGCCACTGTATATAGGTGCTTGAATTGGGATGCTGCTCTCCAGAGATCTTCGACTACCCTGCCGAGTCGAGAAAGAGAGAGAGAGAGAAAAAAAAAGGAGAGAGAGGGAGGTCGAGGGTCAACTTATGCTCCACATAAGCTCCATTGGAAAACTTATACGTCTTTCGGGGCATCTTGAGTTTTACCGATCACATGGCAAATAAACATACACCAGTGTAACTTGTAAAATATACGACAGATATATGTGTATCACTTGGCACGAGAGAGTCGCTATCCTCTCGAAACATCTCGAGGAAGGAAAAAAAAAAAAAAGAAAAAAACATTCGAGTGAATTTACATTTCAATGAACGAATGTCATTTTGCTACTGCAACGCCCTGTAACAGAGTCAATTTATCGAATACGAGAGGACGCAGATTGCTCGTTGAAATTCTTTAATAAATAAATAAAATACCACAATTTTATGGACCTACGAATCAGAAATAATAACAAGTCACAAGTGGAAACTTGCAAGGTGCTTTCTCGAAATATCGCACACCACGGCTTAAGGGCTCACATACGCCTGACATTTTCAAAAAAATCGATTATTTTTTTACCGATTTTCATTCTTTAGACTTTTAAGAATATTTAAAAAAAAACTTAAGAAAATTCCACTCCGTTACAAATGAGCGGACATCGGGTTTACGTTTTGCCTGCTAGAAGGATTTAAACGCGTTTTTCTCGAAACTATGTTCTTAGAGTTTCAAGGGGAAAATAGGATTAGGACAGCGTTATCTCAATCATTTTCATGAATTTTTTTATAGTATAAAAAATGAATATAATTTATTGAAACTTTGAGAATATTTTATACATATATTCAAGTATATACTAGAAAATTTGTGAAGAATTTCCTTGAAAAACACCGCAGATATTAGCGAGCCCATATTGCAGGTCACAATCAGACTCAGCATTTTGCGTACATTCCGGAAGCCGCAATTTTCATCTAAAATCAAACGAGGTTGGAATTTACTTTTATTATATGTCTCTCTTCTATATGAACCTAAATGCTATAAAAAAAATAGAAAATTTAATTTTTTACAGAGGTCAAAACAAAAACGCATGATTTTTTGCCATTTTTTACAACTTTATTTGCAAAAAAAAATTATTTTAAATAATGATAATATTCCGATTTTAGGTTCATATAAAGCGCAATACTATGAAGAAAGTAACTGCCAATTTTCAAAACGATTGGTTGAAAACTTTTCAAACTAGCGTGTACGCAAGGTAAAAAAAAGTCGTTTTCAGAAAAACGCGTTTGAAAAAAATAGGAAAATGCTGAGTCTGATTGTGACCTGCAATATGGGGTCGCTAATATCTGCGGTGTTTTTCAAGGAAATTCTTCAAAAATTTTATAGTATATACTTAAATATATGTATAAAATATTCTCAAAGTTTCAATAAATTATATTGATTTTTTATACTATAAAAAAATTTATGAAAATCATTGAGAAAACGCTGTCCTAACCCTATTTCTCCCCTTAATGGCTTGTAACAATAGAACGAGTCGGAATTTTCATTTAAAATTTTCTGAACATATTTTTCAATAGTTTTACTAACGATTAATGAAATTTAAAAAAAATCGATTTTTTGAACCGTCTAACCTTATTTTCTCCCTTAAACAGTTTCGGCAGGATAACTCAGTCAATTGTTAATATTTTTCAACTTCTTTTTTTTCAAATCTTGACAATTATTTTCTCTACAGACTGACGAGTGTTTTTTTTACATTCTTTCGTTGGACGATTTTTTAATAAATTATTAAACACTAATTTTTCTTATTTCAATTCCATACTAAAGTTTGAAATACTGTAATTTCTTTATTTTTGAAGGAAAAAAAAACATTCCCTCCGTCAGACTGTTACAACTACATTATTTTTCCAGAATCTTTTATATTTTTGGAGATTGAATAATTTTTTAGTGAAGTTATGACGTTGGCAAGGAGGCACCATGGTTTTTCATCAGTAGTCCATTTAAACCCGTCAAAAAAATATTAATATAATAAAAAAAAGCAAATTTCATTTTTTTTCTTACAGTTGAATAGTTAATAAAAAATGTGAAATCAACAATTTAATTTTTTTCTTCACCATACAGCCTTTATAATAATTTTGTCAAATTTACTCGATTTTTTAGCGCTCGCCAGGGGTATGTTAGCCCATGAAGCCTCCTTCGCGAAGAAGTATATCGATCTCCAATTATTTGTCTCCGTCAATATTTCTAATGTTCAAAATTGCATGATTTACGAGAAAGAAAGAAAGAAACCATGTATTTCAAGTAAATTGAATTTAGCACAAAGCTATTTAATCAATCAACTTTATTCGCGTCAGTTTAGTTTCGTTCCAAGGCAAACGTCGACTTCCTCCTCTTCTACGTATATCTATGTCGATGCAATATATGTGTCGTGTAGTTTCGGTTCGCAAATCCATGTCGTTTGCCAGCGAGCAGCCTCGTTCATCTCAAATTAACGTGGGTGTTTAGAGAGTGTACACGTAAACTCGAGGGGCACGTGCCGAGACCATGTCGAGCTTCTTCAGTAGAGAATATTTGAATAAAAATAATAAAGGGCAGAAGAAGAAGAAGAAGAAAAAAAATCGAAAGTATAATCTACGTTCTCGTACCCTCCTAACTCGAATGAATTATTGTGTCACGAGGCTATTATTTGCCATGGTATCAGTGTCTACTTTCGGAAGTGTAATTAATTCCCACAAAAGAAAAAAAAAAATGTAGTAAAAATTTAGTAAAAAATTTCACGTATGAAAGAAAGATTAAAAAAAATGTGAAAATTTGTGGAAAAAAATTGCTTCTGGTCTTCAAAGAAAATTAGTAAAAAGTATTCGATTTAAAGAAAAAAAAATCTACAAATCTTTTCCAAAAAAAACTGTTCGTTGCCTGGATTGTAATTTTTCTAATTGTCCCCCTACAGCTCTCCTAGATTCTTTTATCGATTCGGGAAAGTTGTAATTAAGCAACTCTGAACATTCCGTCATTATGAGGAGGGACATTACGTCATACACGAGGCATTTTAACTGGGGTTCACTGATCTATCCCGTGGAATTTTTTTCTTTTCTTCTTCTTTCCCTTTTAAGAATTCCAACGGAAACCTCTCGAGTGGATAAAACGATTATACGTCCTCGTGGTCGTGGCAGCTGACTACGGGAAAAATGAAAATTCACGTCACGACGAGAGGGCTTGTATCTCGCGCGGAGAGAAAAGTCTAACGATCGAACGGCTAATCCCGCTCGTATAAACAGGAACCTTTAAAACAGAGCGATCCATCACTTAACGTCCGGGCACGAGTCAGTGAGATCGTTTATAAGCAATTATCATGTGACGAACGCCCCCGAAAGAGAGAAAGAGAGAAAAAGAGACACAAGACACCGAGAGAGTGTCTTGGCACGAGGACGTTACATATGCGTTTTTAAGGGGTTAGGCCACTCTAGAGGCCGAAAAAAAAGGCTTTGTTGGGGATTTTTTCCCAGAAAAACTAGAAAATAAATTGAAATTACAAAATAGGGTGTTTATCATACATTAGGGCGATTTTTCTCTTTCGCCTATTTTTTTTCTCAGTCCCCACCTGAAATGTTGTTGGATATGTCGAAAAACAAATTCCCTGAAAGTTACAGTCCTTAATATTAATTCTAAGTACTTTCCCTTGGCGTGAAAAGATTTTCCATCTAAAATACACGTAAAACGAATTTTTTTTTTTTTTTTTCAAAATTCTTTAAATCAGCCGCATTTTATGCTATCATATTGTTCTTGGTTTCGATTTACTCGGAATAAAACAATCTAGAAAATTGCCTATTGCGGCGAAAGTGTAAATTGTACTGGTGAGTTGGTACGGCTCACTGAAGTTGATTTTTACCCAAAATTCTCGTTTTTCTGCTGTTATCTCCGAAACAATTAAATTTACGAAAAAAATGTAAATGAAACATTTGTTGGTAATTTAATTTCCCACAAAAAAGGTCCTATCGAGCCAATTGCTTAGATTAATATTTCTTGAGATATTTAACTTTAACTTATGAGTAGTATAAAATTTTTACGGTTTATTCTTGAAAAAATGAGATAAAAATTGTATACTACTCATAAGTTAAAGTTCAATATCTCGAGAAATATTAATCTAAGCAATTGGGTCGATAGGACCTTTTTTGTAGGAAATTAAATTTCCAACAAATTTATCATTTACATTTTTTTTGTAAAGTAAAAAATTTTGTTGGATATGTCGAAAAACAAATTCCCTGAAAGTTACAGTCCTTAATATTAATTCGAACTACTTTCCCTTGGCGTGAAAAGATTTTCCATCTAGAATACACGTAAAACCAATTTTTATTTTTTTTTCTCAATTCTATAACTCAGCCGCATTTTATGCTATCATATTGTTCTTGGTTTCGATTTACTCGGAATAAAATAATCTAGAAAAGTGCCTATTGCGGCGAAAGGGTAAATTGTACTGGTGAGTTGGTACGGGTCACTGAAGTTGATATTTACGCAAAATTCTCGTTTTTTTGCTGTTATCTCCGAAACAATTAAATTTACGAAAAAAATGTAAATGAAAAATTTGTTGGTAATTTAATTTCCCACAAAAAAGGTCCTATCGAGCCAATTGCTTAGATTAATATTTCTTGAGATATTTGACTTCAACTTATGAGTAGTATAAAATTTTTACGGTTGATTCTTGAAAAAATGAGATAAAAATTTTATACTACTCATAAGTTAAAGTTCAATATCTCGAGAAATATTAATCTAAGCAATTGGGTCGATAGGACCTTTTTTGTAGGAAATTAAATTTCCAACAAATTTATCATTTACATTTTTTTTGTAAAGTAAAAAATTTTGTTGGATATGTCGAAAAACAAATTCCCTGAAAGTTACAGTCCTTAATATTAATTCGAACTACTTTCCCTTGGCGTGAAAAGATTTTCCATCTAGAATACACGTAAAACCAATTTTTATTTTTTTTTCTCAATTCTATAACTCAGCCGCATTTTATGCTATCATATTGTTCTTGGTTTCGATTTACTCGGAATAAAATAATCTAGAAAAGTGCCTATTGCGGCGAAAGGGTAAATTGTACTGGTGAGTTGGTACGGGTCACTGAAGTTGATATTTACGCAAAATTCTCGTTTTTTTGCTGTTATCTCCGAAACAATTAAATTTACGAAAAAAATGTAAATGAAAAATTTGTTGGTAATTTAATTTCCCACAAAAAAGGTCCTATCGAGCCAATTGCTTAGATTAATATTTCTTGAGATATTTGACTTCAACTTATGAGTAGTATAAAATTTTTACGGTTGATTCTTGAAAAAATGAGATAAAAATTTTATACTACTCATAAGTTAAAGTTCAATATCTCGAGAAATATTAATCTAAGCAATTGGGTCGATAGGACCTTTTTTGTAGGAAATTAAATTTCCAACAAATTTATCATTTACATTTTTTTTGTAAAGTAAAAAATTTTGTTGGATATGTCGAAAAACAAATTCCCTGAAAGTTACAGTCCTTAATATTAATTCGAACTACTTTCCCTTGGCGTGAAAAGATTTTCCATCTAGAATACACGTAAAACCAATTTTTATTTTTTTTTCTCAATTCTATAACTCAGCCGCATTTTATGCTATCATATTGTTCTTGGTTTCGATTTACTCGGAATAAAATAATCTAGAAAAGTGCCTATTGCGGCGAAAGGGTAAATTGTACTGGTGAGTTGGTACGGGTCACTGAAGTTGATATTTACGCAAAATTCTCGTTTTTTTGCTGTTATCTCCGAAACAATTAAATTTACGAAAAAAATGTAAATGAAAAATTTGTTGGTAATTTAATTTCCCACAAAAAAGGTCCTATCGAGCCAATTGCTTAGATTAATATTTCTTGAGATATTTGACTTCAACTTATGAGTAGTATAAAATTTTTACGGTTGATTCTTGAAAAAATGAGATAAAAATTTTATACTACTCATAAGTTAAAGTTCAATATCTCGAGAAATATTAATCTAAGCAATTGGGTCGATAGGACCTTTTTTGTAGGAAATTAAATTTCCAACAAATTTATCATTTACATTTTTTTTGTAAAGTAAAAAATTTTGTTGGATATGTCGAAAAACAAATTCCCTGAAAGTTACAGTCCTTAATATTAATTCGAACTACTTTCCCTTGGCGTGAAAAGATTTTCCATCTAGAATACACGTAAAACCAATTTTTATTTTTTTTTCTCAATTCTATAACTCAGCCGCATTTTATGCTATCATATTGTTCTTGGTTTCGATTTACTCGGAATAAAATAATCTAGAAAAGTGCCTATTGCGGCGAAAGGGTAAATTGTACTGGTGAGTTGGTACGGGTCACTGAAGTTGATATTTACGCAAAATTCTCGTTTTTTTGCTGTTATCTCCGAAACAATTAAATTTACGAAAAAAATGTAAATGAAAAATTTGTTGGTAATTTAATTTCCCACAAAAAAGGTCCTATCGAGCCAATTGCTTAGATTAATATTTCTTGAGATATTTGACTTCAACTTATGAGTAGTATAAAATTTTTACGGTTGATTCTTGAAAAAATGAGATAAAAATTTTATACTACTCATAAGTTAAAGTTCAATATCTCGAGAAATATTAATCTAAGCAATTGGGTCGATAGGACCTTTTTTGTAGGAAATTAAATTTCCAACAAATTTATCATTTACATTTTTTTTGTAAAGTAAAAAATTTTGTTGGATATGTCGAAAAACAAATTCCCTGAAAGTTACAGTCCTTAATATTAATTCGAACTACTTTCCCTTGGCGTGAAAAGATTTTCCATCTAGAATACACGTAAAACCAATTTTTATTTTTTTTTCTCAATTCTATAACTCAGCCGCATTTTATGCTATCATATTGTTCTTGGTTTCGATTTACTCGGAATAAAATAATCTAGAAAAGTGCCTATTGCGGCGAAAGGGTAAATTGTACTGGTGAGTTGGTACGGGTCACTGAAGTTGATATTTACGCAAAATTCTCGTTTTTTTGCTGTTATCTCCGAAACAATTAAATTTACGAAAAAAATGTAAATGAAAAATTTGTTGGTAATTTAATTTCCCACAAAAAAGGTCCTATCGAGCCAATTGCTTAGATTAATATTTCTTGAGATATTTGACTTCAACTTATGAGTAGTATAACATTTTTACGGTTGATTCTTGAAAAAATGAGATAAAAATTTTATACTACTCATAAGTTAAAGTTCAATATCTCGAGAAATATTAATCTAAGCAATTGGGTCGATAGGACCTTTTTTGTAGGAAATTAAATTTCCAACAAATTTATCATTTACATTTTTTTTGTAAAGTAAAAAATTTTGTTGGATATGTCGAAAAACAAATTCCCTGAAAGTTACAGTCCTTAATATTAATTCGAACTACTTTCCCTTGGCGTGAAAAGATTTTCCATCTAGAATACACGTAAAACAAATTTTTTTTTTTTTTTTCAAAATTCTATAACTCAGCCGCATTTTATGCTATCATATTGTTCTTGGTTTCGATTTACTCGGAATAAAATAATCTAGAAAAGTGCCTATTGCGGCGAAAGTGTAAATTGTACTGGTGAGTTGGTACGGGTCACTGAAGTTGATATTTACCCAAAATTCTCGTTTTTTTGCTGTTATCTCCGAAACAATTAAATTTACGAAAAAAATGTAAATGAAAAATTTGTTGGTAATTTAATTTCCCACAAAAAAGGTCCTATCGAGCCAATTGCTTAGATTAATATTTCTTGAGATATTTGACTTCAACTTATGAGTAGTATAAAATTTTTACGGTTGATTCTTGAAAAAATGAGATAAAAATTTTATACTACTCATAAGTTAAAGTTTAATATCTCGAGAAATATTAATCTAAGCAATTGGGTCGATAGGACCTTTTTTGTAGGAAATTAAATTTCCAACAAATTTATCATTTACATTTTTTTTGTAAAGTAAAAAATTTTGTTGGATATGTCGAAAAACAAATTCCCTGAAAGTTACAGTCCTTAATATTAATTCGAACTACTTTCCCTTGGCGTGAAAAGATTTTCCATCTAAAATACACGTAAAACGATTTTTTTTTTTTTTTTTCAAAATTCTATAACTCAGCCGCATTTTATGCTATCATATTGTTCTTGGTTTCGATTTACTCGGAATAAAATAATCTAGAAGAGTGCCTATTGCGGCGAAAGTGTAAATTGTACTGGTGAGTTGGTAAGGGTCACTGAAGTTGATTTTTACCCAAAATTCTCGTTTTTCTGCTGTTATCTCCGAAACAATTGACTTTACGAAAAAAATGTAAAAGAAAAATTTGTTGGAAATTTAATTTTCCACAAAAAAGGTCCTATCGACCTAATTGCTTAGATTAATATTTCTTGAGATATTGAACTTTAACTTATGAGTAGTATAAAATTTTTACGGTTTATTCTTGAAAAAATGAAATAAAAATTTTATACTACTCATAAGTTAAAGTTTAATATCTCGAGAAATATTAATCTAAGCAATTGGCTCGATAGGACCTTTTTTGGAGGAAATTCAATTTTCAACAAATTTATCATTCACATTTTTTTTTGTAAAGTCAATTGTTTCGGAGATAACAGAAAAAAAACGAGAATTTTGGGTAAATTTACACTTTCGCCGCAATAGGCACTTTTCTAGATTGTTTTATTCCGAGTAAATCGAAACCAAGAACAATATGATAGCATAAAATGCGGCTGAGTTATAGGATTTTGAAGAAAAAAATCGATTTACGTGTTTTTTAGATGGAAAATGTTTTCACGCTAAGAGAAAGTACTTAGAATTAATATTAAGGGCTGTAACTTTCAGGGAATTTGTTTTTCGATATATCCAACAAAATTTCAGATGGGACTGAGAAAAAAATAGTCGAAAAAAAAAATCGCCCTAATCATATATATCAGTGACTGTATACAATAATTTTTTGGAAGCCATTAATTTCAAAATGGCGGCTGTGCAGCGTTTTTCCGATGACATCTCCGTTTTTGTTGGCCGTTAACATAACTCAGATAATTTTCAACCGATTCACTTGAAATTTCGAATATACCTTTAAGAATACATTGTCTATGAAAGTGCGTAGGATTTTTTTTGATATATTGATTTTTGGCCAAATGGCGAACTTCTAAAGTGAAAAGTGAAAAAATATGCTTCAAAAAATCGTCAGAAAATTGTTGATAACAAATGAACTATGCAATATAAAAAAACAATCCTCCGCACTTCCGTAGACAATGTATTTTTAAAGATGTATTGGAAATTTCAAGTGAATCGGTCGAAAATTGTCCGAGTTATGTTTCCGGCCAACAAAAACCGTAGACGTCATCGCAAAAACGCTGCAGAGCCGCCATTTTGAAATTAATCGCTTCAAAAAAATGATTCTATACAGTCACTGATATGTATGATAAACACTCTATTTTGTAATCTCGATTTATTTTGTAGTTTTTCTGAAAAAAAAATCCCCAAAAGAGCCTATTTTTTCGGCCTCTGGAGTGGCCTAATCCGTTAAAAGGCTTCCTAAACAATAACACACCCAATATACTTCTTCGTTCAATTGTAATAATTTTTTTTCCCTCTCTAAATCGAATTTTCCATTTGCTCATTTTTTTTTCCAGTGTACCAAAGGTTGCGCAGCCTGGCAGCAAGCATTGGAAACGAGCTGTCAAGCAGTTTGCGTAAGTATAATTTTTCAAAAGATTCCCAAAAAAAAACTATATATGAATTGTAGGGTGGGTCAAATAAAATGATTAATTTTTTTTTTCCTCGATATAATGAAAAATGTATTGTTTGGCATCTCAAAAAAACCGTCTGCAAGTATGAGTCCTTCATATTTAAATTCAGAGGTTCCTCATCGCGAATTTTCATTTCCCATTTAAATAACATGGAAACATTTTTTTTTAACTTTGAAACTTTATTAGACCTAAACCGTTGATGTTAGGAGAGTCTTTTAGCACATTTTTGTAGAACATTTGATGCTCTATAAAAAAGCTCTCTTGTGTCTAATCGATAAAAGCAACCGTACAAAAAATAATCGGTGATAATTAGCTCTGGATTCTACTTATCTCGTTTATTAGTACATAAATTTCAAATTTTAAAAAATGTTCGTTGTCAATATAAATAAATATACTACTAATATATACTATTAATATATTACTAATATACTAATATACTACTAATATATTACTAATTGTTTTCAAACAAATACGAGAGAATCCAGAGCTAATAATCACCGATAATTTTTTGTACGATTATTTTTATCGATTAGACACAAGAGAGCTTTTTTGTATAGCATCAAATGTTGCACAAAAATGTGTTAAATAACTCTCGTAACATCAACGGTTTAAGTGTAATAAAATTTCAAAGTTAACAAAAAAATTTTTCCATGTTATTTAAATGGGAAATGAAAATTCGCGATGAGGGACCTCTCAATTTAAATATGAAGGGCTCATACTTGCAGAGGGTTTTTTTTGAGATGCCAAACAATACATTTTTCATTATATCAAGGAGAAAAAAATTAGTCTTTTTATTTGACCCACCCCAATAAATTAGCTACTCAAAATAGTTAAATCAATAAATGTCTCAATTAACCAACACTCTTGGGCATTTTTTTTTCAAAGTAAAACAACGAAATTTCGTCAAAATCGTCCGATAAACGCATTGTAAAGGGGTTGAATAAATTGAGAGTCAAAGTTTTCCACCTGTTTTTCGACCGCGATGGAAGATAAAAATTTTCAAACACCCTGCTCGAACTAGCTTTTGAATATTTAAAAAAAACCATATATTTAAAATCAAAAAAACGTGTACAGAAAATATTATTCCGATGCACGATTTTTCACGAATTATCAACACCCATTTTACTGTCGGTCTTATATTGTTACTTATAAAAAACGAACATTTAAACTACTCCCTGTAATCGCCGAAGGGATTCCTTCATCAAACTTTTTGTCATAAAACCCCCTGTTCGAACTAGCCTTTGAATATAAAAAAAAACCATATATTTAAAATCGAAAAAACGTGTACAGAAAATATTATTTTGATGCACGATTTTTCACGAATTATCAACACCCACTTTATTGTCGGTCTCATATTGTTACTCATAAAAAACGAACATTTAAACTACTCCCTGTAATCGCTGAAGGAATTTCTTCTTCAAACTTTTTGTCATAAAACCCCCTGTTCGAACTAGGCTTTGAATATAAAAAGAACCATATAATTAAAATCGAAAAAACTACAAGTGTACAGGAAATATTATTCCGATGCACGATTTTTCACGAATTATCAACACCCACTTTATCGTCGGTCTCATATTGTTACTCATAAAAAACGAACATTTAAACTACTCCCTGTAATCGTTGAAGGGATTCCTTCTTCAAACTTTTTGTCATAAAACCCCCTGTAAAAAAAAAACCATAAATAACCCTGTATAAAAAAAACCATATATTTAAAATCGAAAAAACGTGTACAGAAAATATTATTTTGATGTACGATTTTTCACGAATTATCAACACCCATTTTACTGTCGGTCTTATATTGTTACTTATAAAAAACGAACATTTAAACTACTCCCTGTAATCGCTGAAGGGATTCCTTCTTCAAACTTTTTGTCATAAAACCCCCTGTTCGAACTAGCCTTTGAATATAAAAAAAAACCATATATTTAAAATCGAAAAAACGTGTACAGAAAATATTATTTTGATGCACGATTTTTCACGAATTATCAACACCCATTTTACTGTCGGTCTTATATTGTTACTTATAAAAAACGAATATTTAAACTACTCCCTGTAATCGCCGAAGGGATTCCTTCTTCAAACTTTTTGTCATAAAACCCCCTGTTCGAACTAGCCTTTGAATATAAAAAAAAAACCATATATTTAAAATCGAAAAAACGTGTACAGAAAATATTATTTTGATGCACGATTTTTCACGAATTATCAACACCCACTTTATTGTCGGTCTCATATTGTTACTCATAAAAAACGAACATTTAAACTACTCCCTGTAATCGCTGAAGGGATTCCTTCTTCAAAATTTTTGTCATAAAACCCCCTGTAAAAAAAAAACCATAACTAACACTGTATAAAAAAAAAACCATATATTTAAAATCGAAAAAACGTGTACATAAAATATTATTTTGATGCACGATTTTTCACGAATTATCAACACCCACTTTATCGTCGGTCTCATATTTTTACTCATAAAAAACGAACATTTAAACTACTCCCTGTAATCGTTGAAGGGATTCCTTCTTCAAACTTTTTGTCATAAAACCCCCTGTAAAAAAAAACCATAACTAACCCTGTATAAAAAAAAAACCATATATTTAAAATCGAAAAAACGTGTACATAAAATATTATTTTGATGCACGATTTTTCACGAATTATCAACACCCATTTTACTGTCAGTCTTATATTGTTACTTATAAAAAACGAACATTTGAACTACTCCGTGTTAATCGCCGAAGGGATTCCTTCAAACTTTTCGTCATAAAAATAACAAACAATAACATTTGTACACGCGTGTTTTGCAGAATGGTACCCAAGAACTTTTGCCACCGAAAGAACTTTACTGCGTCCTCGGCTGTCACGACGCTCTAAATCGATACTTTCAACAGCTCAAAGGTATGGCTCCGTTATTATTTCTTCATTCACTCGGACAAGTTCCAATCGTCGAATAATTCGAGAGGAAAAAAGGAAGGAGAAAAAAACAAAACCGTAAACATTATATCGACTAAAAATCGGCAAACTCTCGGGCATAACGATCCCTCGACTCGACCTTAAGTGCCTCCTCCTCGTAATCGTCAAAGTTACTGGCGTCACCGGGATCATTGCATTTCGGTACGAATGGCGGTGTAACGCGACGATCGTAAATCCCGGTCCAGTCGACATTGTCGAACCACGAGTGTCGTTTAATGTCGTTCGTGCCATTCTTCAAATTGCCATAACGTTTCGTCAGATCGGTCTGAATGATATTCTTCAAAATATCGCGTAAATCGTCGCCGAAGTGATTAGCAAATTTGAATTTTCCCGCGACAATTTTTTCGTATATCTTGATTGGATCTTGGGAGTAAAAGGGGGGATAGCCCGCATTCATTTCGTATATGAGAACGCCGAAGCTCCACCAATCGACAGATTTGCCGTAACCCTTCGAGAGAATCAATTCAGGGGCGAGATATTCGGGCGTACCGCACAGTGTCCACGTGCGGCCGTCGATCATTTTACAAAAGCCAAAATCCGTTATTTTCAAATAGCCACGATCGTCGATGAGAATGTTTTCGGGTTTGAGATCGCGATAAACGAGATCACAGCCGTGCAAATATTCGAGTGCGAGGGCGACCTGCGTGGCGTAAAACTTCGATAGTTCCTCGTCGAAACGACCGGCGCGCCGTAAGTGCGAAAACATCTCGCCGCCATTGACGAACGGCATTATCATGTAAAGATAGGTGTTGTCCTTGAGGAAATATTCCATCGTCACGACAAAGGGAAATTTCATGCACTGCAGTATCCTCTTCTCGTTCGACGTGTGCTCGATCTGTTTCGTTTTCACGATCTTCTCCTTCTCGAGTATCTTCATCGCGTAGTACGACGAGTCGCGACGACAACGGACGAGAACGACGCGACCAAACGCTCCCGTTCCCAGTGTACGATGCATCTCGAAGTCCGTTAGTTTCGCGGCTTCACGGGGCTTGTGACTTTTCCATCTCTCGCGAAACAGCCCCGTCAACTCGTCCAACGTTGGACGATACTCTCGTTGATGCTTCTCGCTCGTCGTTCTCTCGTCTTCCAGCGATTTCTTCGACGTCACTTTTAGCGTGACACTTTGATTCTTCGTTCGCAACATATCCGCGACGATGGGACAAATGTTTGAACGTCTACGGAAAAACGAACGCGCGTAAACGTCAGTGTCGAAAAAAAAAAAAAAAAAAAAAAACGATCACTCGACAATCTTTCTTAGTTACGATAAAATGTCCCAAGTTTTCGTATTCGTTTTTTCTTCTTTTTTTTTTCATTAGGTATTATCGTGTAGAGAGAATTAAAAAAATGATCAGGCTCAAAAAGTGATGGCTTATAAAAAATGTTTGCTCGAATAATCACAACGCGATCGTTTATTAAAATGACTTGAGGCCGTCGAAGGAAACTTAAATATATGCATAAAATATTCTCAAAAATTCAATAAATTATATTCATTTTTTATACTATGAAAAAAATTCATGAAAATCATTGAGAAAACGCTGTCCTAACCCTATTTCCCCCCCTTAATGGCTTGTAACAATAGAACGCAATTTTCATCTGAAATCAAACGAGGTTGAAATTTACTTTTATTATACGTCTCTCTTCTATATGAACCTAAATCCTATCAAAAAAATAGAAAATTGAATTTTTCACAGGGGTCAAAACAAACAAGCATGATTTTTTGCCATTTTTTACAACTTTATTTGCAAAAAAAAATTATTTTAAATAATGATAATATTTCGATTTTAGGTTCATATAGAGCGCAATACTATTAAGAAAGTAACTGCCAATTTTCAAAACGATTGGTTGAAAACTTTTCAAACTAGCGGGTACGCAAGTTAAAAGAAAGTCGTTTTAAGAAAAACGCGTTTGAAAAAATAGCAAAATGCTGAGTCTGTTTGTGACCTGCAATATAGGGTCGCTAACATCTTCGGTGTTTTTCAAGGAAATTCTTTAAAAATTTTATAGTATATACTTAAATATATGTATAAAATATTCTCAAAGTTTCAATAAATTATATTCATTATTTATACTATAAAAAAATTCATGAAAATCATTGAGAAAACGCTGTCCTAACCCTATTTCCCCCCTTAATGGCTTGTAACAATAGAACGCAATTTTCATCTGAAATCAAACGAGGTTGAAATTTACTTTTATTATACGTCTCTCTTCTATATGAACCTAAATCCTATCAAAAAAATAGAAAATTGAATTTTTCACACGGGTCAAAACAAAAAAGCATGATTTTTTGCCATTTTTTACAATTTTATTCGCAAAAAAAAAATTATTTTAAATAATGATAATATTTCGATTTTAGGTTCATATAGAGCGCAATACTATTAAGAAAGTAACTGCCAATTTTCAAAACGATTGGTGGAAAACTTTTCAAACTAACGGGTACGCAAGTTAAAAGAAAGTCGTTTTAAGAAAAACGCGTTTGAAAAAATAGCAAAATGCTGAGTCTGTTTGTGACCTGCAATATAGGGTCGCTAACATCTTCGGTGTTTCTCAAGGAAATTCTTTAAAAATTTTATAGTATATACTTAAATATATGTATAAAATATTCTCAAAGTTTCAATAAATTATATTCATTTTTTATACTATAAAAAAATTCATGAAAATCATTGAGAAAACGCTGTCCTAACCCTATTTCCCCCCTTTATGGATTATAACAATAGAACGAGTCGGAATTTTCATAAAAAATTTTGGCAACATATTCAATAGTTTTACTAATAATTTATGGAATTAAAAAAAAATCGATTTTTCGAACCGTCTAACCCTATTTCCCCCCTGAGGGGTTAGGTCACTCTAAAGGCCGAAAAAATAGGCTTTTTTGGGGATTTATTTATTTTTCCAAAAAACTACAAAATAAATGGATATTACAAAATAGGGTGTTTGTCATACATATCAGTGAGTGTATACAGTAATTATTTTGAAGCGATTAATTTCAAAATGGCGGCTGTGCAGCGTTTTTGCGATGACGTCTCCGGTTTTTGTTGGCCGGAAACATAACTCGGACAATTTTCAACCGATTCACTGGAAATTTTCAATATATCTTTGGAAATATATTGTCTATGGAAGTGCGTAGGATTTTTTTCGATATATTGATTTTTGGCCAAATGGCGGACGTCTAAAGTGAAAAGTGAAAAACTTGCTTGAAAAAATCGTCAGAAAATTGTTAATAACAAATTAACTATGCAATATAAAAGAAAAAATCCTACGTACTTCCATAAACAATGTATTTTTTGGGATATATTGAAAATTTCAAGTGAATCGTTTGAAAATTGTCCGAGTTATGTTTCCGGCCAACAAAAACGGAGACGTTATCGCAAAAACGCTGCACAGCCGCCATTTTAAAATGAATCGCTTCAAAAAAATTATTGTACACAGTCACTGATATGTATGATAAACAGGCTATTTTGTAATCTCGATTTATTTTGTAGTTTTTCCGAAAAAAAATCCCCCAAAAAAGCCTATTTATTCGGCCCCTAGACTGGGGCCTAACCCGTTAAAAGAGAACAATCCTCTTTTTCAATTTTTCCTTCAAACATTCTATGTCGTTTTTTTCTTCCCGGCAAATTGTAGCCGAAATCGGTGTACCACCGGCGCCGGCACTCGTTGCCGATTCCCTGACCGCCACGTCGCTTCGTCTCGAATGGACGGGAATCGACGTGGAGAAGAGACGCGGCGGTGGAATATCGTACCTCGTCCAATGGAGATACGAGGAGCTCGCCGAAACCTGGCAATACTGTCGCAATCAATCCTGGGGCAAGGACGATCAGATACTCGTCGAAAATTTACAACCCTACACGAAGTATCGGGTGAGAATGACAAAATTTCCTAAATTTTTTCTCAATTTTAACAGCTGAATTTGACCATATTTTTTCGTTTTTTAAATTTCTTAACCTTTACCCGAGCGGAAGGATAAAACAGAGCCGAAAGGATTTTTATCGATTTAACGAAATCTTTTTTTTTTGTTTCTTTCTTTTTCGCAGTTTCGAGTTGCGCTACTGTTGAAATCGACGCAGCACAATCCCGAGCCGATTGTCTCGGCGCCTAGCGTTGTTATATTAACATTGGCAGCGGGACGTCCGACATCAGCACCGGTAATAGTAAGAGCCGCAGCGGTCGATAGCTGTCGTGTGTCTGTTTCTTGGGAACCAGGCCCGTTTCCCAATGGTCCACTAGCGTCCTATGTCCTACAGTTACAAGGGGCCGACTACTCCTTGCTTACTAAGGTACACACGCCACGCCAGAAAAAAAAACAAACTTATTTATTCAATTTATATATTGAAGAATAAATTTGAAAAAAAAAAGAAAACAAAAAAAAAACACAACAAAAATATGGTAGAACGTGCTCGAATTAATTCGAGTACACTGACGATTTCTCTTTCTCTTTCTCGTTTTCACTTTATCCGCTATTAGCTACACTATCAGCAATTATATAAAAAAAAAAAATTAAATACACAGATGCAAATAGAGAAAAAAATGTAAAAAATGTAGTACGAGAAGATGACCACATTTCGTTATTTTTCAATAATTCGCCCCGTCGTTTATTCATTTGTCTTGTAATTTATTAAACATTTTTTTTGTCAAAACTGATGAAAAATTTTTGTCCATTTTTTTTTTCCATTAATAAAACCGAACCAAATGAATTTTGTGAATTTTCCTTAAAATATCAGTTCGAAGTTTCGTTTTGATAGAAAAAAAAAAAATGTACGAACGAACGTAACGAGTTACGAGGGAATAATTATTATCCTTGAGCTTTACTTTTTTCAACTTTACATTCGACAAATTTTTCTTCCTATTTCTGACGATAAATATAAAGATTTGTTTGACACTTAAAAAAACTGTCGGTTTGTCGTTTCAGATAAATTAATATCGACAAAAATAATGTGATGAGTGAACGAAGGGTTATTATTTTTCTTGAAAATAACAAAAGGTGGCATTTTTCTTTCGTTATGGTAGTAAGAATTGCTTCAGCGTCACGCTGCTCTACTTTGTTTTTCTTTGCTCAACGAAAATATAAAAAATACACTGTGTACACACGTAACATTATTAGTTTCGCAACTGGTTCGTGAGGTATTCCCTTAAGTTAGTAATCTGGTAACTTAAGCCGATTTTCATGTCTTTTTTGGAGGGCGTTTTTTTGTAGGAAAATAAAAATGAATCGTTTTGGATATTTAGCATGTTTTTATTTACATATTAAAGATACAAAATAAAAATTTTTTGAAAAAATTTAATAGTTTATTATTATTATTATTATTGATCGAAGTTGGCACCTCGAAAAAAAAGCGCTTGGGTGGCCCCGGTGATTTTGGCTCTTGATGTTATCTGAAATCGAAAATTCTTGATAATTCTTAATCTATAGACGTGTCATTCTGGTCGGAACTACCGAAGTTAAATTTCATGGATAAATAACAAAATGGCGGACTTTGGAAAAAAAAAGTCCTTTTATTTTAGCAAGGGGTTGTAAAATAAAAAGTTAGGGGTGAAAAAATGTCTCGGTAGTTCCGACGAGAGCTATAAGTGTGCAGAGTAGCCTGTTAAAATTTGAAAGCAATCGGTTCGGTAGAAAAAAAGTTAGGACCCGGGCTGCCAACTTCGATCAATAATAATAATAATAAACTATAAAATTTTTTCAAAAAATTTTTTTTTTGTATCTTTAATATGTAAATAAAAACATCCTAAATATCCAAAAACGATTCATTTTTATTTTCCTACAAAAAAACGCCCTCCAAAAAAGACATGAAAATCGACTTAAGTTACCATACTACTCCCTTAATTCGCCAAATTATTAATTAACTCGGGAAATGCTTTTTTTCGCAAAAGACAATTTAACAAACATCATTGATTCCCCGCACCGCAAAAATCCGAAAGGATGTACAACTCGAGTAAAAGTTTTGTAAATTTCAAGCCTTTTAGCCTTTCCCAATTTTCATCTATCGCGAGATGAAATATTAACAAAGCGTGAAAATATCAGTGCGGAAATTAAAGAAAAAAAATATATGCTCCAAAAAAAAAATCCTAAGATAAAACAAAACGTTCATAAAAATGTACATGTAAAAAATGTAAAAAAAGTGTAAATGTTCATAAAAAAAAAGACAACAAAATCATTGAATTTTAATTATTCGGTATTTGAGCATTTTGAGCTGTACATCCAATACGATTATTTAATGCTTCGTCGTCAAACAGTCTTTTCGTCCAGCCACGGAGATGAGTTTCCGTTCGAATGCAAAAAAAAAAGTATAAAAATAATTTTACATAATGAATTTTTTTTGTATTTTAATTCTCAACATTGATCATAAGAGAATAATTTATCTGAAGTATTTCGAAAATGTTTCATGAAAAAAAAAACCATGATTTTTCGTTTATAGTTTTCGATAGTAATTGTAATTTTAATATATTTTAAAGGAATTTTTAATTGTTTGCATTCGAGCGAGACGGCTACTCTCCGTTTCGCGCAACTAATCGCATTTGGCTTCAACGACGCTCATAATTAACTCCGGGTCTTTTCAATGCGCGTGCATCTCAAACCGGAAATATTAAAACCCGTAACAACGAAAAATCAGGCCTCGTACGAACCAATTATTGCTCGGTATTGTACACATTTCTGGCATGGCGTATTTCTATCCCGGACTTTCTGTCTCTTTACACTGTCTAACATGGGAAAATCACGAATTTGGATTATTTTCGTTTTTGGTCCCGTTTGTCTAAGCGATTAAACTGATTGTCAAAGTTTCTTCTTCTTCTGTTTGTCGTTCGACGGATGACAGGATATACCGGCATCGGAGAATACCGATCATTATATGTTTCAAAATTTGGTACCGAACAAAAATTACACGATAAGCGTTTCAATGAGAAACGCGGAGGGCGATGGACCACCGGCTGTTATTTACATAACTACACCGCCGGAACCTGCCGGTGAGTTTTGATTTGACGATTTTTTTTTTTTCATAAAAAATTATCGACACTTGATATAAATCAACCATCAACAGATCAAAGTATATTATCAGTCGTTGAATAATTAATAATTGATGAATAAAGGGTGAACGTCAATGTGAACGCGACTCGAAAAAGGCTCCTTTTTTTCACGAATTTTTGTTTGCAACTTAATGCATTATTTCAGAATCGGAAGAGTGGTATGTTTTTAAGGACACTTCGAAGTTGTTTTATAAAAATGTTCGTTAAAAAAATGGAGCCGTCATGGGACACCTGGTAGATGTGAAACATCCAACATCTTGAGAATACCGTGTGGGATATGTGGCGTGGAGAATTAAAAAAAAAAGTAACAAGAAAAGTAGCTTTTGATTTTCTTCTGAAATTTTTATTTGGTTGCTTCATCCGTTACTTCGGTTATAGTAGCGCTCGTTGCTGCATTTGATTCGATGAAACTAACAATCTGTCGATGATAGCTGAAGTATGAAATGAATGTTTTAGATATCATGTTTTCAAGATATCTACGGAACACTGCATCTATAGTCGTGCCATACCTCGTAGTAGGCTCATTTGCGTGGTTGTTCATGATCAACTGAAATTCATTTTGGAGAAAATTTATGAATGGCAATGATTCAGCTTTGGCAAAATTACCGTTGAAACGCCCTGCTAAAGTTAATGAAAGTTGCTGTGAATTTGCTTCTAACAGCATTGAACCGGCTGGACTATATTTGATTAAAAATCGTGTAAAAATCGTACAATATTGTGAATTTTTTGGTTTCGTGAAATATATACAAAGATCATGACCAATTCTCTACCATCCTCTATAACAATTCTTGCCGCACATAAATCGCTAATATCGTCTTGACCAAAACCAAGTCCCGTTACATTTCTCAACTTAACGATTATGCGAGATGTAATAACATCAAATGAATCTGGTAGCTGCACCACCAGCTCTAACATTATTGCGTTTGAAGTGGACAATACAATCAAAGTTGGGGATGTCGACGTTTTCTTCATTACCAAGCCATGTTTCACTCAATAACAAGAAATTACCATTTTTTACGATCGAATCTTGTAGATCTGGGACATGCTTTCTGAGACTTTGACAATTTAGCGTGAATAACGACAATCCCTTTCTTGATTTTATGTAATTTACTAGTAATCCTTGGATTGTCTCGAGTCTATTAAGCGATAATCTTTTAAATTCTTCATGCAACTCTACAACTGATGGATCAATTCGTCTACCGTCGTAGAATTTTAGATCATTATTACGTGTATATATGTATAAGTCTTGAATACTTGTTACTCGCGATAGGGCTACACATAATAATTGTATAGAATGATTTTTGTTATATTCATAAACAATCTCGCTGTAAGACCCTTGAGACTTATGGATAGTCATAGCACATCCAGGTATCAATGGGAAATGATTTCTTCTTGCAACGACCGTAGACGCGGTGTCGTTAGCGAGCGATAGCCTATGAGAGCCGCGTCGTTCCGCTGGAATCATCCCTGCAATTGGCTGTTGCTCGCTAGCGCCAGACGCTGTGATATTGCATATGGTTCAGAATCGCGCCTCTGCATGCGCAATCAACCTGTGCGCAGAGTTGAGTGGAGGGGAGCGTCACCACGCCGTGCCATCGACGTACCCTATCGACCGATTTACGAGGGTCGTTCAACAAGTACTTAGCCTCACCGCCCGAAGGCGCTGCTATTACAGATCAGTGTTACCATCGTGCGGTACATACTTTTAGTAGCTGTGAAAGTTTCATTCAATTCCCTTTATTAGTTCTGTTTTGATAGCCTTTGGAAGCGAGCGTGTCAGTCAGTTTTACAAAAATGGAAAAAGAGCAGTACCGCTCGGTGATTCGATTCTTGTTTTTGGAAGGGAAAACGCGCAGCGAAATCAAAGATCGCTTGGATCCTGTCTACGGTGACTCTTCTCCGTCGATGGCGACCGTGAAGAATTGGTTTAACGAGTTTGCTCGTGGCCGCACGTCGGTTTTTGATGAACCACGCCCAGGTGCCCCGAAAACGGCTTCTACGGAGGAAAACGTAAAAAAGATCCACGATCTCGTGTTGACAGACCGCAGATTAAAGCTCCGAAGAAGGCGAAGACTGTTGTTTCGGCCGGTAAGGTGATGGCCACCGTTTTCTGGGACTCACAAGGTGTCATCCACATCGATTACCTCCAGAAGGGTAAAACTATCACGGGGCTCTACTATGCCGACTTATTGGGCCGATTCGACGCCGAATTGAAGAAAAAACGGCCCCATTTGGCGAAGAAAAAAGTGCTGTTCCACCACGATAACGCGCCGGCTCACACCTCCGCCGTCGCCATGGCCAAATTGGTTGAACTGCGCTACGAATTGCTGCCCCATCCACCTTATTCACCAGATTTGGCCCCTTGTGACTTTTAATTGTTTCCAAACCTAAAAAAGTCACCCGCTGGGAATAGATTTGGGTCGAATGAGGAGGTCATCGCCACCACGGAGGACTATTTTGCCGACCTCAACAAAAATTATTTTTTGGACGGGTTAACAAAGTTGGAGCATCGCTGGGCCAAGTATATAGACCTAAAAGGAAACTATGTTGAAAAATAAATCGCCACTTCTCAAAAATGTTCGTTTTTCTTTTGTAGGCTAAGTACTTGTTGAACGACCCTCGTACTCCCAACGCGCGTAAAGATGTTTCACATCAATAATAAGGAAAATTATGACAGAAAAATGTTTATGACAGAAATTTTGGTGAAAAATTGGAATTTTTTCTTTTCGGAGCCGGCATTTTGTCAAAAATGAAAAATTTCGACTGTTCCTTCGAGCCAATACCTAGATTTATCTATCCACCAATAGAATCTTTTTGGTTTTTTTTTTATTTCGGATAATCCAAACCGGAGATATCGTGCTCACCGCCAGACACCTTTTTATTAGAGGATCTCCCGGAGAGATCGGCTATAGCAGAGCTTTAAGAATCATTATTTTTACAAATAAAAAATATGAAAATAAAGTTAAAAGTTACCACAAAACGTATATAAATTTTCACATTAATAAATTAAAATGTCTTTCCAGGAAAAATTCTTGAAAAATCGGGTCCCTTTTTTCGGGTCTCTCGACAGCGCATAACTCCTTAAGTAGCAGAGAAAAATTCGTGAAAAAAAAAGGATCTTTTTTGAGCTATCGTTCACAGTGAAGTTCGGCCGCCCGTCGATGTAATCGATTAATTACCATTATTGTTTTGTCCCACGACCAACAGTGAAGGATATGCAACAACCGATATTGATACTGGGTGGTGAGCACGTAGTGATGAAGCAAGGTGCCGATATGTTGGACGAGCCGCGACTGGTATGTCGTACAGCGGGTTTGATAAGGGGCGTAGCGATACACGTTGCATCGGCGCAATTATTTTTCTCCGATTCAATGGGCTACGTCTATCGCACATCGATAATGGAATCGTCGGAGCCAACAGTAGTGCTGAGTTCGTCGCAGGTTAATTTCAAACCTCTGAGCCTGTCGGTCGATTGGTTGAACATGCAGCTTTACGTGCTCGGCGAGGTTAAACACGCGACAACGGTGTGGCAAATAGCGCGCTGTAATTTCGACGGGAAAGGTTTGACGGTGGCGATGGCGGGTTTTTTAACGAGACCGTCGCACATCGAGGTCGATCCGTACAACGGTTATTTATTTTGGGTGACGAGGGGCGGTTTGTACAGGCTCGATTTGGCCGACATAAGTAACGGTATAAAGCACGAGGTGCAGCCGTATTTGATACTCGAGGACGCGCATTTAGGGGCATTCACCGTTGATCATACGAATTTTCGTTTGCTCGTGCCTGATCATACGAAAAACACGGTTATCTCGGTCTCGCTGGACGGCCGTGAAATATTAAATCTACGCGCGAATACGCAACAGCCAAAGTTCAAAAATGTCGTGTCGCTGGCGATGGCGAACGGTTTGTTTTATTGGACTAACGGCGAGGAAGTGCTCACCGAGGGTTATCACTCGGGACAGAATAGATACTTTCATAACGCCTATCCAGACAGGTAATTTCGTCGCTTTGTTCAACGATGAACAATGATCGAACGATCGAATGTACGAGGGATGGTACGATATGTTTATTTATTTATTTTTATTTTTTGGGGCAGATCGGACGTGTCGTTCGTGAGCGTGAACGTTCTAATGGACGCGAGTCAGCCGATACCGGTACCGGTGAATCCACCGACCGGTGTACAGGCTGTACTTGGCGCTGAGAGGGCAAAAGTATCGTGGCAAGCTCCGCACTTGTTGGGTGGTCAGGGCAAGGGTGCCTGGCAAAATTGGTCCTACGAGCTTGAGATCAAGGACGAATCGACCGGCGACACGATACGTCAGACGGCCATTGCCGGTTCGTCTCATACCGTTCGAGATTTGAGGGAAAAATCCGAGTACACGATCAAGGCGGCGGCTTACACGAGCGCCGGCAGAGGGCCATGGTCAACGGAATTTCACGGACGAACGTTGAAGTACGAATCGGTTTTGTTACCGGTCTTTTTTGTTTTTCCGTTACTTAAACAGGACCGGAAGAAATAGGCTTTTTTGGGGATTTTTTTTTTTTTCAGAGAAACTACAAAATAAATCAAGATTACAAAATAGGGTGTTTATCATACGTATCAGTGACTGTATACAATAATTTTTTTGAAGTGATTAATTTCAAAATGGCGGCTGTGCAGCGTTTTTTCGATGACGTCTCCGTTTTTGTTGGCCGGTAACATAACTTAGACAATTTTCGACCGATTCACTTGAAATTTTGAATATATCTTTGAAAATACATTGTCTATGGTAGTGCCTAGGATTGTTTCTTTTATATCGCATGGTTCATTTGTTATTAACAATTTTCTGACGATTTTTTAAAGGAAAATTTTCACTTTTCACTTTAGAATTGCGCCATTTGGCCAAAAATCAATATAGACAATATATTTTTAAAGATATATTAAAAATTTCAAGCGAATCGCCCACGTAGAAAAATTGTAACGGCCGAGCCTTGGGCCAATACTGGCTGCCAGTATTGGACCAGTACAGATTCGGTACAGGAATGTAATAGCCGGCCGTTATACTGGCACCAACGGTCGGGCCAGTACCGGTTATTTAATTGGCCCGGATTTTGGCACTGACTTTGGACCAGACTTTGGCCCAGATCTGGCAAACCTCTGACTTACTACTGCACAGTGGGCAAAAAGGCAGAAATCGTGGCCAAAATACAAAAAGTCCTCCAATAGCGGTGAAGTATGGTATTGGGGGGTTTTCGGGATCGCTGATTCCGAATCCGTACTGAAAATTCAGAAATTCAAGATGGCGGATCCAATATGGTGGGCTAAAATGCTAAAGATGAAAAAAAATTGTGGGCGCTCTCAAAAGTAAACGGAATAAGAAGTGGGAATGAGCGAAAAGGAGAAAAGATAGATTTGGGTCCTTAAATGGGTGCTGACTAGATTCAGCCACGAACGTATGTGTTGTTTCCAAATTTCATATCGAGGCATCTTTAGCATTTTCGTCTGCCATATTGGATCCGCCATCTTGAGTTTCTGAATTTTGAGTACGGATTCGGAATCACCGACCGCAAAAACTTATTAGTACAGAATTTCAGCACAATCGAATCGTTTTTAGTATTTTCGCCCGCCATATTGGCTCCGCCATTTTGAGTATCTGAATTTTTAGTACGAATTCGGAATCAGCGACCCCGAAAACCCTTGAGCACCACATTTCAAAGCATTTGAAGCACTTTTGGGATTTTGGACATTTATTCGGTTTTCTGGTTCGTACTCTGTGTAAACATTAATGTTAAGAGTTCAGATGAAAAGTTGCAAAAAGTAGCAGGCGCATTTTATTCGTCGATAATTAACGAATGCAACGATAATTTTCAATTGCTGCTATCAAGGGTTGCCTAAAGTTGACGACATTTCAAAGTATGATGAGGAGCCTGCAAAGGACGAAAAGTCTTACTGAACGATAACCGTGTTCCAAATCACGTTTAATTTTCCATAATTTCAATTTTTTTCTCATACCTCTGACCATTAGTAAGGATAAAAACCATGTCCCACATTTAGATTTGAAAAATTCGTTGAAATTTATTATATTTATGACATAATGAACCATCGCATTCTTTACGCAATTTGTTTTCATTCAACTACTTATTGTAAGAAAATTCGAACCCTAATAGCCACAATATTTTCTCTACATCTGCTCTGACGTATTAATGTGTGAAAAATTATGATTTCATGTCAAAATTATGAAGTTGGTTTTTGGCCACGATTTCTACCTTTTTGCCCACTGTGTACTGGCACCAACGGTCGTACCAATACTGGTTATTTAATTGGGCCGGATCTTGGCAGACGATTTTGCCGACGGTGCAAATTACATCTCAGCGAGAAATGTGCAAATTAAATAGATATCGAATCGACGTCTTTTAGACACTTTTGGCGTCCGGTGGACGCCGATCCAATGTCTATTTAAATTCTATTTCTCTCTGGGAGTAATTTATATTTCTTTTTACCACGTTACCAGATGTTTCCCAAGCAGCACACGCACGTCCAAAGGATGTACTTTGGACGTAAGGACGTTCTTCGGATGTTTTTAGGACGTCCTTTCGATGTCTGTGTTGTCCGGGTTGTTTATGCATAAATGTTTGATAATTAAATGCACTTGATATATACTGAACTACTCGGAGTAGTTTTTATTAATAAGAGACTAAGTACATATACAGGTCTAAAATACGTACTTAAATGTTTGTAGAACAGTGTTTATAAAATATAGGCTATACGAAGCAAATATTACACTAAAAAATATTGTACAATACTGGCTGCCAAAGTTTGGCCGCCAATACTGGCCCAAAGCTTGGCCAGTAAAATTCAACCAGTACTGGCATAAGACTGTATTTTATACTGGCCCGTAGTATGGCCCATAGTATGTCCAGATAGTCAGCCAGTACGGGGCCATTACTGGCGACCAAAGTTTGGCCGCCAATACTGGCCCAAAGCTTGGCCAGTAAAATTCAACCAGTACTGGCATAAGACTGTATTTTATACTGGCCCGTAGTACGGCCCGTAGTATGGCCCATAGTATGTCCAGATAGTCAGCCAGTACGGGGCCATTACTGGCGACCAAAGTTTGGCCGCCAATATTGGCCCAAAGCTTGGCCAGTAGAATTATACTGGCAAATTCTACGTGGGTGGTTGAAAATTGTCTGAGCTATGTTTCCGGCCACCAAAAACGGGCACGTCATCGCAAAAACGCTGCACAGCCGCCATTTTTAAATTAATCGCTTTAAAAAAATTATTGTACACAGTCACCGATATGTATGATAAACATACTATTTTGTAATCTCGATTTATTTTGTAGTTTTTCTGGAAAAAAATCCCCAAAAAAGCCTATTTTTTCAGGCTCTAGAGTGGTCTAATAAGTTAACGCACCCCCAAGGGATTCTTCGGGGACGCAGCGAATCAAACTACCCTACCAAACTTTTCGTTCCCCTTTTCTCAATTCTCTTCTCGCCCTCTCTCTCTACCGATCATCCCTCTCCGCTCATCCCGCCCTTTTGTCATTGCTTTATCTTATTTTTTCGTTAATTTTCTCAACGATCGCTGTTCCGTCATACAGGGATGGTTCGCACGCGTCAATACTTTGGTCGGCGAACGAGGGATTGCTGAGAAGCGACGTGACCGGTGAAAACGTCGAGACTCTGATATACAAAGAGAGCCTGAGAGATTCCGAGAGTGAATATTACATCGTCGACGTGAGCTGGTATCGCGACACTCTCTATCTCGTTGGAAATAATTCCGCCCTCTACAGATACAACATGACGAGTCATCGTAAAACTCGAATGAATATAAATTCGGTCGGTAGCGTGGCGGTTGATTGGATAGCGAAGAAGTTGTACTGGGCAAATCCTAAGCAACAAATTGTGAGTGTTTCATCTAAAAAAAAAATAAAAACAATAATTTAATAAAAAAAAACGAGGAAAAACGTAAAAAACTATGGGTGGAAAATTGTTAAATTACTCACCGCCGAGATTGAGAGCGAAATGAAATTCACAACGAATCAATTGTCAATCATCGCGATAGTTGGAGAACAAAAGTGGCATTAATAACATTTCCGATCTTATCTCGCGTTTCAGATAACACGAGCGAATTTGAATGGCTCGCAGCAGGAACCAATGTCGATATTGGCGATTGTCAAAGAATTGATGATCGACGCGCAGGCCGCGTATCTTTACTGGTCAACGGGTCACGCGGTCGAGGTCGCTCGTTTGAACGGTCAGGACCGAAGATATTATCATTCCGATGAGATATTCAATGGAAAACAGGTGATGGGCCTTACGTTGGACACGGAGAATCGTTATGTTTATTGGATCGTTAGGAGTTACGAGAGCGGATCTATCGTCTATCGCGCACCGACCTCCGAGAGAATACCGATGAGCCACAAAATTGTACCGGAAAAGGTCGGTATTTAAAAAAAAAAAAAAAGGAAAAAAATAAAATAAACAAACAAAATCAGCTCAACCGATTTTGGGCTGGCAATGGCGGAATAAATTTTCTAATTGTCACTTGGAAATTGAAGTTTAGCAAAATAGAGACTTAATTCTACGAGATTCTGTTTCCGAAAAAATTGAAACAAATATTTGGTACGAAAATTTCATCAAAAACTAATTGACTATTCGGGGGGTTCGAATATTCGTATAAAGAGAAAAAGAATGAATTTTCCATTATTTGACTACGTTGATTGGTACTTTTATTTCTTTATCGTTAAAAAATAATTAAATAACTTAAAATGTTTTTTCCATTTTTTTTTTTTTTCCCACTTTCAACAGGTCTCGTCCCTTCAGCATCCGAACATGCAGGGACCACTGTGTTATTTTTCCGAGCATCTGCTGTGGCTTCAGGACGATCGTAATACGGTGATCGGCGATCTATCGGGACAAAATACCGCGATAATAAATGGCATATCGCTAATTGGTTTGCACATGGTGGCGATAATGGATCCGGCATTGAATCGTTATCCGGATAATTTGACATCGGAAACAATATCCGTGCTGCCGAACGCGGTTAATCTCGATAGCATAAGGGTCGAGGGTACCTGGCGTAATTTCAACGTGTCGTGGGATCCGGTGACAAACACAAATTACGGCACTGTCTTTTACGAGGTTAAATTTGCGGATTACATAAATACAAATTCGAAGCCGGAAATAACGACGGAAACGTCGATGCCGTACAACAATTCCGATCAGATATTGCCGTACTCGATTCTCGAGGTGACCGTCAAAGCTTTCACATATTGGGGCACATCGGCTCATTCGCGGACAATGTTAACGTCACCGCAGAGCGTACCGAGTCAACCGACTAACGTACGAATTTTCGTCGAGTACAACAGAGAACCGTTGGGCGAGGAAAACGATTTATTCGTAACGTTCAGGCAAGTTGTTTTTTTAATTTTCCGCGTTGGAGGGATCACTCTCGAAGATGTAACAAAGAGAAAGGATGGTGAATAAGGGATGGATCGTAAAAAACTCGAAAAGGTGTACGTTCGAAGAACAGAAATAACAAAAAAATAAATAAGCGACCCTTACAGTAGTCGCATATGATGTGTAACATCTGACATCTCATCTTGGTAATAAGCAACACTAACATTATAACCCGAAAAAAATGATTCAGGTATTATTTGAAATGATTTTTCGTAACGAGGAATAATTCTTTTTAATGAAAATTTTATTTTGTTTTATTAACGCTAGGAGTAATGCAATTTGTTATTGGAGACAGTTATTTTTGTTCAATTTGGGGGAGAGCAGAGACATTTCATCGAAGTATTACATGCAGTCGCCGTTGACGTAGACGAAGTAGGAGAAAATGGCAACGATGGCAATCGTAAAGTTGCATGACTGACAACCAGATTTGGTAAAGCGGTAGTTAGGTCGGCCCTTGATGTCTGTGACAGAATCAGGGGGGGAAATAGAGTTAGGACAGCATTTTCTCAATGATTTTCATGAGTTTTTTTATAGTATAAAAAATGAATATAATTTATTGAAACTTTGAGAATATTTTATACATATATTTAAAGTATATACTATAAAATTTTTATGCATATATTTAAGTATATACTATAAAATATTAGCGACCCCATATTGCAGGTCACAATCAGACTCAGCATTTTGCGTACATTCTGGAAGCCGCAATTTTCATCTGAAATCAAACGAGGTTGGAATTTACTTTTATTATATGTCTCTCTTCTATACGAACCTAAATGCTATCAAAAAAATAGAAAATTGATTTTTTTACAGGGGTCAGAACAAAAAAGCATGATTTTTTGCCATTTTTTTACAACTTTATTTGTAAAAAAAAATTATTTTAAATAATGATAATATTCCGATTTTAGGTTCATATAGAGCGCGATACTATGAAGAAAGTAACTGCCAATTTTCAAAACGATCGGTTGAAAACTTTTCAAACTAGCGTGTACGCAAGTTCAAAAAAAGTCGTTTTCAGAAAAACGCGTTTGAAAAAATAGTACCAAGAAAAACGAGCAATATGGGCTCGCTAATATTTTATAGTATATACTTGAATATATGTATACAAATTTTATAGTATATACTTAAATATATGTATAAAATATTCTCAAAGTTTCAACAAATTATATTCATTTTTTATACTACAAAAAAATTCATGAAAATCATTGAGAAAACGCTGTCCTAATCCTATTTCCCCCCTTAATGGCTTATAACAATAGAACGAGTCGGAATTTTCATTTAAAATTTTGAGAACATATTTTTCAATAGTTTTACTAACAATTTATGTAGTAAAAAAAAATCGATTTTTTGAACCGTCTAACCCTATTTCCCCCCCTTAAGTTTCGGGCGCGTGCCCGAAAATCCCTGCTACCCTGAGTCGAATTATGCGCATTTTTTTTGGGTCTACTTTTCCAGTTTTTCATTTTTCCTCACGTTTTTTCGCCCGGTAATCTCGCATATATTCTGCTCTAGATTTACCCACCTCCGAAACTCACGAAATCATTAGAGCAGTAAAGCAGTGAATGTTTTTATTGGCCTCCAAATTTACATTTTTATTTTTATATTTTTATCATCTCGTTTTTGGGAGGGGGGGGGGGGGGGGCAGGGCCCATGCATCCAAGTAACGGTTGGTGACTTCATGGTTTTATTTATTTTTTATTTTTTCTTACTTTATTTATTTATTTTTCCCTTTCCATCAGTTTAGCGGGATGCGGGTTGCGGTGCACTTATGTCTGATGCTCATTTGTGTAGGGCGGATGAATGAAAAACGTAGAATAAAAAAAAACAAGTATTAAGTTTGCTCGGTTTACGTTGTTGGGGCTTCCATAATTTCAAAGATTGTGTGCGTTGGGTGTTTGTGCTTTGGTGTATTACCTATTGGTATTGTTCTGCACAGCGGTGCAATTGTATCGAGATGTTGACGTGCAAAGTAAAATCATTAGAATTAAATTAGAATTATAAATATTTAAAAAATTATTAATATCAAAGAAATTATCCGTGTAATGAATTAATTTGTTTTTCTTTGTTATAAAAATAAAAAATATCAATTGAGCAGCGACAGAAATTAACCTCAAAAGTTAAAAAAGCTATTTGTTTTTTTTTTTTTCATCAAAATTTAAAAAAATCAATTGAGCAGCGACAGAAATCAACCTCAAAATTTAAAAAAGCTAAATATTCAAATATTTATTCGAATAATTATTCATTATTACTCACTTGCATTTTTTATCCATGATCTGCACTTTTTTCAGACACATTCTCAATAGTAAATACATTTATTAATAAGGTTTACACATATAAATTAGTTTATATAACTAGTACACTTCATACACACTCTCCCATATATTCTGCTCTCGATTTACCCATCTCTGCAACTCACGAAATCATTAGAATAAATTAGAATTGTAAATATTAAAAAAATTATCAATATCACAGAAATTATCCGTGTATTTAATTAATTTGTTTTTTTTTTTTATCAAAATAAAAAATATCAATTGAGCGGCGACAGAAATTAACCTCAAAAGTTAAAAAAGCTATTTGTTTTTTTTTTTTATCAAAATTTAAAAAAATCAATTGAGCAGCGACAGAAATCAGCCTCAAAATTTAAAAAAGCTAAATATTCAAATATTTATTCGAATAATAATTCATTATTACTCACTTGCATTTTCTAGCCATGATCTGCATTTTTTTCAGACACATTATCAATAGTAAATACATTTATTAATATAGTTTACGCATAAAAATTAGTTTATATAACAGCACACTTTATACACAACACTGTACGTTAAGCGCACAGCTGATGCGTTCTCCTCTATTTCCCTTTCTCTTTCTCGTCACACACGCACTCGCTGTTGGCTGACAGTACCGACCTCTCGGAAAATGGTTTGTTACCATCTGACGGCAACGCTACCACCGCGCGCGCTCATTGGTCAAACCAAATAGCGCGCGATTCTCGGGCTTCCTGTTACACACTTCCGTCCCTTTTCGCGAAATCAGTGCCACAGAAACCGAGCGAAAAGATATAACACGTCAAAAACAAGCTGCAAGTTGAAACTTGCAAATCACTTTTTCGAAATTCCATCCAACGCTCGAGGATCAAAGCCGCCACTATGAGGAACGATCTTTCTTAAGGGTTCAGGCCACTCTAGAGGCCGAAAAAATAGGCTTTTTGGGGGATTTTTTTCTCGAGGAATCTTCGACCTTGGGAGCGTAGGATGAAATTTCGGGTCCGCAATTTTCGAGATTCAACCTATGAATTCCCTGAATGACCGTTAATTTTGTTTTATTTGTGTTATTTCCAACAGATGGGACTTGCCAGAATTTGTGAACGGTCTGATACAGGGTTACGAGTTAAAATGTTGGTCAACGCTCGACAATGACGAGATTGAATTGTGCAACGACGTTAAAGTCGGCTCGAAGATTGAGGAATATTCGGTGCACAATTTGGGATCAAACACGACGTATTATCTGAAAGTACGAGCGTTTACAAAAGTTGGCGCGGGTCCGTACAGCGACATAGTGAACGTGTCGACCGATTACGAAAATCCGGTGCCGCAATTGTTGGTAGCGACGACCGACGCCGTTAGAATGATCGATCTCGATCGTCGTTCGAACGAAACGATAACCCGGCACATCGTCGCCGAGGTTAGATACTTGGCGATTGACAGCAGGATGTATTGGATAAACGAGATGCGAGAGATCGTAACGTCGGACATGTGGGGAAGAAATTCGACGAAAATTTTGACGTTAAACGGCACGAGCTCGAGTTTGTGCGTCGATTGGGTCGGCCGTAGTCTCTATTGGAGCGAATCAACGTACAGAAAGAACGGCGGTAGTCGGATCGTTAAACTCGATCTTACAGCGTGGGAGGCTGGTGTACCGATCTACGAGGAGATCGTGACGCGTAGCAGAAGTATCGTTAATTTGGACGTGTCGCCGTTAACCGGGTGAGTTTTTGTTAAAACGTTTTAACGCCATTACCACTTTTTTAATATTATTAAAATCGCGACGTGTTTGTTTTCTTTTCTATCCGGTCGCTCTGAACATTGAATTGCGGGAAAATTTTCCCACCGAATTTCGTAATTCGACGAGAGTGTGAGAAGAGCATTTGCGAACCAGTGTTGCCAGGTGGTCTGTGCGGATTCCCCCCAGGTTCATTTTGTTTCCCCCTAGAAATCCCCTAGATTGCTCCCACCCGCCGCACAGGCCATTGTTCATTGTGCCAACGGCGAAGTGTCAACTTTTCAGCTCGAACGGTACCCGGAACGCACCCTAGATGGCGGTGCAGTTTGGTTTATATATCAAAAAAATGAATACATACTTTAATAAATACAAGACTGTTTAAGGCCTTACGTACGTCCAGCGGTACCGAAAACGTACCAAAAGAAAAACTGTTTTTAGGAGGGATAGAAATAGAAATTGATAAAAAAAATTCTTACACATTGTTTATTACTGTGTTAAGTTTGTAAAAAAATTTATTTCAATTTTTTTTTTCAAAAATTACAACATGAAAAATCACATTTTTTGAAGCACTGTAAAAAAAAAAGTTGCTCCACGGACGGCAGTATTTCTTCCTCAAATGTTGACGGATCTGCAAAATGTAAAGGAATTCTTGTAAAATAAGGTAGTAGTTATAGTCTGTCGAGCCGGATTTTTGAAATTCGAAAAATTAAACAATTTACGGTAATTTAAAAAAAAATGTTAAGTTTGTGTCAAAAAAGTCACACTTTAATTGTTTTTATAAAATTTTCTAATTACAATTTTAAAAATCCGGCATCGACAGATTATAGAAAAAACAATTCCGAATATTAAAAAAAAAAAATCATCAAAAAATATTAAAAACCGTACGAGTTATCGTGCCGACCGTGTCAGAAAAAGTAGTTTTGAGAAAAACGCGTTTAAAGTTTCAAGCGCGTTTCGCTCGAAGTCGCGCGCGGCTGGAGCAAGAACTTTATGAATTTTTTAAATTTATTTAGTTAACTTACGTCTAATCTCCCATTTCAGCTTCATATTGTACGCCTTCCTTGTCAGTAAAAAATTGTTGTTGTTTATTTTTTTCTAATCGACGACTGCCTCAAACAACTCAACTCAGGTAGGCGCGCGTCAGACCTTTGTCCTTTCGTCGGGCAGTCACATTATCTACAATAACTTTTGAACTATGGGGAATTTTTACAATCAGCTTGCACAGAAATACGCCTAAGACTATAAGAAATAATAATCTGTAAACAAAAAAAAATCGATTTTTTTGAAAATTCTCGACGTATGTAAGGCCTTAATCGTAATTAATATAGTAATGATATATTTCTTTTGTCTATTTTTTATATTTGAGTATTTGCAATTGTACCTAAATACCAACGAACATCAAACACGTTTACGTGGCAATGCTCTGCCACGTATGTCGCGATTTTCAATTCGGCTTCCTTTCGTTGTTGGGACAGAGTTAGTTTAGTGAATGTACCGATTTTCGGTAAAGCGGCAATGGTGTCCTGATTTTTGTTAGCCTGTGTGTGTTTTTTCGATAAAGAATGATCTTGTATAGTTATCTTATGAGCGATGAGAATCGTCTTGCAATAAGCGCAAAACGCTTTGGTTGAGTCCCCGTCAGGCGATGATTTTAACCACCCTATATATCGTACGAAGGAGATTTATTTAAATCGTCATTATGTACGTAGAATTAATCAACAAAATGTAGAGGATATACATATACAAATGAACTTATAAATTTAGGAATGAACTCTCGAAATCAACGAAAAATCCATGTAGCTTTCAGCGAAGATCTACAATAACGACTTACCTTTAAAATTAGGTTGAAATTCCCAATTTTTAACGTACTTTTGCAGGTATGTTTTTGTACCACTTTCGTTTTTGGGCATATTTATTCTTTTATGTATCGATAAAACTATTTTAATTGTTAATATATCGGGATTTGCCCGTTTAGTATATAATATATAAGAGCAAATTCACAATAATCGACTAGAGACTTCGGATGAATGAAACTGTTTGTTGTGATCTACAATCTAGACTGACTTCACAACGAAAAAGCGTTCTGAAGTCAGTCTAGATTCTAGACTGACTTCAGAAGGCTCAAACACAACACAAACTTTGAGACATCCACACGTTTCCGAAAAAAGCGGAACGCATGGAAATCTCATAATTTATGGCTTTATGATCCCCTAAAATACCCTGACGATTCAGAATCCCCCTAAAAAAAACTCCTAAACATATTTTACCCCTGTTTCTCCCCTAAGACACGTAGAATTCCCCTAAATCTAGGGGAAAATCCCCTAACCTGGCAACACTGTTGCGAACGGCATTTAATATTGACCGATGAAAAAATTTTGCCCCATCCAGGGATCTCTTCTGGATCGAATTAACGGAAACGGAACGCGGAACGATAATGCGCTCGGATCTTTACGGTTCAAATGTAAGACCATTTTTCAATCACGACGACAACGACGATTGTTCGTGCTCGTACGGTCCGTCGATAAGGCCATCGATGACGATCGACGCTACCGACCCGGCGAATCCGGTGATGTACTGGGTGTCGTTGGAGGGAAATTTGAACGTAGCGAGCATAGACGGTTGCGTGTGTAACGTGGCGTTGACGAGCAATAACGATCGTGGTTTGCCGCCGTTGTCATTGACGGTCGACAAGATAAACGTTTATTGGACGGGGACAAACGGCGACGCGATATACTACGTGAACAAGCTTTATCCCGACGACGAGGACGTTAAAACGTTCGGTCTCGAGAGTCTTCGTGGAATAAGAGCAATCGGTAAATCGCTTCAACCCTATCCAATGGCCTCGTGTCTCGTGCCCCATCAGGTCACGTACAATTGCGAGGAAATTGGAAAAACGGCCACGAGCATAACGATCAAATTGCCAAAGCCCGAGTCGCGTTACGACTGTGAAAATTACAATTTACCGGGTACCCTGTACACGATATACGTGTCGCAGTGTCTGGAGAACGATCCAAACAGATGCGACAATAGCGCGAGAACGAAGCTACAAAGTTACGCTCGTGAGATCGAGGTTAAGGGCCTTAAACCCTTCACGAAGTATCGTTTCAAGCTCGCGCTCAGCAATCATTACAGCGACGCCGAGTCGTTGAGCTTGGAGTTTGGACCCGGTGTGGTACTGAGAACGGCCGCTGGCGCGCCAACGACACCGGAAAACGTCACGGTCGAGGCACTGACGCCAAGCTTAGCCGCGGTCAATTGGTTACCGCCGAGAAAGCTTAACGCAGCGGCGGTACGTTACGAGGTGCACTGGCGCTCGGTACGTTTGATTAATGGCGTACGGCAGAAGGGCGAACAATTGATAAAAAACGTTGAAACACCGACAAACGGTAGATTCACGGCGATGTTACAGCCATTATTGCCCGGACAGGATTATCTCGTTTACGTGAGAGCGTATCCGGCACATTTTAGCGACGCTTACAGCGAGAGCAACGGTACAATCGTCACGATGTATCCGGAGCCCGCTAATTTAACGCTAACCGGTGTCAGCGTTAATTCGTTTAATTTCTCGTGGTTACCGAGTGAAAATTTGACGATCAGCTACGTGCTCGAGTTCACGTCGGTGGGATTGGACAAATGGCAGATAGCCGATGATCGCGATGTCAACGGGAACAGGGTCGATTTTCGTATAAGAGGACTGTTGTCGAGAACTTTGTACAAATTTCGCTTGATACTCCGCTATCCGACGTACAAGCAAGATTTCGTTTGGCCGACCGACGCGAGATTCACGTTTCAGACGCTCGGTAAGTGAATTTTTCAACTTTCCGATAGGAGAAAGTCATCTTAACGGGGTTTCGTCACTCCAGAGGCCGAAAAAAATAGGTTTTTTTGGGGATTTTTTTTTTTTCAGAAAAACTACAAAATAAATCGGGATTACGAAATAGGTTGTTTATCGTACGTATCAGTGACTGTATACAATAATTTTTTTGAAGGGATTAATTTTAAAATGGCGGCTGTGCAGCGTTTTTGCGATGACGTCTCCGTTTTTGTTGGTCGGTAACATAACACAGACAATTTTCAACCGATTCACTTGAAATTTCGAATATATCGCTAAAAATACATTGTCTATGGAAGTGCGTAGGATTTTTTTTTTATATTGCCATAGTTCATTTGTTATTAACAATTTTCTGACGATTTTTCAAGCAAATTATTCACTTTTCACTCTAGAAGAGCGCCATTTGGCCAAAAATCAATGTATCGAAAAAAATCGTACGCACTTTCATAGACGATGTACGAGGGGGGACCCAAAAAAAAAACGGGAATTTCGTCATAATTTCTTTATTTTTAAATATTTTTACACCAAATTTTGATCACCTTTAAAGTATCCCCCACCTTCAAAGGAAATTCGTCAAAGGGGTTCCTTCAAAGGGAATTTCGCCATAATTTCTTTATTTTTAAATATTTTTACACCAAATTTTGATCACCTTCAAAGTATCCCTCACCTTCAAAGTAAGGAGTGTGGTCTCCTTTGACGACAACGCACCTCTGCAAACGATCCTTCCAATGTTCAAAACATTTTTTAAATTCGCTTATCGGGATGTTCTTTAGGCCTTCCAGCGATTTTTGTTTTACCTCCTCCACAGTGGCAAAACGCTTGATTGCTGCTTTGTTTCGGGGTCGTATCCATAGCACCACGATTCATCACCGGTAATCACCTTGGAAAAAAGTTCAGGGTCCTGTTCGAGCTGATTTTGAAGTTCAAAACATGCCTGAAGTTGACGCTCCCTTTGCTCGTCTGTGAGAAGGCGAGGGACAAATTTGGCTGCAACTCTGCTCATGTGCAAATCTTTGGATAAAATCCTCTGAATTGAACTCAATGATATCCCAGACATCTCGCAGAGTTGATCAATGGTTCGGCGACGGTCTTCACGAATGAGAGCATTGATTTTGTCGACGTTTTCGTCGCTTCTCGACGTTGAGGGGCGTCCCGAACGGGATTGGTCTTCAATTGACATTTCTCCATTTAGTTTCCGCGGCCGATTTCCCCGACAAGGAAACAAAATTTCACAGCCGCGCGTTGCTCTCGACAATCGGCCATCACGTTTTCGCCGAAATGGAAAAAGTTGTTTCACTATAAAAATTCCCACGGACGAACCGATGCACTCACGGCGACAGAACTTCGCACACTAACTCGGGAGTCGTGTCCCCAACGGACACCGGGTCGAGCAATGGGTTCCCCCACTCTCCCTCCGCGCCGCAGCGCATTTCCCGTTTTTTCTGGGTCCCCCCTCGTATTTTTAAAGATATGCTGAAAATTTCAAGTAAATCGGTCGAAAATTGTCTGAGTTATGTTTGCGGCCAACAAAAACGTTTAAATATTTATTCGAATAATTATTCATCATTACTCACTTGCATTTTTTGTCCACGATCTGCACTTTTCTCACACACATTCTCAATAGTAAATACATTTATTAATATGGTTTACACATATAAATTAGTTTATATAAATAGCACACTTTATACACACTCTCGCATATATTCTGCTCTGGATTTACCCATCTCTGCAACTCACGAAATCATTAGAATAAATTAGAATTATAAATATTAAAAAAATTATTGATACCAAAGAAATTATCCGTGTAATTAATTAATTTGTTTTTTTTTAATAAAAATAAAAAATATCAATTGAGCAGCGACAGAAATTAACCTCAAAAGTTAGAAAAGCTATTTGGTTTTTTTTTTAATCAAAATTTAAAAAAAATCAATTCAGCAGCGACAGAAATCAACCTCAAAATTTAAAAAAGTTAAATATTCAAATATTTATTCGAATAATTATTCGTTATTACTCACTTGCATTTTTTATCCATGATCTGCACTTTTTTCAGACACATTATCAATAGTAAATACATTTATTAATATAGTTTACACATATAAATTAGTTTATATAACAGCTTGTATAATTATTAATTAGTTTATATAATTGCGGCCAACAAAAACGTAGACGTCATCGCAAAAAGGCCGCACAGCCGCCATTTTCAAATGGATCGCTTCAAAAAAATTATTCTATACAGTCACTGATATGCACGATAAACACCCTATTTTGTCATCTCGATTTATTTTGTAGTTTTTCTGAAAAAAAAAATCCCCAAAAAAGCCTATTTTTTCATCCTCTAGAGTGGCCTAATCCCTTAATCATCGCGAAAATTGAAAATAAATTTTTCATCGTATCATCACGTTTCAAGGTCTTTAGAACGTTTTTTCGGGTCTTCAACATACGAGGTCTGTTCAAAAAGTATCGCGAATTTTGAATTTCCGCGGGCTACGTATATTCGATCTTTGATTTTTTTGTAGCGTTAGATTGGTACTCGTGTCCCTCACTTATGCTGAAAAAATCGGCCATTTTGAATGTTTAGTTAATTGTCGACAGCTGTTTTGGTTAGACGTGTTTTGGCCTGTCTTCGATTTTTGCCTATTCCAAAAAAAGCATCTTCCATTGCGACGATTGAGCTTTGGTTTCCACGTCATAACCATAAACCCATGATTCGTCACCAGTTATGACCCTCTGGAGCAAATTTGGGTCGTCGCGGACCGAGTCCAACGGCTCCTTAGCAATGTTAACGCGACACTGTTTTTCTTCGAAATTGAGCAATTTTGGCACGATTTTTGCGGCGACCCGTCTCATGCCCAAATCATTGGTGAAAATCGAATAGCACGAGCCAATCGATACGTTTAGTTCCTCGGCAACTTCTCTAACGGTGATTCGACGATTGGCCAATATTATTTTATTCATTTCATCGATGTTTTCATCTGTTGTTGATGTGCTCGGGCGTCCGGAACGCATTTCGTTGTTCGCATCTTCTCGGCCCTCTGAGAAGATTTTGTACCACCGATAAACGTTGCTCTGGTCCAAGATAGCTTCATCATACGCCACAGTCAACATTCGGAATGCGTCCGCGCACTTAATTTTCTTTTTCACACAAAATTCGATACGGATTCTTTGATCCATTTTTTGGAATAGGCAAAAATCGAAGACATGCCAAAGCACGTCTAACCAAAACAGCTGTCAACAACTAACTAAACATTCAAAATGGCCGATTCTCTCAGCATAAGTAAGGGACACGAGTACCAACCTGACGCTACAAAAAAATGGAAAATCGAATATACGTAGCCCGCGAAAATTCAAAATTCGCGATACTTTTTGAACGGACCTCGTAAATGAAAAAAGTGATTCATGCGTGTTTTTTTTGGTTGTTTTAAGGTGACGTGCCAAGTGCACCGGGAACACCGGGTGTCACGCAACTGGGAAATTCCGTTTATCAATTGAATTGGGAAGCGGCGCGCGCTCACGGCTCGCAGGTGACGCTCTATCGTCTCGAGGGTAAAATAATCGACGATACGATCGACGATTACGACAATAACGACACACAACGATGGAATCTTTATTACAACGGTACGGAAAATTATTGGATAATAACGGGCGAGATGAGTCACAAATATCGGTTTCGGGTTCGCGCGAGAAACGCTTATGGTTTTGGTGGCTGGAGCAAAGCGAGCGACGTTGTCGATCTTACCGACAGGAATGGCACTCTGTTGGCAAGTCAGCAACAGCTTGGCTTGCTAATGGCTATCATTGGACCAATCGTCGTGATGAGTCTGCTCGGCGGTTTCTGTTATCTTTACGGTAAGCATCCCAATTGAACAGCCCCTTTTATCAATCTTTCTACATTTAACAGGAGACTAAATACCGAACATTACAACTTGAAAACATTACGATGCACTTTTTACCCAAGAAATTTTTACCTCAGTCATTATAAAATAATGACACCGAAACGGGACCCACTTTTTCTTCGAAAAAAAGCCCAATGAGGGTCTCCTCAATTTTTCCCTTTAACGAAACGTAAAAATTTAGCGAATAAAGAAAAAAAAATCCTAAATTTGTAACTGGATTTCAGCGAGTCACAAACGACGAAAGGAGGACAAAAAGTCTGTTCTGCCGCCGATAATGCCAGATCTCGAATTGGCAACGCTCCGTGAAATTCCACGTGGAAATTTCGTTCAGTCAAATGCTCTTTATGCCTCGTCATTGCAACACGATCACGACGACTCGGCGCTACCGAAAATACGTCGAGAGCAAATAACACTGGCTAAATTTTTGGGTAGCGGTGCTTTCGGCGAGGTATTGTTTTATTATATTTTTTTTTTTCTTAAGTTAGTAGTCTGGTGACTTAAGCCGATTTTCATGTCTTTTTTGGAGGGCTTTTTTTTTTTTGTAGGAAAATAAAAATGAATCGTTTTGGATATTTAGGATGTTTTTATTTACATACTAGCTGACCCGACAGACGTTGTCCTATCTGAGCTATGAATATTCAATTCGAACTGGAATAAATAATTTAAAACAAAATTAATTCAAAAACATAGTGTTTATTGTAACTGAAAATAAAAAAATTGACTCCCTCAGTGTTTCTGTATAAGCATGTATACCACGTGTTAGTCTATCAAAACTTACCAAAAATCGATATTCGATTAAACTTTTAATATAAGCCGTGATTGCGGTGAACTAATTGCGATGAACAAACACTTCTCAAAAAACTCACTCAACAAACTCAAAACTGGATAAACGTTCGGATCGAATGGACTGTGCGCTAAGAAATAAATAAATGAATTTTTTTATCGATAGATGCCGACCGATGCATCTATTAAATCACATTTGTCAAACGCGCGAAGGTTAAATAGTCGTTAAGTTTTCTGAAATTTTCGAATTTTCTGCGCAATTTTCTTAATTTTCCTACCCGTAAGAACCTTCTACACAGTATTAGAAAACTTGAAAAAAAAAGATGAATGAAATCGGTAAAGTCGTTCTCAAGTTATTCATTTTTATATATATAGATTAGGGCGATTTTTTTTTTCGACTATTTTTTTTTTTCAGTCCCCACCCGAAAATTTGTTGGATATGTCGAAAAATTCATTCCCTGAAGGTTGCAGCCCTTAATATTAATTTTAAGTAGTTTCCCAAAGCGTGAGAAGATTTTCCATCTAAAATACACGTAAATCGATTTTTTTTTTTTTTTTAATTTCTATAACTCAGCCGCATTTTATGCTATCATATTGTTCTTGGTTTCGATTGACTCAGAATAAAACAATCTAAAAAAGTGCCTTTTGCGGCGAAAGTGTAAATTGTACTGATGAGTTGGTACGGGTCACTGAAGTTGATTTTTACCCAGAATCCTCGTTTTTTTGCTGTTATCTCCGAAACAATTAACTTTACGAAAAAATTGTGAACGAAAAATTTGTTGGAAATTTAATTTCCTATAAAAAAGGTCCTATCGACCCAATTGCTTAGATTAATATTTCTCGAGATATTGAACTTTTTTTATTTTTTATTTTTTTTATTATTTAATATTTCATCTATATAAATAAAAATCAATTGCCGCATGTATGATGGATCATCACTTCCGCATTGGACATCCGACTGGTGGCATTTTTTTTCAAAGAAATAAACGACGAAATGACATATCGCTTTCAATTAAATTTCTTTTTCGCGAAGTATCAACATTCAATGCGGAATTTGTTGTTGTTATGAAAACAGAACTTTCAAACTGAACGTCACATTTTTTTTCGTTAAGAAACATGTGACAGCAGAACTTTCAAACTGAACGTCACATTTTTTTTTATTGAGATTCTCATATATTATTTCCATATTTTATATATTTTCATATTTTTCGAATTTCCGACTTTTCAGGTGGATTTTCCAAAAAATTTCTTTCATACAAACCTTGTTCTGAATATTACGAAGACTTACAAAAAAAAAATCAGCCAAATCGGTCGAGCCGTTCTCAAGTGATGATCCGTCATACATGCGGCAATTGATTTTTATTTATATAGATTAAAGCTCAAAAAAAAAAAATGCTGAAAAAGTTTTAGTAGTTTATTATTATTATTATTATTGATCGAAGTTGGCACCTCGAAAAAAAAGCGCGTGGGTGGCCCCGGTGATTTTGGCTCTTGACGTTATCTGAAATAAAAAATTCTTGATAATTCTTAATCTATAGACATGTCATTCTGGTCGGAACTACTGAAGTTAAATTTCATGGATAAATAACAAAATGGCGGACTTTGGGAAGAAACATTTTTTTCCAAAATCCGCCATTTTGTTATTTATCCATGAAATTTAACCTCAGTAGTTCCGACCAGAATGACACGTCTATAGATTAAAAATTATCAAGAATTTTTGATTTCAGATAACATCTCGAGCCAAAATCACCGGGGCCACCCACGCGCTTTTTTTTCGAGGTGCCAACTTCGATCAATAATAATAATAATAATAAACTATTGCATTTTTTCAAAAACATTTTTTTTTTTAATCTTTAATAATAAAATAAAAACATCCTAAATATCCAAAACGATTCATTTTTATTTTCCTACAAAAAAACGCCCTCCAAAAAAGACATGAAAATCGGCTTGTTACCAGACTACTATCTTAAATCATCGTATCCGTTGCCTATGCTTTTCTCACTTTCGAACCGTCATCTCCCTTGTATACTAAAGTTACGTCGTCGTTGCAGGTATTTCAAGGTAACGCGAAGGATCTCGACGGACCTGGGATAACGTCAGTGGCGATAAAAACCCTACGTAAGGGTGCAACGGCACAGGAGAAAACGGAATTCTTACAAGAGGCTCAGCTGATGAGTCACTTTCGTCACAAGCACGTTCTACGATTATTGGGCGTCTGTCTCGATACCGATCCGCCACTATTGGTTCTCGAACTAATGGAGGCCGGCGATTTATTGAGTTATCTCCGAGCTAGTCGATCTTTGCCGTCCAATGATTCGCGAGCATTGTTGCTGCAGGATCTATTGGCAATGTGCGAGGATGTCGCGCGGGGCTGTCGTTATCTCGAGGAGCTGCATTTTGTTCATCGGGATTTGGCGTGCAGAAATTGTCTCGTTTCGGCGAGGGATCGCGACAATCGAGTCGTTAAAATCGGCGACTTTGGTCTCGCGCGTGATATTTACAAAAACGACTATTACCGAAAGGTATGGCTTTCGCTCACTTTCATCTCGATATCGTTATCATTATTAACGCCTCGAAGTTACTCATCGAGATTGTGTCACCCTGTGACACAACAATAGTTCTCGCGAAACCCGAGATTCGTAAAGAAATATTTACTACTGCCTCGGGCGATTTGGAAAAAATGGCCACTTTGGTACTTAACAAATGGCCATTTTCCAAATTGCCCGAGGCAGTAGTAAATATTTGTTCACAAGCCTCGTTCTTCGCGTGACTGATTTTGTCTTTGATAAGAGAAAAGCATCAGGGTGAGCAACGCGATCGAAGGAAACGTTGATAGTCAGGTTGAACGATTTTCGAAAATAGTTCAAAAATCACATTTCTCTTCGTTCGTCATCGAACGGAGTTTCGTACTTTTTTCTTCCAATGGTCAGACCGTTGCTCGATGAAATTATCATTGAAAAATTGCGTTTGCTATATTAAGGGGCTACCCTCGATGTCGTAAGTATAAATAACAAAAAGCCTCGAGTTATCGAGGTTATGGCGGTGAGAGATGGGGAAAAAAAAATTTGAAAAATTGTTATAGGAGGGTGAAGGACTTTTACCGGTTCGATGGATGGCTCCGGAATCTCTCGTCGACGGTGTCTTCACGTCGCAGAGCGATGTTTGGGCGTTTGGGGTTCTAATGTGGGAAATAACATCGCTCGGCCAACAGCCATATCCGGCGAGGACAAATCTCGAGGTGCTACATCACGTTCGCGCGGGTGGCAGATTGTCAAAACCACTCAATTGCCCGCCGGTTCTTCATCAATTGATGCTGAGATGTTGGAGCACCGCGGACACGAGACCGAGCTTTAAAAATTGTCTCGAACACATTATAACACTGAGAGGGAACACGGACGATGCGCCACTTAGCCCGGTACACGCCGGTCATTATCTCACGAGACGAGGTATTTTTTTTAATAAAAATATTTCTAAAATTAATTCATCAACAAAATTCATGTATTATCGCCGCATGTTAACAAATATTCTCTCTCGCTCTCTCTCTTGTCGCAAATTCATCTTTCTCAATGCTATTAACGTGATAATAAATTTTAAAAAATAAAAAAAACAAGAATAAGATCGGAATAATCGTACGAAAGATATTCCTGAAAAATCTGCACACAATTTGAATTAATTTGCTCGTTATTTCTACGTCACGTTTAGGCTGCCAGGGCATGAAATTGGAATAAATGTCGCATTGGTAATGTCATCACGTGGTTTTTTTACGATTCAAAAATAAAATTTATCATTTGATCATCGTTATTTAGAAAAATCATTTCAACCGTTTGTACAAACATTAGCGTGTTTGTTAACACACAAAAGTGTGTTAACGGAAATTAAGAAAAATTTCGTTTTGGCATTGCCCATAATGTGTTTCATCGATATGCGCGTAATTACAAAAAATGCATTACGGAAAATTAATAATTTTCATCATTGACACGATGTGCTAAAGAAAAATGAAAAAAATTGACCTTTGTCGCATGGCTCGTGCTTGCAGGCGTGTCTAACATGGCTTACTTTGCTGACGAGAATCAAAATCATAACAATTCAGGTAGGTCTACAAACATAAAACAAAAAAAAGAGAAAAAATCCCTCACATTTCATCGTGTCTCATATTCCTTTTCGATCTACAAGATAATTTTCAGTTTAATTCCCAAAGTTGTTTAATACGACAATTATAGAATTTCAATGATTAACCGCCTTTTTCAAACTTGCAATTCAATTAACAATCCATTGTTTCTTGCATAAACTCCAGTATCTAAAGAAAAAAAAAGAAACAAAACATTTGCCACCAATGAAAATCCTAAAAAACTACCGTAAAATAGTTCATTATTTAAAAAAACGATATCTGTTAATGGGTTAGGCCACTCTAGAGGCCGGAAAAAATAGGCTTTTTTGGGGATTTTTTTTTCTTCAGAAAAACTACAAAATAAATCGAGATTACAAAATAGGGTGTTTATAATACATATCAGCGACTATATACAATAATTTTTTTGAAGTCAATAATTTCAAAATGGCGGCTGTGCAGTGTTTTTGCGATGACGTCTCCGTTTTTGTTGGCCGGAAACAAAACTCAGACAATTTTCAACAGATTAACTTGAAATTTTCAATATACCTTTAAAAATACATTGTCTATGGAAGTGCGTATAATATTTTTTTTCATATTGCACAGTTCGTTTGTTATTAACAATTTTCCGACGATTATTTAACGTAGTAGTCTGGTAACTTAAGCCGATTTTCATGTCTTTTTTGGAGGGCGTTTTTTTGTAGGAAAATAAAAATGAATCGTTTTGGATATTTAGGATGTTTTTATTTACATATTAAAGATACGAAAAAAAATTTTTTTGAAAAAATTTAATAGTTTATTATTATTATTAATATTGATCGAAGTTGGCACCTCGAAGAAAAAAGCGCGTGTGTGGCCCCGGTGATTGTGGCTCTTGATGTTATCTGAAATCAAAAATTCTTGATAATTCTTAATCTATAGACATGTCATTCTGGTCGGAACTACTGAAGTTAAATTTCATGGATAAACAACAAAATGGCGGACTTTGGAAAAAAAAGTCCTTTTTTCCAAAGTCCGCCATTTTGTTATTTATGCATGAAATTTAACTTCAGTAGTAGTCATGTCTATAGATTAAGAATTATCAAGAATTTTTTATTTCAGATAACATCAAGAGCCAAAATCACCGGGGCCACCCTACGCGCTTTTTTTTCGAGGCGCCAACTTCGATCAATAATAATAATAATAATAAACTATACAATTTTTTCAAAAAAATTTTTTTTTGTATCTTCAATATGTAAATAAAAACATCCTAAATATCCAAAACGATTAGTTTTTATTTTCCTACAAAAAAACGCCCTCCAAAAAAGACATGAAAATCGGCTCAAGTTACCAGACTACTACATCAAGCAAAGGTTTGCCACTTTTCACTTTGGAAGTGTGGCATTTGGCGAAAAATCAATATATCAAAAAAATCCTAAGCACTTCCATGGACAATGTATTTTTGAAGATATATTGAAAATTTCAAGTGAATCAGTTGAAAATTTTCGGAGTTATGTTTCCGGCCAAAAAAAAAAAAATTGTATAAACTCACTGATACGTATAATAAACACGCTACTTTGTAATCTCGATATATTTTGTAGTTTTTCTGAAGAAAAAAAAAAAAAAAAAAAACAAAAAAATCGCCTCAGAAAAGCCTATTTTTCGGCCTCTAGAGTGGCGCCTCAAGAACGTTTGATCGTTAAAAAGTAAAAAAAAATGCCCTCCAACAACGAATTAATCGTGTAAATTTGTTGCCGTGACCTAGGAAACTCATGGAAATCGAGCAGTTCCGATGGCAGTCGCGACATGCAGCCATTGTTCCAAGACAGTAATCAGGCTCTACTGTGCCCGACCGATTTGCCAAAATATCTCGAACTATTGGCCGACAACGAGACGTTAGTTTCGAGGGAAAATCGTCAGGGGGAATACGAGATACCACGTTCGTTAAACGTAAACGATCAGGATACAAGGGAGACAAGAAATGAGAGTGTGTCGTCGTCGAGCGAAACGATGAAAGATGTTACGAGCGGGAATCGTTCGTTGAACGAGACGAGCGATAATGTTGAAAAACGAAATGGGATTAGTCGGGCGGGAAAGAGATCGTCAGTGACGAGTTTAAATATAACGGAGCGTAAGAGAGAATCATTGACGAACGCTCGTGAAAAGAGTCGAACGTTGGATAGTTTACGATTTAACGGAACGATAACGCGTTCAATGATCGGCGATTCGTCGCCGTTGTCGCTGAACGAGCGACGAAAGTGCGAACATTTAACGAACGGCATGACGATCAATGATGGTGGCGGCGATTCGGAAACGAGTCTCGAGGGAAGAATGAGTTGCGGCTCGATCGGTTCGTCAATTGGCTCGGCAGCCTCGACCCGTCCGAGCTCATCGTTGATCAATTCGCAACAGAGCATCGCCATGAAAAATAATAATTCCGTGAACTGTTCGAGCAGAGACATTGTTGGGAATAACGAGGCGAGTAACGTTACGAAATTAACGATAATCCATGGTAATCATACGACATTGCAAAACGGTCGAGCGAATATTCCGTTGGTGATAAATCGCGCGCTTTTGAATTTATTGGGACAGTCGCAGACAATCGAGGATGGCAATGAGATTGTTACGTACACGAATCTAAACACCGATGTCGCCAGGGTAAACTGACGTTTTGTCAATTGTTTTTCTTCTTCTTTTTTCTTTCCTCCGTTTGTTTTTAATTGTCGTTTTAATTGGACGAACGTACGTTTTAGTGGCTAGTGTCGTTACGAGGTAATCGCGGATTATTCGGACGAAAGTGTCGTTCGATATTCCGAACAAAAATTCATTGTGAATGATTATTTGAACAAAAAAAAAAGCCTTATTTTTCGTTACATACGGACGGAATGGTCGATTTAATTGGATCGAAGGAAATAAAATTGCTTCTATCCTTTTTATGATAATTATTCGTAATAGCGTAATTGTTCTGTCGTGAAATAATTTTTTAAATAATAGTTTTTAAGGTCTTATTTTAAAAATAATTTTTTAATTAATAGTTTTTAAACTCTTATATTAAAAAATTATTTTTAAAATAATAGTTTTTAAACTCTTATGTTAAAAATTTTTTTTTGAAATAATAGTTTTTAAACTCTTATATTAAAAATAATTTTTAAAATAATAGTTTTTAAACTCTTGTTTTAAAAATAATTTTGAAAACAATAGTTTGTACACTCTTATTTAAAAAATAATTTTTAAAATAATACTTTTTAAACTCTTATATTAAAGATAATTTTTAACATAATAGTTTTTAAACTCTTATATTAAAAATTTTTTTTGAAATAATAGTTTTTAAACTCGTATATTAAAAATAATTTTTTAAATAATAGTTTGTACACTCTTATTTTGAAAATAATTTTTAAATAATAGTTTCTAAACTCTCATATTAAAAATAATTTTTAAAATAATAGTTCTCAAACTCTTATATTAAAAATAATTTTTGAAATAATAGTTTTTAAACTCTTATGTTAAAAATAATTTTTTAAATAATAGTTTTAAAAATCTTATTTAAAAAATTATTTTCAACATAATGGTTTTTAAACTCTTATGTTAAAAATAATTTTTAACATAATAATTTTTAAACTCTTATGTTAAAAATAATTTTGTTGAAATAATAGTTTTTAAACTCTTAGATTAAAAATAATTTTTTAAATAATAGTTTTCAAAATCCTATATTAAAAATAATTTGTAAAATAATAGTTTTTAAACTCTTATTTTAAAAATAATTTTTTAAATAATAGTTTGTACACTCTTATTTTAAAAATAATTTTTCAAATAATAGTTTTTAAACTCTTATATTAAGAATAATTTTTTAAATAATAGTTTTTAAAATCCTATATTGAAGTTAATTTTTTAAATAATAGTTTTAAAACTCTTATTTTCAAAATAATTTTAAAAATAATAGTTTTAAAACTCTTATTTTCAAAATAATTTTAAAAATAAAAGTTTTTACACTCTTATTTTAAAAATAATTTTTTAAATAATAGTTTTTAAACCCTTATATTAAAAATAATTTTTTTAAATAATAGTTGTTAAATTCTTATTTTGAAAATAATTTTAAAAATAATAGTTTTTAAACTGTTATTTTCAAAATAATTTTTAAAATAATAATTTTTAAACTCGAATGGTTACTATCCCTGCGTTTGTGGGCGGAGAGGGATAAAAAATAACGAAGAAAAAAAAAACATGCCATGCAAAAAATGTCACTAAAGCGTCCGACTGCCATTATAATCGTATATAAAGTTTCGCGCGTTACTGATTATAATAATTTCTCATACACACATATACATATATATATATATATATATATGTATCTCAGAGCTAATGTATTTATTGAAGTTAGAATGTAATTGACAATTTTTTGTTTCTTCTTCCATAATTGCTCAGTTTTAGTGTATAAGCAGTGAGAGAGAGAGAGAGAGACACGAGGAATGCGAAATTTCGTTATGTACAATCGCACAAAAAAATACGCGTGTAATGGTTTGTTAAGTTTTTTTTTTTTAATCTGGATGTTGCTATATATCGTCAAGTTGGATTGTACGTTCACTAAGCCTCGAAGGGACGAGACAACATTTTTGAGGATAATCGTGTGATTAAGGGGGCGGGGAGGCTTTACTTTTCATTTTTTGACGAGAAAAAGGAAAAAAAATCTTTACCGTAAATCCCGAACGAGCGATCGTTTAGAAGTGCCTTTCGGACATTTAGAACGTTCATAATCGAGTCTAAAAAATTGTAGTTGTATATTTACTTCAAAACAACACGATATAAGAAATATGAATACTTAGACCTTTTTTTATTTACGGATCTGAATATTTTTTTGGGCAATACCGGTAAAAAACATTTTGAAAAATCACTCGTTTGGGATTTCCAATGAGATTTTTTGCTAAATGAAAAAAATGAAATACGTTTTTTTTTTCTTCTACTACTTCTGAGCCTCCCCGTTAACGTCATTTTGGGACTAATGTTTTTAGTACTAAGCGTCAATTATACATATATAAATATATCTATACTTCATCGACAAATGTACATATGACTTAGTATTAAGATATCGTTGTGCCGCGTTTGAAAAGTTTTTTTTTCTTCTTTTTTTTTCTTAGAAATATATTTTACGAAGTATTACATCGTCTTCCTCGAGTGTGTAAAATCGAATGGCATTTGTTTTGTTTTCCGACAAAACGTCAACGATAAATCCACGAGTTTCGATATATTTCGAAACGAGAGAGAAAGATATATATTAGGGCAATTTTTTTTTTCAGTCCCCACCCGAAATTTTGTTGGATATGCCGAAAAAGAAATTCCCTGAAAGTTACAGCCCTTAATATTAATTCTAAGTACTTTCCCAAAGCGTGAGAAGATTTTCCATTTAAAACACGCGTAAATCGAATTATTATTTTTTTTCAAATTTCTATAACTCAGCCGCATTTTATGCTATCACATTGTTCTTGGTTTCGATTTACTCGGAATAAAACAATCTAAAAAAGTGCCTTTTGCGACGAAAGTGTAAATTGTACTGGTGAGTTGGTACGGGTCACTAAAGTTGATTTTTACCCAAAATTCTCGTTTTTTTGCTGTTATCTCCGAAACAATTAACTTTACGAAAAAAATGTAAATGAAAAATTTGTTGGAAATTTAATTTCCTACAAAAAAGATCCTATCGACCCAATTGCTTAGATCAATATTTCTTGAGATATTGAACTTTAACTTATGAGTAGTATAAAATTTATAAAATATGAAATATTAAATAAAAAAAATAAAAAAGTTCAATATCTCGAGAAATATTAATCTAAGCAATTGGGTCGATAGGACCTTTTTAATAGGAAATTAAATTTCCAACAAATTTTTCGTTCACATTTTTTTCGTAAAGCTAATTGTTTCGGAGATAACAGCAAAAAAACGAGAATTTTGGGTAAAAATCAACTTCAGTGACCCGTACCAACTCACCAGTACAATTTACACTTTCGCCGCAAAAGGCACTTTTTTAGATTGTTTTATTCCGAGTAAATCGAAATCAAGAACAATATGATAGCATAAAAAGCGGCTGAGTTATAGAAATTTGGAAAAAAAAAAAATCGATTTACGTGTATTTTAGATGGAAAATCTTCTCACGCTTCGGGAAAGTACTTAGAATTAATATTGAGGGCTGTAACTTTCAGGTAATTTCTTTTTCGACATATCCAACAAGATTTCGGGTGGGGACTGAAAAAAAAAATAGTCGAAAAAAAAAATCGCCCTAATATATATATATATATATGAAAATTGTGTCAATAATCTATTTACATTTTTAGTCTTCCTAGCGCATCGCGAAAGATGGATAGCGTTTTTTTTTTTCCATTGAAAATACACGCAAATCGTGAATTGTAAATATATATAGTGCCTCGACGTCGAAGGATTCGGTGTTACGAACGAAAAAAAAAAAAAGAATAGAATAAGTTGAAACAATATGTTAATTGATGGCGACACTCTGTGGCAAAATTCCCGAAGAGCCTGACGGCGAAAAATGGCAAATGAACGAAACAAAATGGCTGTTCTAACCTTTATTAATTAAATTATGCCTTTAGAACAATCATTTTGTTCGCCAGTCGGGGAACTCGTCATCGCAGAAACGATTTCTTTCGACAAATTTGGGACCAACTGAAACAAAACATCCCTCAATCTTCCGGGCTCCAAAAGCCAAGGATCTGCACTAATATGACGCTAGAAAGTATGCCATTGAAAAAAAAAAGAACGAAAGATGTACGTGGCAATCCATGACTGTTTTAAAGATGTAAAGAATCATTGTAAATAAATTCGTACGACTGGTGAAACAATTTCGCTAAGTATAAGGTTCGCTATATTTATATCCACATGATAATTTACATTTCTTAACGTATACGATATTCTGATTTTCCTCAGCCCGACATAGTACATTACACAATACTCACTATTAAGAAAAAAAAAAAAAAGGAAGGAAGAGTCAAATTTTTTACCAATTACGAGAGTACGGTTCGAGATGGACGATTCGAACTTAAACACGAAGAATGAAAACAAAACGACAAATATTTTAATTCGTATGGAATTGTAATGTTTTTTTTTTCTCATCGCGTAATCGTGAAATTTCGAGAAATTTCATCGATAATAAATTTGACCGTACAAGGGGTGCGATTTGTCTCTCGTTCGTTCAAGCGGCGAGGACAAATCCAAGCAAAAGTCAGAACGGCGTTATATTTTTTTAAATTAACGAAACAAAAAATCGTGTCGAATATTCGAAATGATCGATTATTCAAAATAGATCTATACGTAAATGATTGTAAGAGAAATTGTATTTTTTTTTTTTTGAATATTTCATATTTTTATGCATATTCTCTTGTAAATGTCCTGAATTGTAACTGAATATTTTTTGTAACGGAATTTCGGCAGAATTTCTTGTCGCCATGTAAAAAAAATTGAACACGTTTTTGTTCTTACTTTTAATGGTTGAGCCCTTAGTCGCCGGAGATTTAACTGTCTAACGATGGTTTCCCTTATCGAAAATCGAGTCGAGGGTCGTTAATTCTTAAGGGGTTCATTGCGAATCAGCGACAGAATTTGGAGACGCAATTTATCACATCATCGAAGCCGCAAGATATCTCGGGCAAGGATTCGTTCGAAAAGTACAAGGATGAGGATAATTTTCCGAGATTATCTTTTCTCTCCTTTTGTGTTAATTTTTCTTGTTATCGTCGGTTTTACGTCTCGGTGCTCGGAGCCATTGTGACATCGTCGTCGAGGGCATCGTCACGGCTGTGCTCGTGAAGTAAAACATATTCGCGGGAACTAAAGCCAAATTTCAATACATCACGTTCGAGCAATTCGTGATACCTTTTTGGCTCTAGTTTAACATTATTCACAAAGGTACCATTAGCCGACTCCAAATCGATGATATAAGGTCTAAGACGTTTTCCCTCGCCGCCACCTTCCCGCTGAAACGTAACTAAACGATACTGCAGTACGGCGTGTTGTTTTGAGCAAGATGGATGATCGAGCGGTATGTCAGCAATTTTTCTATCTCGTCCCATTAAATAAGCTGACTGTCGATGTACATAGAGAGTTGGTAATGCTTTTTCGCCCTTGAAAGGATATAATCTCCAGCGTCTTTTTGGTTTTCTGGCGTCTTGAGGCTCGCTATATTTTATCACAACACCGTTGACCGTATTAGCGTCTTCGGTCAATTTTCCTGATAAACCAAAATTTGGTTTTTCCTTCTCGATCGTTTTTTTGTCAGGATCCTCTTTGGAATTTTTACGTCCCCATTCTGGCGACGGTTCGTTTTTTACTTTAGTCTCTTGATAGCTCAATTTTCTTCTGTCATTTCTGTGATTTCTGTCGTTGTGACCGTAGTTGGAAGAATTCGGACGTTGTCTATCGCGATCGTTTATCCCAGATCCCTCGAGTACGTTCTCGTGTATACGAGGACCTGAATATAATAAAACTCTTCTTAGATCGATGGAGTTTGATGAGGGATTGATAAGCGACAGGATGGGTGCTAGGTGCGCAGCTCCAAGACTCAAGCAGCCTCCGGTCAAGTTCCGATACTTGGCCAGTTGACCGCTTAGCCATGCAAGGACTGGCGTATTAAGCGGGCTAATACTTTTCCCGAAGCTTCGATGCTCGTTTACGATTATTCTTGTTCAAGCACCAAAGAATCAGCAAAAATTTGAAAGTACATCGTGTGCTCAAGTATTTCGCAGTTTCCCTGTGCCCTCTTGCAAATGCGATGCAGAACGGGATTATATATCAGCGGAGGATGCTGTGAGGGTAGGGAATTCGGTGCCTAATGATTTATGGTTCTAAGGAGTTACAGAGACGCTACCACAGCCGGGCGGATAATAAGTGAAATACTCACAAACCAGAGAAAAATGAGTAATAGAAGGTCAAAATAGATATGAAGAATGTGACGCTGCGTTGCATCTAATAGCCAGCTGTGAGATTCTGTACATCTTTACCGACAACTATCGGCTTCGTTAGCGAGCGGTAGCCTATGAGAGTTGCGTCTTTTCCCCGAAGACGCAACTCTCATAAGCTATCGCTCGCTAACGACACAGATACTTGTCGTTTCGTTAGCGAGCGGTAGCGTATGAGAGTTGCATCTTTTCCCTGAAGACGCGACTCTCATAAGCTATCGCTCGCTAATGACACAGTTACTTGTCGTTTCGTTAGCGAGCGGTAGCGTATGAGAGTTGCGTCTTTTTCCCCAAAGATGCAACTCTCATAAGCTATCGCTCGCTAACGACACAGATACTTGTCGTTTCGTTAGCGAGCGGTAGCGTATGAGAGTTGCGTCTTTTTCCTGAAGACGCGACTCTCATAAGCTATCGCTCGCTAACGACACAGATACTTGTCGTTTCGTTAGCGAGCGGTAGCGTATGAGAGTTGCATCTTTTCCCTGAAGACGCGACTCTCATAAGCTATCGCTCGCTAACGACACAGATACTTGTCGTTTCGTTAGCGAGCGGTAGCGTATGAGAGTTGCATCTTTTCCCTGAAGACGCGACTCTCATAAGCTATCGCTCGCTAACGACACAGATACTTGTCGTTTCGTTAGCGAGTGGTAGCGTATGAGAGTTGCGTCTTTTCCCTGAAGACGCGACTCTCATAAGTTATCGCTCGCTAACGACACAGATACTTGTCGGTAGAGATGTACAGAATCTAACAGCGGAAAATGCAATGGGTGACAAATACTGCGATTGCAAATTTATCACACTGTGATAAAAATTTGTAGCGTATGATCGTAGTAACATCAAAGGATTGACCCGTAAATTTCAATAAATAAATAACTTTCCACAGTGAAACAGTGTGCTAAAGAACCACAAGCGAATAAACCAAAACACACATCTATTTATGTATGTAGCGACAAAAACAGAAGCAGAAATTTGCAAATTTTCAAGCTTCGGTCTACCAATTAACTTAAAAACTCTTAATTAGCCTTGCAGGAGTTCAATAATGCGTGAAAATAATTGAAAATAAAGCTTTCGTCGGTTGCCAAATGTCGTGAGTCCATGAAAATGCGATTTTGAGGTTATAAAAGATTTTCTCTGTTACTTTTTACCTCTACGTTTTCTGTCGTGTCTCCTCCTGTCTTCGCGATCTTCGCGGTCCTCCCTCGTCTTTTCTTTGTAACGAGGCATCGCCCGCCCAATTATTATTCTCTTATTATCGACAAATATACGATTATTACGACACAAAACACTTTCACAACAAACGCTAAACACGCTGACTTATGCTAGGGTGTAGAAACTCCCATGTTAAGAAGCGCAGCCACTGTTTGTAGCGCCATCTATGTAGTGTCCCCCTAGTCGGAACTAAAAAGATATACATCCAGCTGCGGCGCGCTATTTGAATGAAGAGTGGGCATGAAAATAAAAAGTCGGTCGGTATAGTAGATCAAAGACGGATATTTCAAGAAATGAAAAAAAGTTATTCCAATAATTTATTTGCAAATCATTTATATATGTATATATACAGATATATATTTACATTCATTTACATTAAGTGGATCAAATGTCATTTGTATTATAAAATTTGATGTACATTATCGAAGAGCTACCGGCTCTTCCTCGGGTCGCAACAAAATCGGACCGAAACATACCGCCGCTCAAAGGAATTTATTCGTTAATTATTAATTTTTTTCTGCCGAAGGAATTTCGTTATAAACGGAATTTTTATTTGTTTATTTCAATTCCTTGCGGATGTTTGATCAATAGCATTAAAATATCAAAACGTGGTTTTGACAAACGATAGACAAGGGTACGCATATCGCTGATGAGTGATTCTCGTGATTCCTGATCTGTAACACGAAAAAACAACACAAAAATTACTTCTATCGGGCATTGAATGAGAATTTTTCGAGAAACAATATACATTTTTGTACGTACTGGTAGAAATTGTGAAACTGTTTTAGTATTGAAAAGTCATTATAGGCTCCGACAAACATTCTCAAGTATGTTTTCAAAGCGCTCGTTATAGTTTTGTTCCTCCCATTCGAATCTATCGTCGAGGTTGATTTTGTCAAATTTCCTCCTGTCCAGTCCCATTGCCAGAAGTTTGTTGACCTTCGATGCCACACCGACGACACAATAAGACCTTGTTCCTCGAGACGTGGGAGATTAAAGATATTGCTTTTGCTTTATTAGTGTTCATTAGTTTTATTAAATAAGTTTTGTTCGTTGGAACATTGTATAATGCCTAAACGTTAGAAAAATTACTTGCTGTTCGACTGACAGACTGTATTAAAATACATTCTATCGTACATATAACGTGTGCACAGTGCCGAAACAATTACTGCTTCCCCTGTTTTTACAATATCACTCCGGCACATACGATTCATCGACTGTATAATAATAAAAGTATCTCATACAATCCTAAGCTCCCAATCTTCCCAATCCTCGTGCCAAGTTATGAGAAATGCCAAAATTCGAATTCTTTGAAAATAATAACATTTAAAAAAAATATAAATAAATAAAATACGTTATGCATTATTTAAATATATTTGTGGTGCAAGTAACGTAAAATATAAACAGAAGATTGGAAAAAAAAAAAAGTCTTCATATGGGGAAACGAACCTTCGACCCTCAGCGATATGAACTCGAGCTTAGGTCACTTTCACTCCTCGTCAACCCCAACATAACCTATAAATTCGAGCGAAATCGGTGATGACAAGTCGGGAAGGTCCCCTTGTGAGTAAGTCGGTAACCACGGTCTTAGAAGACCGTGTCGGTAACGGATAAAAAGCTTGCCAAGATCTAGTTCTACTATTCGCTCCTACTATGTAGGTCGCGCTAGATGTGCGTCGATAGTGGCGCACTCTCTGTCGTGTCCTCCTCACGGGAACTAATAATAGAGCCGTGGTTTTTGTATGGGAGTTTCCACGCCCTGTTCCGAACGCGATCGTTCGCTCAGTCGGTGGTCGGTTATGTGCGACCCACTTTACCGAAGCGGCGCGCGCGCACGCGCGCTTTGGAACACCGCCACCTGTCGGCCGCGTGACGTAGTCGTTAGAACTCGCAGACTCAGTCGGTAAAAGTTTAATAGATTTTTTTTTTAAATCTGCAAGTAGGAGATTTGGTTGAGATATCGAACGGAAAGGCAAATCCTTAGGAAATTGATAGAACAAATTTGTGAGAATATGCTTTCTCAGATGTCTCAACGAATCTACAAAAGATCATTGAAAATACGTTTCTTTACCATAATTCAGAATAATACAGAGTATTTATTCGCGTTTAACAAAAATTAATATTCTTTTCTCACTGTTCGAGATCTCGTTATATTTAAGATAACTTTTTTTTTCTATTTGCTCAAAATTTCAACGCAAATTCTTACTGTTCGTTCATCAATCCTAAATACATTTTTCCCAATAGCTCAAAAAGCGGCGCAGATAAATTTTGAACGGTTATAAAACGCTAGGGTTTTTCACATATATCACAACCATCTGGCACAGGAACAATAACGCTAAAACTTCGCACTCGCGTGTTTATATCAACGAGACAATTATAAGAAAAAATATTCTTTATTTTCGTATAAAAAAATTCGTATAAAAAGGAAATATAGAGTTATATACAATAATGATACACAATTAAAATATCTACACGAGATAATCGTACGAATGCATCAGTCAGGTCCGACAAAAATCGCATTCTCCGTGTCAATTATATAGCCACTTTCATTCCCGTTTCTCAATGATGAGAAGAGAGGGGAAGGAAAGGTTTCGGTGAGAGCGAAATTGCCGCTCTCCGGCGTTCGTTGTCGAATAAAAACTGGACGATAAAATTATAAACCCAGAAGGCAAACGATAACGCGATGCGAAAACGGTCAGTGAAATTGTTGCTTTCCTCAGGGGAGGGGGTGGGGAGATTATAACGTTATTTAAGGAAATTATCCAGTGATAAATATTTTCGTTCGTGTTTCTCGCGCCCGCCAGGGCTAAATTCATCATAATCATCATCATTATTACAATAATAATCTTCGTCAATAATTGGCAAAAGCCGAGTCGTCGATATTGTCAGAACTGTCGGAATTGCTTTCAGCGGCGTTTACAAATGCCGACGACAAATCACCGGACAATTTGCTAACCAATTGCGACGACACGTCGTACATGAATATCTCCTTATCGCCGTGAGAATCGTCATCGGGCCTGAAAACGTGAGAAAAATCTCATGAGGACATAGAACAGTTGTTTGCGAGGCCACTCTCGCGTCGTTATGTTACACAAAACAATAATAATGTTGAAGGAAAGAGAAACAAAAATTGAACTTTGTAATATGGTACCATAAGAGTCTCGAAGCTAAACGTTGAGGCATCCCATGTTTTATTAATAAACAAACAGCATCTCGAGGGACGATCTTAATGAATTTTTTGAAATCCGAATAATAAAATTGTAAAATTCGTTATAATTTGAGATTAGCTCGAGATATCGTACTGAAATTTGGCATGAAACTTGAGCAGAATATAACGACACTTGGGTAATTAAAAAAAATCATTTTGTAAACTTAAATATACCATTAAAGTATACCTACAGTTTGATAAATGCAGAATAAATATTTATTGGTTAAAAAAATTCCTCACAATTGACAAATTTTGTTTCCCGTATAATTGTACATGTCCTCTTACAGAGAGTCGATAAAGGGATTCAGCAGATTTGACGATACTTTTTGAATTGTGAGGGAAAAAATTCATTTTTTTTACGATTCAAACGTTTAAGGTCTGGTAACTTAAGCCGATTTTCATGTCTTTTTTGGGGGGCGTTTTTTTGTAGGAAAATAAAAATGAAACGTTTTGGATATTTAGGATGTTTTTATTTACATATTAAAGATACGAAAAGAAAATTTGTTTGAAAAAATTTAATAGTTTATTATTATTATTATTATTATTGATCGAAGTTGGCACCTCGAAGTTGGCAGCCCGGGTCCTAACTTTTTTTCTACCCAACCGATTGCTTTCAAATTTTAACAGGCTACTGTACACACTTATAGCTCTCGTCGGAACTACCGAGACATTTTTTCACCCCTAACTTTTCATTTTACAACCCCTTCTTTGCTAAAATAAAAGGACTTTTTTTCCAAAGTCCGCCATTTTGTTATTTATCCATGAAATTTAACTTCACTAGTTCCGACCAGAATGACATGTCTATAGATTGAGAATTATCAAGAATTTTTGATTTCAGACAACATCAAAAGCCAAAATCACCGGGGCCACCCACGCGCTTTTTTTTCGAGGTGCCAACTTCGCTCAATAATAATAATAATAATAAACTATTAAATTTTTTCAAAAAATTTTTTTTTTGTATCTTTAATATGTAATTGAAAACCTCCCAAATATCCAAAACGATTCATTTTTATTTTCCTACAATAAAACGCCCTCCAAAAAACACATGAAAATCGGCTTAAGTTACCAGACTACTACATTAACTTCAAGGAAAACCAGTGTTGCCAGGTTAGGGGATTTCCCCCTAGATTTAGGGGAATTCTACGTGTTTTAGGGGAGAAGCAGGGGTAAAATATGTTTAGGGGTTTTTTTTAGGGGGATTCTGAATCGTCAAGGTATTTTAGGGAATCATAAAGCCATAAATTATGAGACTTCCACGCGTTCCGCTTTTTCGGAAACGTGTGGATGTCTCAAAATTTATGTTGTGTCTGAGCGTTCTGAAGTCAGTCTAGAATCTAGACTGACTTCAGAACGCTATTTCGTTGTGAAGTCAGTCTAGATTGTAGATCACAACAAACAGTTTCATTCATCCGAAGTCTCTAGTCGATTATTGTGGATTTGCTCTTATATATTATATACTAAACGGGGAAATCCCGATATATTAACAATTAAAATAGTTTTATCGATACATAAAAGAATAAATATGCCCAAAAACGAAAGCGGTAAAAAAACATAGTTGCAAAAGTACGTTAAAAATTGGGAATTCGAACCTAATTTTAAAGGTAGGTTGTTATTGTGGATCTTCGCTGAAAGCTACAGGGATTTTTCGTTGATTTCGAGAGTTCATTCCTAAATTTATAAGTTCATTTGTATATGTATATCCTCTACATTTTGTTGATTAATTCTACGTACATAATGACGTTTAAATAAATCTCCTTCGTACGATGTATAGGGTGGGTTAAAATCATCGCCTGACGGTGACTCAACCAAAGCGTTTTGTGCTTATTGCAAGACGATTCTCATCGCTCATAAGAAAACTATACAAGATCATTCTTTATCGAAAAAATACACACAGGCTACCAAAAATCAGGACACCATTGGCGCTTTACCGAAAATCGATACATTCACTAAACTAACTCTGTCCCAACAACGAAAGGAAGCCGAATTGAAAATCGCGACATACGTGGCAGAGCATTGCCACGTAAACGTGTTTGAAGTTCGTTGGTATTTAGGTACAATTTCAAATACTCAAATATAAAAAATAGACAAAAGAAATATATCACTACTACATTAATTACGATTAAACAGTCTTGTATTTATTAAAATATGTATTCATTTTTTTTGAAATTTAAACCAAACGGCACCGCCATCTAGGGTGCGTTCCGGATACCGTTCGAGCTGAAAAGTTGACACTTCGCCGTTGGCACAATGAACAATGGCCTGGCGGCGGGTGGGGGCAATCTAGGGGATTTCTAGGGGGAAACAAAATGAACCTGGGAGAAATCCGCACAGACCACCTGGCAACACTGAGGAAAACGGACTATTTCAGCGAAAGAGGCCGGAATGAGGTTCCGGAATTGTAATTTTCAATTTTCCACTAGTTTTCCCTCCTTTAAGTCGACAAATAAGTATGAACAAAATGGTTACTCACGTGGTAACGAGCAGCACGACCGATTGTCTCTGTGGTTCCGTGTGGCTCTCCTGTTCCAGCCATTTTTTATAATTTTCCGTGGTGGGCTTACGTACGAGTTGTTTGAGACTATCGCCAGCCAAAAATTTCACAGATTGCGGAGCAGCGAGTGTGCGACTCTGTCTCGACTCGTCGTCGTTCCCGTCAATCCGATAGTTGTGCGAGTCATCGCGATTAGAAGCGCCGTAATCGACGGGAGCGAGAACTACGACGCTCGTGATTTTTTTGCCAACGAGTTCGGGCGCGTCGGGAATAGGAAACGAGGCGCCGCTAACTTTCAACGGTAAGTAACGATTGTAATGTTGATCGTTGTTTCGCGGACCAACGGTAACGGGCTTGAGATGAGTCGCGTCATCGCGTATATGCTGATCAGCGATCGCCCGTCCTTGCTCCGTATTTGGGTCAAAGTGTACCACTTTCATTTCGACACCGCCGGGCCTAAGTGTCGCGTGTTCGACTTTCGTCAATGCCGGTTTCTTCTTCGTCAGTGAAAACGACGCGGCCGGTACGTTTTTCGGTCTCTTAGCGATCGACGGTACGGGTTCGCTGGCCGCTGTCGCCGCGGCGCCACCTGCCCCATAAAAATTCGCCAATGCCTCGGCCGGTAAATTCTCAATCGGTATACCGCCGACTTTGTCATAATCGAGAATCTGTATGTCGGCGTTGCCGAGTATACCGGAACTGAGCAATTGTTCTCTTATATCGTCGGGCACTTCGTCCGGTAAATTTGCGATGTTTTCCTTTATTCTCGCCTCGTTCTTCGGCGACGATGTCGTTGGTTCGACGGAAGTGATTGGCGCTGGTGTTGTCGTTGTCGTCGTCGTCGTTGTCACGGGTAAAGTAGTGCTGCTTATCGAAGTCCGATAGTACGTTCGTGCGGTTGTTGTTGGTCCGAGATCGTTCGAGTTGCTGATCGGCGTGGCGTAAATCTTTTCTTTACCATTCTCCGGAAACACCGGTCTGCCCCACAATGATTGCTGCGATCCTGTCTGGATTCTCTGCTGATGTGGGGTCGGAAGATTTTGCGCAAAGAACGACTGCTGATCGTTCTGATAGGTCTGAAGTTTGGTCAGACCGTTGTGAGCCTGTTGCGACGTGGCAATGCCGGGAACGTTGCTCGTTGGATTTCTCAAGAAATACTGTTGCTGCGAATCCTCGGGAATCGGTGATGATTGTTGGGCGAATGGCTTGGCGCCGAAATCCAAATATTGCGACGTTTGAATCTGGGGATTGGGGGGAAAAGGACCTGGATGAAGTGGATTCTCTCGTATGGCATAGTGTTGTTCCAACTTAGGCACAGCCTTGAATATCTCGCCGCCTGGTTTTGCTTGTTGGGCGGACAATTGGGCTTGTTGATTGTAATCGATCAATGGCTGGCCAAACTTGTTCTGATGACGGAATTGTTGTTCCTGCAGCAATTTCTTCTCCTGCTCCTGCTGACGCAATCGTTGCTCCTGCAACAATATGTTCTCCTGTTCCTGCTGGCGCAATCGTTGCTCCAGCAACAATGTGTTCTCCTGTTCCCGCTGACGCAATCGTTGCTCCAGCAGCAATTTGTTCTCCTGCTCTTGCTTCCGTCTCTGCTGCTGTTCGTTCTGATATCTCTGCTGTTCCTGAATTCTGCGCGGTTCGTCGAGCCTCTGTCGTTCCTGCTGCCTCTGCTGATCCTGCTGTCTCTGCTGCTCGATCGCTCTCTGCTGCTCCAACTTTCTCTGATGTTCCTGCTGCCGCTGTTGTTCCAATTGCCGTTGAGCCTCCTGCTGCCTCTGTTGTTCCCGATATCTCAAGTCCTGCTGGCGTCTCTGTTCTTGATGATAACGCTGTTTCTCGAGCTCCTGATGCTTGTACGATTGTTGGGACTGTGACGATTGATGCGGAGACTGCGGGGATTGATGGGGCGGCGAATGTTGCGTTTGACGCGCGGGCGTTTGAAGCGGTTGGTGCGGCGTCTGTTGAGGCTGACGGGGCTGTTGTTGCGAATGGGAATGCTGTAAGTCGGGATTGAAATTACCGGCTGGCAGTAACGGGGACGGTTGATTGTGTATGTGAACGCTTTGATGGGAGACCGAGAGGGTGTGAGGAAAGCCAGGCTGTTGCGGATGATTGATGCTTATTCTGTGGGGCGTGCCGAAATTTTGGAAGGGCAAACGTTGCTGCAACTCGGGCAAACCTTGAATCGTAATTGGTGGACGTTGCTGGGTTCTTGAGTTCAATGGGCCGTTCGGGGGTGGTTGAAATTGTTGCGGCGAGCCGGGATAATTCGGTGGCAATTGTTGCTGCTGCGTTGGAAATGAATTGACGATTCTTTGCTGGGGAAAGGCCGGTGTTACGCGCGGATTAACCGGTTGAAGAGGATGATAGGGTCCGTGCTGTCTCTTTGGTGAGCCAGGCGGTGGTAGTGGCGTTACTGAACTCGTTTGTGACGCTGTATTCGACGCCGGTGAGATCGGATCGCTGCGTTTGTTGTGATTGTTCGGTGGCACTTGATCGGTACCAAAGGTAACGCGTATTCCACTGCTTCCAGAATGATAAACCTCGCTCTCCGGGTGTATAATGGCTCTTAGTGTGGTCGATGGCTCGATCGGCGTTGGCTCGGTTGCGTAAATAACAGGCTCGTCAGGTTCGCCCTGTCGTTCGTTCGTCTCCTCCGGTTTTATAACCTCGTGCTCCTCGACCGGATTCAGAGCTGGTACAGGCGGATCGTAAACGACACGTGGCTTCGTATCGCCGTAACTCTTTTTCTTCTCGTATTTAACGTAAAACACCTGAATCGGCTCTTTGGTGGGTCTCGGCTGTGGCGGCAGAGACGGTACCACCGGTGTCGGTAACGTCTCGTTCGATTCTTTTATTATTATCTCGATTATGGGCTCGGGCTCGTTCGAATAATTATTGTAAAGCGCCGCATCCTCGTGATACGAGTGCTCGTCGATCTTCGAGCTCGCCGAAGGATTGTAAAGCGGATCTCTCTGCGAGTATTGAACTATCGGTTCCATCTGCACGGCGTATGGCGGCGGACGACCGCCTCGTCGAGGATAAAATGCTATCTGTTGTCTCTTACTTCGTGTACCATTGTTTGTATCTTCCTTCGCGATTACGAGGAGGACCATCGCCAAGAGTAACGCCTGAAATTCAACGGGCAACGGGACAATGTGACGACCCTCAATTGGACACTGTTGTGATGTTTCACAATTGTGCATTGCATCCATCAACGATAAATCGTGAAATCTCGACCACCACCCTAACAACATTTCATTCAATTTTCAGAGTTTCGCACGGAAAATCGCCGAGTAGCTTTGAAAACGTGATCCGATAGGTTCTTTAGTGAGAATTTCTAGGGTAAGGGGAATCTCACATCGCCGTAATGTTATACGGCTCATTAGAAGCGAGCCAGCCGAGTGACCCGATTAATAACGAGTAAAAGACATCCTGCTGGGGTAAGAAACTGTTCGATTGATATTCCAGTGATGCGGTGAACGACGCCGGACTGTTCTAACCGGTGTTCTGATAAGCAATTCCAACTCCGTACTGTACGGATTTATATATATACATATGTGCGTGTGTGTGTTCCAAATATGGTTACGAACCGTAGTAGCATTTCGCGGAAACCGCACAAACGCTACTGACCACACTGTGCGTCTCTTCTTCCAGTATTAGAGCATCTGCAGCGAGTTCTTCGTTTTTTTTTCTTCTTTCAAATCGTTTCTTAATTCCATCAATTTTAACGTGAAAATCTTTAACTTCTTTCATTATTATCGCTAAGGCATTTTGCCACAAAGATCTCCGAAATAAGAACAAAAAAAACCCTCCTTCTTTTCAACCTACTGCCATTAGCACAATTTTCAATATTTTGCGACAATAAAATTATCACGTGTGGACAAATGTATGTGCTTGAGTGTAAGGGAAAATTGATCTTTTAAATGTGATTGGTCGTCGATTAAAAAAAATCGACAATTTCTTTTTTAGTCTTTCTCAATCAACGTTGTTTAACGAGCAATATGAATTTTAGCGGAGTATTCGGGCTATGGATCGGAATTCGTGTCGTTCACCGCTACACACACTTGGGATACATGGAATTTGTGTAATTCGCATTCGACATTGGAAAGTGTCGTAGTCGTGTGGAGAATTGATCTGCGGGTACGTGCACGATGAAGCTCGGCTCGTACACGATTTTACATTCACATTAGCCGGTATATTATAGAGTCGTGTGTAGTTCTTCTCTTCGAAACTCTCTCAATTCCAAACACATCTGCGAAACCGTCTTCACCTCGTATATATATATAAAGCCGCGGGCGCATTGCACGAGAAATCATTGCAATTTCCACGTCTTCTTCTTGCACAACGGTGAAATCGTCTCGATCTTTGGGCTTAGGCCACTCTGGAGGCCGAAAAAATAGGCTTTTTTGGGGATTTTTTTTCCGAAAAACTACGAAATCAATCGAAATTACAAGAAAGGGTGTTTGTCATACACATCAGTGACTGTATACAATAATTTTTTTGAAGCGATTAATTTCAAAATGGCGGCTGTGCAGCGCTTTTTCGATGATGTCTCCGTTTTGGTTGGCCGGAACACACACTCAGACAATTTTCAACCGATTCACTTGAAATTTTCAATATATCTTTAAAAATACATTGTCTATGGAAGTGCGTAGGATTTTTTCGATATATCGATTTTTGGCAAAATGGCCGGACTTTTAGAGTGAAAAGTGAAAAATTTGCTTGAAAAAATCGTCAGAAAATTGTTAATAACAAATGAACTATGCAATATAAAAAAAAAAATCCTACGTACTTCCATAGACAATGTATTTTTAAAGATATATTCAGAATTTCAAGTGAATCGGTTGGACTGTCTGACTTGTGTGTTCCGGCGAACAAAAACCGGAAACGTCAACGCAAAAACGCTGCACAGCCGCCATTTTGAAATTAAACGCTTGAAAAAAATTATTGTATACAGTCACTGATATGTATGATAAATATCCTATTTTGTAATCTCGATTTATTTTGTAGTTTTTCTGAAAAAAAAATCCCCAACAAAGCCTATTTTTTCGGCCTCTAGAGTGGCCTAACGTTCTCGTCCATTTTTCCTTTGCAATTTACCATTATATTCTCACAACAGAGTGAATGAGAGAGAGAGTTTTCACCAAGAAGATATTTATCAGAAGCGAAAAGACGAATAAAAAAATACAAGTAAACATTATCGTCGGTAAACTCGCGCGTAATAGTAAAGTCCGAGAATATTAAATTCGTTGTGATTTCATCTGAGAAATAATGTTGCCAGCCGATGGTCGAAAGTTTCACGATCTCACGATTATCCAGTTGTTATCGTGTGTAATTAACAACTAGGATTAGTTATTACGATCCTTTAAAGCATTGGAAAAGGGGTTGTTAGTGTATTCGTTTATGTAGAGAGAAAGAATGTTTATGATTCGAAAAAAAGCATCGTTCAACGTATTAGAATGAAGTTTAAGTGTAATTACCATCCTGAGGAGCGTCATTGTGACTTTGTCCGATTTTCCTTGTGATTCCTCTTCCTCTATTTACAACAGGTCGAACACTTCACTTAATTCCCGCTTGTAACACCCCCGCGCGCCAATTTTGTTTTCTTGTTTTTTTTTCTTCTCTTTTAATATCTATATTATATCCGCGAGTGGGTTTAGTCGCGCTATCAGCTCGTTTCAACGAGCGACATGGTTAGTAATGAACGAGCAACCGGCTAACAGTGAAGAGCTCGCGAGGCTCCTCCGGTACAATATCGTTAGCGGTGCGGAACGAGTCTCCCGCGAACTGGGGAACATCGGGAACCAATTGTGGTACCCGATACGAAGAGTTTACTCTCTTCCCCACTGCTCCAAACCCTTCCCCCCTTTTTTTTTTAAACCACGAGAATCTCTTTCCCACTAACTCTTTTATTTTCCAAGTATTTCGTTTCTCGCTCTTACACGTTTCGCGAGAAGCTCTCCTCTCTAATATCGGAAGACGAGACGCGTTCATAAACGATGGTACCAAACGGACGACGGCGGGGGGAGAGACAGCGACCGCCGAGCACCTTTCTCCGCGCGCGGTACACACACACACACCATATCTTCCCTCCTACCTCTTCAACTTCAATCTGACTTTTCACATGTACGAGGTCTGTTCAAAAAGTATCGCGAATTTTGAATTTCCGCGAGCTACCTATATTAGGGTGGTTCTTAATTTGGTGATGTTGGAAATTCTTTGGTATTGTTCCTCAAAAGTAATCGACATATCTAGAAAAAAAATTGGGCGCAAGCGGAACTTTGTCCAATAATTCTAACCCACCCCACCGAGCTGTCGAATTTTTATATGAAAAAATGCATGCATTCAAAATTTTTTTAAGAAAATTGTTTATTATTTCAAAACTATTTATGATAAAAGAATTTTATATAACGTTTTTGTGGGAAATATAATGCTCTACAAAAAAGGTATCTTGTGAAATTCTCGTGAATCTAATATTTATCACGTAATTGGCAAAAAACTGTCATCATTTAGTCCAAAAGTCGATCATTATGGTCAAAACAGGAGTTTGACGTCGAATAGCTGCAATTTATTTTTCGTATGTATATAAGGTTATGAAGAAATACGTAGCGCACTCAACAATGGAATGTAAACGGTATTCAAATTTTCAATTTTATTAATTTTATTGTGAATTATAATGAATGATGTCATATATTTTTAAAATCAACTTACAATAATGAATTACATCGGTTGGAGCAAAGTTGCTTTGTTAATATCAGGATATTTTTTTTTAATATTCTTCAATTATTTGTACAATGAATTGTTTCTGATCTTCATCATAAGTGAGACGATCATTGTACTCTGTAATAAGTTTCACTCCTCTTTCTGGAACATCGTTAACCACTTTAATTCCTTTAACTATTTTTAAGCCTGGTAAATAATTTTCATTGGAAATCCACTCGCTCACATCGATATCAAAAAATGAGGAGTCGATTTCAAATCTTTCGAAAAAAGCCATCGATTTGGAACTGATAAAGAAATCAATGTCCTTATCGAGCAAAGAAGAAAAATGTATCATGAATGATAATAAAATTGATAAAATTGAAAATTTAAATATCGTTCACATACTGTTATTGAGTGCACTACGTATCCCTTCATATTTCTAATTGCATACGAAGAATACATTGCAGTTTTTCGACGTCAAACTCCTGTTTTGGCCATAATGATGGACTTTTGGAATAAATGATGACAGTTTTTTGCTAATAACGTGATAAATATTAGATTCACAATAATTTTACAAGATACCTTTTTTGTAGAGCATTAAATTTCCTATAATAGCACAATATAAAATTTTTTTATAATGAATAATTTTGAAATAACAAACAATTTTCTTAACAAAATTTTGAATGCATGCATTTTTTCATATAAAAATTCGACAGCTCGTTGGGGTGAGTTAGAATTATTGGACAAAGTTCCGCTTGCGCCCAATTTTTTTTCTGGATATGTTGATTACTTTCAAGGAACTCGCTCACATCGATATCAAAAAATGAGGAGTTGATTTCAAATCTTTCGAAAAAAGCCATCGATTTGGAACTGATAAAGAAATCAATGTCCTTATCGAGCAAAGAAGAAAAATGTATCATGAATGATAATAAAATTGATAAAATTGAAAATTTAAATATCGTTCACATACTGTTATTGAGTGCACTACGTATCCCTTCATATTTCTAATTGCATACGAAGAATACATTGCAGTTTTTCGACGTCAAACTCCTGTTTTGGCCATAATGATGGACTTTTGGAATAAATGATGACAGTTTTTTGCTAATAACGTGATAAATATTAGATTCACAATAATTTTACAAGATACCTTTTTTGTAGAGCATTAAATTTCCTATAATAGCACAATATAAAATTTTTTTATAATGAATAATTTTGAAATAACAAACAATTTTCTTAACAAAATTTTGAATGCATGCATTTTTTCATATAAAAATTCGACAGCTCGGTGGGGTGAGTTAGAATTATTGGACAAAGTTCCGCTTGCGCCCAATTTTTTTTCTGGATATGTTGATTACTTTCAAGGAACTCGCTCACATCGATATCAAAAAATGAGGAGTTGATTTCAAATCTTTCGAAAAAAGCCATCGATTTGGAACTGATAAAGAAATCAATGTCCTTATCGAGCAAAGAAGAAAAATGTATCATGAATGATAATAAAATTGATAAAATTGAAAATTTAAATATCGTTCACATACTGTTATTGAGTGCACTACGTATCCCTTCATATTTCTAATTGCATACGAAGAATACATTGCAGTTTTTCGACGTCAAACTCCTGTTTTGGCCATAATGATGGACTTTTGGAATAAATGATGACAGTTTTTTGCTAATAACGTGATAAATATTAGATTCACAATAATTTTACAAGATACCTTTTTTGTAGAGCATTAAATTTCCTATAATAGCACAATATAAAATTTTTTTATAATGAATAATTTTGAAATAACAAACAATTTTCTTAACAAAATTTTGAATGCATGCATTTTTTCATATAAAAATTCGACAGCTCGGTGGGGTGAGTTAGAATTATTGGACAAAGTTCCGCTTGCGCCCAATTTTTTTTCTGGATATGTTGATTACTTTCAAGGAACTCGCTCACATCGATATCAAAAAATGAGGAGTTGATTTCAAATCTTTCGAAAAAAGCCATCGATTTGGAACTGATAAAGAAATCAATGTCCTTATCGAGCAAAGAAGAAAAGTGTATCATGAATGATAATAAAATTGATAAAATTGAAAATTTAAATATCGTTCACATACTGTTATTGAGTGCACTACGTATCCCTTCATATTTCTAATTGCATACGAAGAATACATTGCAGTTTTTCGACGTCAAACTCCTGTTTTGGCCATAATGATGGACTTTTGGAATAAATGATGACAGTTTTTTGCTAATAACGTGATAAATATTAGATTCACAAGAATTTTACAAGATACCTTTTTTGTAGAGCATTAAATTTCCTATAAAAACACAATATAAAATATTTTATCATGAATAATTTTGAAATCATAAACAATTTTCTTAACAAAATTTTGAATGCATGCATTTTTTCATATAAAAATTCGACAGCTCGGTGGGGTGAGTTAGAATTATTGGACAAAGTTCCGCTTGCGCCCAATTTTTTTTCTGGATATGTTGATTACTTTCAAGGAACTCGCTCACATCGATATAAAAAAATGAGGAGTCGATTTCAAATCTTTCGAAAAAAGCCATCGATTTGGAACTGATAAAGAAATCAATGTCCTTATCGATCAAAGAAGATAAATTTATCATGAATGATAATAAAATTGATCAAATTGAAAATTTAAATATCGTTCACATACCGTTATTGAGTGCGCTACGTATCTCTTCATATTTCTAATTACATACGAAGAATATATTGCAGTTTTTCGACGTCAAACTCCTGTTTTGGCCATAATGATGGACTTTTGGAATAAATGATGACAGTTTTTTGCTAATAACGTGATAAATATTAGATTCACAAGAATTTTACAAGATACCTTTTTTGTAGAGCATTAAATTTCCTATAATAGCACAATATAAAATTTTTTTATAATGAATAATTTTGAAATAATAAACAATTTTCTTAACAAAATTTTGAATGCATGCATTTTTTCATATAAAAATTCGACAGCTCGGTGGGGTGAGTTAGAATTATTGGACAAAGTTCCGCTTGCGCCCAATTTTTTTTCTAGATATGTTGATTACTTTCAAGGAACAATACCAAAGAATTTCCAACATCATCAAATTAAGAACCACCCTAACGTATATTCGATTTTCGATTTTTTTGTGGCGTTAGGTTGGTACTCGTGTCCCTCACTTATGCTGAAAGAATCGGCCATTTTGAATGTTTAGTTAATTGTTGACAGCTGTTTTGGTCAGCCGTGTTTTGGCTTGTCTTCGATTTTTGCCTATTCCAAAAAAAGGATCGAAGAATCCGTATGAAATTTTGTGTGAAAAACAAAATTAAGTGCGCGGACGCATTCCGAATGTTGACTGTGGCATATGGTGAAGCTACCTTGGACCAGAGTAACGTTTATCGTTGGTACAAAATGTTCTCAGAGGGCCGAGAAGATGCGAACAACGAAATGCGTTCCGGACGCCCGAGCACATCAACAACAGACGAAAACATTGATGAAATGAATAAAATAATATTGGCCAATCGTCGAATCACCGTTAGAGAATTTGCCGAGGAACTAAACATATCGATTGGCTCGTGCTATTCGATTTTTACCAATGATTTGGGCATGAGACGAGTCGCCGCAAAATTCGTGCCAAAATTGCAGAATTTCGAAGAAAAACAGTGTCGCGTTAACGTTGCTAAGGAGCTGTTGGACTCGGTCCGCGACGACCCAAATTTGCTCCAGAGGGTCATAACTGGTGACGAATCATGGGTCTATGGTTATGACGTGGAAACCAAAGCTCAATCATCGCAATGGAAGCTGGCGCATGAGCCAAGACCGAAAAAAGCGCGCCGAGTTCGGTCGAATGTGAAGGTTTTGCTCACAGTTTTCTTCGATTACAGGAGCGTGGTGCATCATGAGTTCTCGCCACAGGGTCGTACAGCCAATAAAGAATATTACCTGCAAGCTATGCGCAATTTGCACGAAGCAATCCGCCATAAACGCCCGGATTTTTGGAAGAACAAAAATTGGCTTTTACACCATGATAACGCCGCTGCTCACACATCGTTGCTTGTGCGCGAATTTTTGGCCAAAAACAACATTTTAACGATGCCACAGCCACCGTATTCCCCAGACCTGGCCCCCTGTGACTTTTTTCTGTTCCCAAAACTGAAGAGACCCGTGGATGGACGACGCTACGCCACGATTGAAGCGATAAAGACGGCATCGGAGGAGGAACTAAACAAGATCACAAAAATTAATTTTTTTAAGTGCTTCGAGGATTGGGAAAAACGTTGTCATAAATGTATTATATCCGAGGGGAATTACTTTGAAGGGGACAAAATAAATATTAATGCATAAATAAATACTTTTTGAAAAAAACACAAAATTCCCGATACTTTTTGAACAGACCTCGTATACGTTGGGTCCGAGGACGATTCGAAAAGAAATAACATTGAAGAAGAAGAAGAAGAGAAAAACAAAACAAAGCAGGGAGAAAGAAGTGTCCGGTCAACAGTCGCGACTCACAGTGAGGCCGGAAGGCTGCGCGACGAAAAAAAAAAAAACCCGAGGCAACTGAGGGTCAGCCTTGTGTACAAGTGACACGCGATTCATTGTCGACTCTTCGAAGTCCGTCCCGTGCAGTTAAAATTGGGATGAAATATTCGTTCGAGGGTTCGGCCGATCCTACGAAATCTACTTTTGCTTCTGGTGGGTTTAGGACCGCGGGCTCGGAGTTAATTAAAAAATACTTAATTAAATCCAATATTTTTTCATTCGGAAAAACTTTAACCGTCCTCCCCAATTAATTACTCATTCGGATTTAACATAAGAGTCATCAGCGTTCCAAATGCTCTTTAAATATAAAACGAAGAAGATGTTAAAAATATTACCCTATGATGATTACCCGCCGGTACGGTCAAACTTTAACGACGGTCATCGCCAACGTTTACGTTATTTCATCCGCGATAAAATCGTCAGACATCCGATACTTTCACTTCGGGGATCTTGAAATACGTTTCGCACTAAGACGGATTAAAGCTACGGCGAGGCGTTCTTCGTGAGCTTTGGAAAATGTTCGGTGCGCTCGCGGACCACGTTCACGTAAGTGACCACCGTTACCCCCATATCCCTCGGTTTTGTAGATACAACCGTTCAACTTGGACCAAAAAAAAAAAGAAAAAAAATGTACGAGCACACTAGAACCGTGAACGGAGCGTTATGTTGAACGGTGTTGGTAAGGTGAACGGTGCAACCACCGACGACGAAGGAAGACTTTCTTCCGCGCGGCAACCACACGAGGGGAGGAGAGTTGGGTCCGGTCTCATCCCGCGGGCGATTATTCGAACGCGCCTCACACTTTTTTCTTTCTCTCTCTCTCTCTCTTACGCCTCGTCTTTCTCCCGACAGCGACCTCCAACTCTGGACCAATGAAACCGAAACCTCTCTTCCTCATTCGGTTAACTATATACCGACGGCGCGCGGCGATTTTACGGGGAGAAAAAAAAGTAGAAGCACAACGCGAGGTACAGAAAAAAAAAGAAGAAAAGAAAAACGAATAACGTCTCTCGTGATTTTGTACAATTATAAGCTTGAGGAACAAACAAAACTCGAGAGATTTGTTATAAGAGGTTTGGAGGAAGATTTATCGTTGCGATACGACTTTCGGTAGTGGATTATTGCGAGATGTATCAACCGTAAATGGTGATGATAGAAGAGGCGTTGTAAGTTTTTTCTTTTTTAACTTTTTTCTTTTTTTTTTTACTATGATTAATGATAATTGTGATTATAATGTATCCGTACCTGGAGAAATGTATATATCTATGTCTATGCGTTATATAAACATGACATTTTAATTTTACCGTTGAAGTGAAAAAAAAAAAACGAAAAGACATTAAGCTAAAATTTCATGTAAAATAGAAGTAAGAAAGTGGAATCGGGAAGGGTGATGCGTAAAAATTCGAAAGAGTATACGTTGGAACACATGGAAATTTGAAAAATTATTATAAAGGTTGTATGGTGAAAAAAAATTAAATTGTTCATTTCACATTTTTTATTAACTTTTCAACTATAAGAAAAAAAAAATTTTGATTAAAAAAAAAATATTAACGTTATTAAACGCGTTTTCCTCGAAACTATGGCTTTTAGACAGTGGCAGCACGATAACTCAGTCAATTTCTAGTATTTTTAAACTTTTTTTTTTTTTACTATGATTAATGATAAATGTGATTATAATGGGTACTTATAGAAATGTATATATCTATGTTTATACGTTATATAAACACATTTTAATTTTACTGTTGAAATGGAAAAAAAACAAAAAGACATTTAAAATAATTGGGAAGAGTCGTGCGTAAAAACCCGAAAGGGTATACGTTGGAACACACAATAATAATAAAAAAAAAATAATAATAAAAAAATAGAAATAAAGAGCGGTTCAATATGCAAAGTATTTTAAAGGATCACAATACCCCATGCGCGCGCTGGAAACCGAGTAAGTTTTAATAATTATTATAGAGATTCACATTTTTTATTAACTTTTCAATTATAAGAAAATTTTTTTTTTTTTATCTTTAACAAATATTAACGTTATTAAACGCGTTTTTCTCGAAACTATGGCTTTTAGACAGTGGCAGCACGATAACTCAGTCAATTTCTAGTATTGTTAAACTTTTTTTTTTTTTACTATGATTAATGATAAATGTGATTATAATGGGTACTTATAGAAATGTATATATCTATGTTTATACGTTATATAAACACATATTAATTTTACTGTTGAAATGAAAAAAAAAAAAACAAACAAAAAGACATTAAAAATAATTGGGAAGGGTCGTGCGTAATGACCCGAAAGGGTATACGTTGGAACACACAATAATAGTAAAAAAAATAATAATAAAAAAAATAGAAATAAAGATCGGTTCAATATGCAAAATTTTTTAAAGGATCACAATACCCCATGCGCGCGCTGGAAACCGAGTAAATTTTAATGATTATTATAGAGGTTGTATGGTGAAAAAATAAATAAATTGTTGATTTCACATTTTTTAAACTATAAGAAACAAAAATTTTTTAATTTTTTAACAAATATTAACAATATTAAACGCGTTTTTCTCGAAACTATGGTTTTTAGACAGTGGCAGCACGATAGCTCAGTCAATTTCTAGTATTTTTAAACTTTTTTTTTTTTTACTATGATTAATGATAAATGTGATTGTAATGGGTACCAATAGAAATGTATATATCTATGTTTATACGTTATATAAACACATTTTAATTTTACTGTTGAAATGGAAAAAAAAACAAAAAGACATTAAAAATAATTGGGAAGGGTCGTGCGTAAAAACCCGAAAGGGTTACGTTGGAGCACACAATAATAATTAAAAAAATAATAATTAAAAAAATAGAAATAAAGAGCGGTTCAATATGCAAAATATTTTAAAGGATCACAATACCCCATGCGCGCGCTGGAAACCGAGTAAGTTTTAATAATTATTATAGAGGTTCACATTTTTTATTAACTTTTCAACTATAAGAAAATTTTTTTTTTAAATTCTTTAACAAATATTAACGTTATTAAACGCGTTTTTCTCGAAAGTATGGCTTTTAGACAGTGGCAGCACGATAACTCAGTCAATTTCTAGTATTTTTACACTTTTTTTTTTTACTATGACTAATGATAAATGTGATTATAATGGGTACCAATAGAAATGTATATATCTATGTCTATACGTTATATAAACACATTTTAATTTTACTGTTGAAATGAAAAAAAAAAAAACAAAAAGACATTAAAAATAATTGGGAAGGGTCGTGCATAAAAACCCGAAAGAGTATACGTTGGAACACACAATAATAATAAAAGAAAATAATAATAAAAAAAATAGAAATAAAGATCGGTTCAATATGCAAAATATTTTAAGGGATCACATACCCCATGCGCGCGCTGAAAACCGAGTAAATTTGAATGATTATTATAGAGGTTGTATGGTGAAAAAAAAATTAAATTGTTGATTTCACATTTATTATTAACTTTTCAACTATAAGAAAAAAACAAATTTTTAATTTTTTAACAAATATTAACAATATTAAACGCGTTTTTCTTGAAACTATGGTTTTTAGACAGTGGCAGCACGATAACTCAGTCAATTTTTAATATTATTCAACTTTTTTTTTCTAATCTTGATAATTATTTGCTCTATAAACTGACGAGAGGGTTTTTTTTATTTTTTGGTTGGACAATTTTTTATAAATTATCAAACACTCAATTTTTTTTTAAAATTGCATACTAAAGTTTGAAATACTGTAACTTCTATATATAAAAAAAAAAAAAAAAATCCCTCCGTCAGACTATTACTACTACATCATTTTACTAAATTCTTTTTCATTCCTGCAGATTGGATATTTTTTCGTGATGTTATGATGTCGACAAGGAGGTGCCATCGTTTTCAACAGTAGTCCATTTTTACCCGTAAAAAATAATGTTAATATTTGTTAAAATACAAACATATTTTATCTTATTGTTCAAGAATTAATAAAAAATGTGAAATCAACAATTTAATATTTTTTCTATCATATAACCTTTGTAATAATTTTTAACGTTTGTAAAAAATTGTTTTCTTATAGTTGAAGAGTCAGTAAAAAATGTGAAATCAACAATTTAATTTTTTTCCCATCATATAACCTTTGTAATAATTTTTAACCTTTGTAAAAAATTTTTTTCTCATAGTTGAAGAGTCAGTAAAAAATGTGAAATCAACAATTTAATTTTTTTTCCATCATATAACCTTCGTAATAATTTTTAACCTTTGTAAAAAAATTTTTTCTCATAGTTGAAGAGTCAGTAAAAAATGTGAAATCAACAATTTAATTTTTTTTTCCATCACATAACCTTTGTAATAATTTTTCAAATTTAGTGGGTTTTCAGCGCAGCTCAGGGCTATGTGAGACCTTAAAGTGATCGTTATGATATTCAACAAAGCTTGCCATATATAGAACAAAGACACCAATAAAAATTATCTTTCTAGCTCTCGAGAGAAAAATCATTTAAAAGAATATGGGTTCGAGTATTTGTGTCACGTTACTCCGAAATCTCCGGCGATGCTATCGCGACGATTTTCTTTTGTAAAATTAACACCTAATTGAATGGGCTGTTTTTTAATTTAAAAAATATGTCTCCTTTAACTTTTCCAATCGAAATTTTCATCATCTACAAAATGCGAAAAAAATATGTATTTCCTCGAAGGGTTGAATAGCAAAATGTTAAATAATTCATGGAATTATGTGAAATAATATGAAAAATATGTGCGAGTAAGAAAAAAATTGTCTGCGGATTCGTAGAGACCGAATGTTTCCAGGACACTAGATCAAACAATAGAATAACCGCGGGATCGAGACAATAGAATGATGTTTTAATGGAAAGGAAGGAAATTTAAGAAATTCCCTGCGAACTCAATTAAAGGGGACGCTCGAGCGCTTTTTTTAACTGGCCGCAAAAGGAAAATCGTGTCGACAATGAGAAACGTGCGATCGTTCAAAATATTCCGACAATAGGATTTAAAAAATATTCCGATACGTATCTGAAAAATTTTTAAGTGTCACTGAATTTTTTTCTCTTTATTTCAAAATAAATATAAAAAAAAACAAATAAAATTCACTACGATTTTTTTCATTTTCAACAACGAAACAAATAAAACACTTTTTCCCCCGTACTTTCCGTGCTCCTTATTGACGCACTAAAATAGGTGTCGAAATGAAATAATTTCCAACTTGTAAAAACTGCCATTATATTGAAGTAAAAATTCTGGCTAATGACATCTCCATATATGCGGATAAATGATATTTTTTACAATTGTCTAACGAGCATCGTTAACGAGAGAAAAAGGGGAAAAGAAAGAAAAACGATGGGTAAGTGCCGATTTCCATGAATTCTTCGTCTCGGACGTGTTTACAATTTTATTTTTTACCGATTTATCGTCGACTCGTAATCGTTTCAAATTGGCGTAAGATTTTAGCCTGTTGCTGCGGCAATGCACGGTAAAATTAACGTCGATGCTTTTACAACAAGTTATTTCTTCGTGGCCGCGATCGGCCAGTCAGCAAATTGTATATTTACCGATCTATGCTCGGGTCCAATCATCGGATAACGATATAAACTATTACTCAAGGATAAAAATTTAATTCTTGACTGGTCAGCGAATGGCACACATAAATCTATGTGTTTTCTCGTTAAGGGGGGAAATAGGTTTAGGATAGCGTTTTCTCAATGATTTTCATGAATTTTTTTATAGTATAAAAAATGAATATAATTTATTGAAACTTTGAGAATATTTTATACATACATTTAAGTATATACTATAAAATTTTTGAAGAATTTCCTTGAAAAACACCGAAGATATTAGCGACCCCATATTGTAGGTCACAATCAGACTCAGCATTTTGCGTACATTCTGGAAGCCGCAATTTTCATCCGAAATCAAACGAGCTTGGAATTTACTTTTATTATATGTCTCTCTTCTATATGAACCTAAATGCTATAAAAAAAATAAAAAATTGAATTTTTTACAGGGGTCAAAACAAAAAAGCATGATTTTTTCACATTTGTTACAACTTTATTCCCAAAAAAAAATCTATTTTAAATAATGATAATATTCCGATTTTAGGTTCATATAGAGCGCAATACTATGAAGAAAGTAACTGCCAATTTTCAAAACGATTGGTTGAAAACTTTTCAAACTAGCGTGTACGCAAGTTAAAAAAAAGTCGTTTTCAGAAAAACGCGTTTGAAAAAATAGTACCAAGAAAAACAAGCAATATGGGGTCGCTAATATTTTATAGTATACACTTAAATATATGTATAAAAATTTTATATTATATACTTAAATATATGTATAAAATATTCTCAAAGTTTCAATAAATTATATTCATTTTTTATATTATAAAAAAATTTATGAAAATCATTGAGAAAACGTTGTCCTAACTCTATTTCCCCCCTTAATGGCTTATAACAATAGAACGAGTCGGAATTTTCATTTAAAATTTTCGGAACATATTTTTCAATAGTTTTACTAATAATTTATGAAATTAAAAAAAAATCGATTTTTTGAACCGTCTAACTCTTTTTCCCCCCTTAATGTGAGTGATGTTGATGTGCGCGTGGATGTGTCATCTCGGATTAACGAATGATGTAGCCATTTAAATGTACTTCACGGGGACGAGAATTTTTCAAGCCAATTATCCTTCATACCTCGCAATTCCCGTCTCTCAATTAGAATCGGTAAACCTCGTAAAATCCATAACTCGCTTTACGAGAGAGCGAAAGATCGCGTGGGAAGAAAAATGTGAACGTCGCGATTGACGATAAGCAACGAAGATGTTCGAGAGCCGGAATGATTTGAAGAAAAAATAAATATATATATCGACTGTAGGTAACGAATAAATGACAGGCTTTGTTGTGGGATGAAAAATAAATGAAAACTCTTCGGTGGAGAGAACGAGATCACAAAGAACTATATTGGATCTTTGTAGTTGTCCTGTCGCGCGCGAAGAGAGGAAAAAATAAAAAGTCACGCGGGGACAAGGTATCGAGAGAGTGAGGATTGCATTGAGATGATTGATTTCTACGTTGTGTAATGACTTCAAAAAACCTTCGATATGAAAGTGTTTTTTTTACCCTCGATCTCCACTGACCACATCCTAAATTGGAGATTATTGCCGTTGCTTTTTATCACTGTCATCTCCTACTTCGAGTCTCGAGGGAGATCAATTAAGGGGGGAAATAGGGTTAGACGGTTCGAAAAATCGTTTCTTTTTTATTTCATAAATTGTTAGTAAAACTATTGAAAAATCTGTTCCGAAAATTTTAAATGAAAATTCCGACTCGTTCTATTGTTATAAGCCATTGAAGTGAGTAGCTCTCCTTCAGTAGCCCTTCTCACTATTTTTTCAAACGCGTTTTTCTGAAAACGACTTTTTTTGAACTTGCGTACACGCCAGTTTGAAAAGTTTACGACCAATCGTTTTGAAAATTGGCAGTTACTTTCTTCATAGTATTGCGCTCTATATGAACCTAAAATCGGAATATTATCATTATTTAAAATAATTTTTTTTTTGCAAATAAAGTTGTAAAAAATGGCAAAAAATCATGCTTTCTTGTTTTGACCCCTGTAAAAAATTCAATTTTCTATTTTTTTTATAGCATTTAGATTCATATAGAAGAGAGACATATAATAAAAATAAATTCCAACCTCGTTTGATTTCAGATGAAAATTGCGGCTTCCAGAATGTACGCAAAATGCTAAGTCTGATTGTGACCTGCAATATGGGGTCGCTAATATCTTTGGTGTTTTTCAAGGAAATTCTTCAAAAATTTTATAGTATATACTTAAATATATGTATAAAATATTCTCAAAGTTTCAATAAATTATATTCATTTTGTATACTATAAAAAAATTCATGAAAATCATTGAGAAAACGCTGTCCTAACCCCATTTCCCTCCTTAACGGGTCAGGCCACTCTAGAGGCCGAAGAAATAGGCTTTTTTGGGGATTTTTTTTCAGAAAAACTACAAAATAAATCGAGATTACAAAATAGGGTGTTTGTCATACGTATCAGTGACTGTATACAGCAATTTTCAACCGATTCACTTGAAATTTTGAATGTATCTTTAAAAATACATTGCCTATGGAAGTGCGTAGGATTTTTTTGTTTATATTGCATAGTTCATATGTTTTTAACAATTTTCTGACGTCTTTTTAAACAAATTTTCCATCTTTCACTTTAGAAGTGCCGCCATTTGGCCAAAAATCAATATATCGAAAAAAATCCTATGCACTTCCTTAGACAATGTATTTTTAAAGATATATTCAAAATTTCAAGTGAATCGGTTGAAAATTGTCTGAGTTATGTTTCCGGCCAACAAAAACGGAGACGTCGTCGCAAAAACGCCGCACAGCCGCCATTTTTTATTGAATCGTGTCAAAAAAATTATTGTATACAGACACTGATGTGTATGATAAACACTCTATTTTGTAATGTCGATTTATCTTGTAGTTTTTCTGAAAAAAAATCCGTAGAAAAGCCTATTTTTTCGGCCTCCAGAATGGCCTAACTCCTTAACGAAATTCTCCCATTTAGCGGTACAGTTTTTTTTTTCTTCTCTTCTTAGAACTTCTCAGAGACGACAAAAGTGAGACACGCCATATTAAGGTGGGTTATTAAAAAAAAAATGAAGATGCCTAAATTTCGTCTTTTAAGCTTGTTCGCAGCACGTTTCACTTTTCATGCTCTCTGGACTAATTCGGAGATGAAGAAAGGCCTGTTATGTTAGTTCTCGCGATAATTATGACATTATGAGTAATGGTTGAAGCCTATTTCTAACTTTTGGTAGCGGCATGATCGAGAGAAGTAGAAGAACAAAAAACGTCGGTTAAATATGACGAATACAAACAAAAAATGTCTTCACATAATATATAAGCTAACGAGTTGTGCCGCGCGGTTTCACCCGCGTTAAATTTTCGTCCCCCTTTTCAACGCGCCACCGCAGCTCCTTAGGATCATAGCATAAATTTATATGGCGTAAAAGCCTTTCCGAATAAACGGGCTATCTAATGAAAAAAGAATTTTTTAAAATCTGATTAGTTTTTACTGAGATTAGCGCGTTCAAACAAACAAACTCTCCAAATTTATTACAGTATAGTAAGATAGTAAGATTAAGGTCATAGTATAAAGTTATACAGCTTAAAGCCTTCCCGAATAAAGGGGCTATCTAATGAAAAAAGAATTTTTCAAATCGAATTAGTATTTCCTGAGATTAGCGTGTTCAAACAAACAAACGCTCCAGCTTTATTATTGTGTGGTATAAATGTAGTAGTAAGATAGTAAGATTAAGGTCATAGTATAAAGTTATACAGCTTAAAGCCTTCCCAAATAAAGGGGCTATCTAATGAAAAACGAATTTTTCAAATCGGGTTAGTATTTCCTGAGATTAGCGTGTTCAAACAAACAAACTCTCCAGCTTTATTATAGTATGGTATAAATGTAGTAGTAAGATAGTAAGATTAAGGTCATAGTATGAAGTTATACAGCTTAAAGCCTTCCCGAATAAAGGGGCTATGTAATGAAAAAAGAATTTTTCAAATCGGATTAGTATTTCCTGAGATTAGCGTGTTCAAACAAACAAACTCTCCAGCTTTATTATAGTATGGTATAAATGAAGTAGTAAGATAGTAAGATTAGGGTCATAGCATAAAGTTATATAGCATAAAACCTTCCGAATAAACGGTCTATCTAATGCAAAAAGAATTTTCCAAGTCGGATCAGTATTTCCTGAGATTAGCACGTTCGAACATACAAACTTTCAAACAAACTCTCCAGCTTCATTATAGTAGTAAGATTGATGAAAATTGATATTTGGTTGTTTCTCTAAGCAATTATACATTTTATTTTTTCTTCGCGAAACCAAAGCCCCGCTCTGTGAGAGAGAAAATGACTAAAATGACTATACTTCAAAGTAGAACTTTTCAATTTTCCATTACAATTATCCCGATTGAATCTACAATTACAAAATGAAAGAAATGTTTAAAATCAATGTTGTCTATCGAACGAACGATTTCATCGAAAGTCTCGATTGGCCTTGCAACGGGACGTTTATATAGAACGAACAGTTTTGAGAATGCGGACATGAGAGCGATGAGACAAAAAAAAAACACATACACACACACACACAAAATTCAATAACCCAAATATCTTGTGGTCTTGAAGATCACAAGATCGTCATCTTGACGATCGGTTATTAACACTCTCCTTCTCGTTTCATAAGTGGGGATGAGATTCCGTTAACCTGTACAAAGAGAGAGAGAAAGGGAGATAGAAGCGTTAGAAGCATCTGAGTACCTCTTTTACCAATTTCCTTTCATGCCTCGTGGCCTTCTCGTCGTGCGAGCTCGTGTGACCAAAGAGAGAGAAAAGGAGAAAGAGAGAGAGAGACGGAGAGAGTGGCGGGAGAATCGCAGAATGCGCGCGAGAAACCGACGAGTGATGAGCATTTGGCAAACTCTGAAAACGGCGGTATAGAGCGCCTCTTCGGTGGAGCTCTTCGAGGAGATTCGAGAGACGAGCGCGAACCGTCCTACTTGGTAACTTTCACTTATGTAGGTACGTTGGCGTAAGAGGTTTAAATAGCATCGCTCTAGTATATTTTATACTTGCAACGATGATGTACACGTATGAGTATCGTTTATGTATTATGTGCAATGAATATTTATCGAATGTACGTATAGTACATTCGATATTCGTGTATAGTATTAGAGAGTTCATACAATGATATTTTCAATGAAAATTATTTGGCTATTTATTTTCCTCAATTTAACGGCGGCGTTTACGATTGAAAATTAAAAATTTAATATACAGGATCGTTCTTGATCACCTGACTATATACATCCAATGGTCTTTTGGTCAAAATTCCAAGGAATTATATTTGACAAAAGTAACAATTTAATATCACTTTGAACAATGTCCTTTTTTTCGACGAACGTTTTCAATTAATTTTTTTCTAAAAGAACACACATACTCCAAAAGAAAAAGCATTAAACTCACAATTTTTTCCCGATACCCGACTGAATTATCTTTCGAGATGACCAGAAAAGCATTTTTCGAACGATCTCTCGTTTGGAATTATTCGAAACAATTGTGTTTTTTCGCGTAATAAAAAGCGACACCTTGCCTTTTTCGAATTTTACTAATTAATTCCTCCAACTCAGGTATCCGATAAAATGTCCAAAATTACATTTAACGTTTGCGAACATGAAGACATCTTCTCCGAGAATAAAAATGTGCACTGTTTGAAGACACTTCCATTGCCTTAACGGGTTAGGCCACTCTAAAGACCGAAAAAATAGGCTTTTTTCGGGATTTTTTTTCAGAAAAACTACAATATAAATCGATATTACAAAATAGGGTATTTATCATAGATATCAGTGACTGTATACAATAATTTTTTTGAAGCGATTAATTTAAAAATGGCGGCTGTACAGCGTTTTTCCGATGACGTTTCCGTTTTTGTTGGTCGGAAACATAACTCAGACGATTTTCAACCGATTTACTTGAAATTTTCAATATATCTTTAGAAATACATTGTCTATGGAAGTGCGTAGGATTTTCTTCGATATATTGATTTTTGGCAAAATGGCCGCACTTCTAAAGTGAAAAGTGGAAAATTTGCTTGAAAAAATTGTCAGAAAATTGTTAATAACAAATAAACTATGCAATTTTTTTTTTAAATCTTACGCACTACCATAGATAATGTATTTTTAAAGATATATTGAAAATTTCAAGTGAATCAGTTGAAAATTGTCAGAGTTATGTGTTCCGGCCAACAAAAACGGAGACGTCATCGGAAAAACGCTGTACAGCCGCCATTTTGAAATTAATCGCTTAAAAAAAATTATTGTATACAGTCACTGATATGTATGATAAACACCCTATTTTGTAATCTCGATTTATTTTGTAGTTTCTCTGAAAAAAAATCCCCAAAAAAGCCTATTTTTTCGGCCTTTAGATTAGCCTAACCCGTTAAGGAGGAAATAGGGTTAGGACAGCGTTTTCTCAATGATTATCATGAATTTTTTTATAGTATAAAAAATGAATATAATTTATTGCAACTTTGAGAATATTTTATACATATATTTAAGTATATACTATAAAATTTTTGAAGAATTTCCTTGAAAAACACTGAAGATATTAGCGACCCCATATTGCAGGTCACAATCAGACTCAGCATTTTGCGTACATTCTGGAAGCCGCAATTTTCATCTGAAATCAAACAAGATTGGAATTTACTTTTATTATATGTCTCTCTTCTATATGTACCTAAATGCTATCAAAAAAATAGAAAATTGAATTTTTTACAGGGGTCAAAACAAAAAAGCATGATTTTTTGCCATTTTTTACAACTTTATTTGCAAAAAAAAATTATTTTAAATAATGATAATATTCCGATTTTAGGTTCATATAGAGCGCAATACTATGAAGAAAGTACCTGCCAATTTTCAAAACGATTGGTTGAAAACTTTTCAAACTAGCGTGTACGCAAGTTCAAAAAAAGTCGTTTTCAGAAAAACGCGTTTGAAAAAATAGTACCAAGAAAAACAAAGTCAAGGCAGTCATTAATTTTCTTCGGTGTTTTTCAAGGAAATTCTTCAAAAATTTTATAGTATATACTTAAATATATGTATAAAATATTGTCAAAGTTTCAAAAAATTATATTCATTTTTTATACTATAAAAAAATTCATGAAAATCATTGAGAAAACGCTGTCCTAATCCTATTTCCCCCCTTAATGGCTTATAACAATAGAACGATTCGGAATTTTCATTGAAAATTTTGGGAACATATTTTTCAATAGTTTTACTAACAATTTATGAAATAAAAAAAAAATCGATTTTTCGAACCGTCTAACCCTATTTCCCCCCTTAAATCGCACGATTTCAATGTTACATTGTAATCCAGCGTCCTGGAAGTTACCCCGTTATACGAATAAACATCTCGATCTAGATCAATACATAAATTTAAAGAAATTGAAAAGAGGAAAAATAAATTACGACGAAAGAATTGTGATTATGCCAGATTTTAATTACGATCGCGTTCATAAACGGGAAGCTGGAGATCAGAGAGTGAGAGAAAGAGTAAAGGAGAGTCTCTTTTCGACTCGTATGCATTCATGTGAAGGCATAGAAGAATCTTGAGCAACGCGTACACGAGATGTAGGGTAATGTTTGCACATTCAGTTAATGATAATTTATATGGTGTAAGCGTGCTCGCAATACCTGAACATCCTTAACATATTGCAGAGCATATCGCGTGAGAGACAGAGAGAGAGAGAGAGAGATATAGAGAAACGAGATGAATATTTCTAAATCTTATTGCACGTAAAGTTGAACGCTAGAAGAAAAAAAACAAACAAATAGACGAAAAAATAAAAGGAGGGATCGGAGAGTAAAAATGGATTTTTCGCAATGTGAGTGTGAGAAATAATTCTTTGAACCGCGTGAATCAACGTTAATGCTCGTAGCGAATCAACTGAGGAACAAACACTTTTGTGCAACATTGAAACAAGAAGAAAAACAACAAAAAAAGGGATATAGGCGTGTGATTCGATTTTTATCCGGAACCGTCATGAAAGTTTGCTCCTCGTCATTATGTACCATTCATTATATATATATATATATATATATAGAAATAAATATAAATGGTATAGTTGCCGGTTTTCATGCAGGACACGTACGGTCAGTATGCGCGAGTCTCTTCCGTACAGTGCGCGCACATGCACAAAGGCTCTTTTCGACTCACGTGGAAGCGAGGCAAATATAACGTAACTGCGAGGCCCGGAGAGTGAAAGTATATTGCAAAGTGGGACGCGCAACAGAGGAGAGGCAATATAGTTTATAATAATTAATAAATAAACCATATACGTAAACGATTCGCGTATCCGTCGGCTATTTTATACGTATAAATAGTAACGAACGTAAATATGAGTCGTTCCGATCGAAAATCATCTCAGCAACCGTAACCCTCGGTGGTCATTTAATTTCGTAACTGATTTTTTTTTGTTGCTGATCTCAAGATATTCAATTCAATGACTAATGAATTTTTTTTGCTCTCACTTTTTCATCTCGCTTAAAGGCTTACATAGCCCTGAAATTTTCAAAAAATCGATTTTTTTTCTCTACAGATTTTTATTCTTTATACTTTTAAGAATTAAAAAAATAATAATTTAAAAAAAAATTCCACTCCGTTACAAAGTTGTAGGAATAAATGTGACCGGACATCGGGTTGAGACGGCTGCCTGGCTAAAGTTTAAACGCGTTTTTCTCGATACTACGTTTTTAGTCAGGGTCAGCACGACAAATCAGTCAATTTTTAATATTTCTTAACTTTATTTTTTTGTCAATCTTGACAATTATTTTCACCATAGTCTGACGAGAGGTTTTTTTTTCATTTTTTGGTTGGACAATTTTTTATAAATTATTAAACACCAATTAAAAAAAAAAATTACATACTAAAGTTTGATATACTGTAATTTCATTATTAAAAAAAAAAAAAAATTTTCCTCCGCCAGACTATTACTACTACATTATTTTACTACTGGATTCTTCTTTATTTTTGCAAATTGGATCATTTTCGGTGAAGTTATGATGTCGAGAAGGAGGCGACATGATTTTCATCGGTAATCCATTTATACCCGTAAAAAATAATGATAATATTAGAAAAAACATTTTTTTAAAATTTTTTATCTCATAGTTGAAAAGGTAATAAAAAATGTGAAATCAACAATTTAATTTTTTTTTCACCATATAACCTATATAATAATTTTTATTATTATAAAGGCTAACGGGTTAAGGGGGGAAATAGGGTTAGACGGGTCAAAAAATGGTTTTTTTTATTTCATAAATTGTTAGTAAAACTATTGAAAAATATGTTCCCAAAATTTTTAATAAAAATTCCGACTCGTTCTATCGTTATAAGCCATTAAAGGGGGAAATAGGGTTAGGACAGCGTTTTCTCAATGATTTTCATGAATTTTTTTATAGTATAAAGAATGACTATAATTTATTGAAACTTTGAGAATATTTTATACATATATGTAAGTATATACTATAAAATTTGTATACATATATTTAAGTATATACTATAAAATATTAGCGACCCCATAGTGCTTGTTTTTCGTGGTACTATTTTTTTAAACGCGTTTTTCTGAAAACAACTTTTTTTTAACTTGCGTACACGCTAGTTTGAAAAGTTTTCAACCAATCGTTTTGAAAATTGGCAGTTACTTTCTTCATACTATTGCGCTCTATATGAACCTAAAATCGGAATATTATCATTATTTAAAATAATTTTTTTTTGCAAATAAAGTTGTAAAAAATGGTAAAAAATCATGCTTTTTTGTTTTGACCCCTGTAAAAAATTCAATTTTCTATTTTTTTTGTAGCATTTAGGTTCATATAGAAGAGAGACATATAATAAAAGTAAATTCCAACCTCGTTTGATTTCAGATGAAAATTGCGGCTTCCAGAATGTCCACAAAATGCTGAGTCTGATTGTGACCTGCAATATGGGGTCGCTAATATCTTCGGTGTTTTTCAAGGAAATTTTTCAAAAATTTTATAGTATATACTTAAATATATGTATAAAATATTCTCAAAGTTACAATAAATTATATTCATTTTTTATACTATGAAAAAATTCATGAATATCATTGAGAAAACGCTGTCTTAACCCTATTTCCCCCGTTAAGTCACTCTAGAGGCCGAAAAAATAGGTTTTTTTGGGGATTTTTTTTCAGAAAAACTACAAAATAAATCGAAATTACAAAATAGAGTGTTAATCATAGATATCAGTGACTGTATACAATAATTTTTTTGAAGCGATTAATTTCAAAATGGCGGCTGTGCAGCGATTTTGCGATGACGTGTCCGTTTTTGTTGGCCGGAAACATAACTCAGACAATTTTCAACCGATTCACGTGAAATTTTCAATATATCTTTAAAAATACATTGTCTATGGCAGTGCGTAGGATTTTTTTTTATATTCCATAGTTCATTTGTTATTAACAATTTTCTGAAGATTTTTTAAGCAAATTTTTCACTTTTCACTTTAGAAGTGCGCCATTTAGCCAAAAATCAATGTATCGAAAAAATCCTACGCACTTTCATAGACAATATATTTTTAAAGATATATTGAAAATTTCAAGTGAATCGGTTGAAAATTGTCTGAGTTATGTTTCCGGCCAACAAAAACGGAGACGTCATCGCAAAAATGCTGCACAGCCGCCATTTTGAAATTAATCGCTTCAAAAAAATTATTGTGTACAATCACTGATATGTATGATAAACACCCTATTTTGTAATCTCGATTTATTTTGTAGTTTTTCTGAAAAAAAATTCCCAAAAAAGCCTATTTTTTCGACCTTTAGAGTGGCCTAATCCCTTAAAATATTCAATGGCTATTGAATTTTTTTTCTCACATTTTCATCGCGCTCAACTTTTCGAGTAATGATTTTTGAAGTACCGAGACATTTTTTCAAAATGAACGACTCAATTGCGCATTGTAATATTTACAAAATTTCACTCAAGCAAAAAGAAAGAAAGGTCTCGCTTTAGATGAAACGTTCGAATATCCGCGGATAGCATGTAAGCACGCACAATATATCTAAACGTCATTATACTCAATCTTATCGTTGTCGCAATTTTACTCCCGCCCCTCCTTTCCACGCTAACTTGACCGGAAGTTACGCGCGCGTTTTTTCGTTTATCGGAAACAGCAGCAGCCGTGTGTTACGCGTGCAAACGTGAATATTTCAAGACGCCATAGTTGTTTCGTACTCCCATACGGCGACCTTTAATCTCAATGACATTCGACCGCTGACGGAAGCGCCAAACGCGAGGATGCGGCGACGCTGTGAAAACAAAAATGAAAGAAAAAAAAAAAGAACGAAAGAAAAACACGTTGGCCCCTTTGATCACCGTTAAAAGTATAATTTCTCCATACGCAGAGGCGTACTTTCACATTCGATAACAGTGCTAAAAAAAAAAAAATAAAAAGTCTTTCACCCGTGAGCATTTATATACGCGAACTCTCGGCTTTGAAATATGACGAGACGTATTTTGTATATGCTACAGTACCGAATATGATTTTATATATGAAATTTGAATGAACGAAATTTTGCAAATTTTTACTGTATCCATAGACGAACGGAAATTTAGCTTTTGTTTTTTTTTTTAATATCCAACTTATCGGATTGAGCGACTAAAGATCATTGTAGTAATAATTGTTGAACATTATTTTTTGCTTATTGGGTATAATTATTTTTCGACAAATATTGATTTTTATAATACGAAAAAAATAAATTGCGACAATCCGATCTCTATTGTTGCAATAGAAATTACAATTTCAATATTGGATTTAAAATCACCGACGCCAAAAAGCCCGAGTACCAATTTTCCATAGGGTTTTATGAATTTTTTTCTTTCCCTCGAATTCGAAATCAGCGACCTCGAAAATTTCGCGCTACGAATTAACATTGAAATCTTATTTTTTTACATCACCATTTTGAATTTCATTATTTTTACAGTGAATTTCGTAATTTTCGTCGCCCCTTGTAAAAATCTTCTAGCAAAACTATTCGTGAACATCCGATCATTATCCGATTTGTTTTCGTGGCAAAAAATCCATAAACTTGGAATAAAGTCTTGGTTTTTTTCTTAAGGGAGGAAATAGGGTGAGACAGTTCAAAAAATAGATTTTTTTAAATTTCACAAATTGTTAGTAAAACTATTGAAAAATATGTTCCCAAAATTTTAAATGAAAATTCCGACTCGTTCTATTGTTATAAGCCATCAAGGGTGGAAATAGGGTTAGGACAGCGTTTTCTCAATGGTTTTCATGAATTTTTTTATAGTATAAAAAATGAATATAATTTATTGAAACTTTGAGAATATTTTGTACATATATTTAAGTATATACTATAAAATTTTTGAAGAATTTCCTTGAAAAACACCGAAGAAAATTTATGACTGCCTTGACTTTGTTTTTCTTGGTACTATTTTTTCAAACGCGTTTTTCTGAAAACGACTTTTTTTAAACTTGCGTACACGCTAGTTTGAAAAGTTTTCAACCGATCGTTTAGAAAATTGGCAGTTACTTTGTTCATACTATTGCGCTCTATATGAACCTAAAATCGGAATATCATCATTTCTTAAAATAATTTTTTTTTTGGAAATAAAGTTGTAAAACATGGCAAAAAATCATGCCTTTTTGTTTTGACCCCTGTAAAAAATTCAATTTTCTATTTTTTTTTATAGCATTTAGGTTCATATAGAAGAGAGACATATAACAAAAGTGAATTCCAACCTCGTTTGATTTCAGATGAAAATTGCGGCTTACAGAATGTACGCAAAATGCTGAGTCTGATTGTGACCTGCGATATGGGGTCGCTAACATCTTCGGTGTTTTTCAAGGAAATTCTTCAAAAATTTTATAGTATATACTTAAATATATGTATAAAATATTCTCAAAGTTTCAATAACTTATATTCATTTTTTATACTATAAAAAAATTCATGAAAATCATTGAGAAAACGCTGTCCCAACCCTATTTCCCCCCTCAATTTAAAACTTATTTTTGAAATTTTCGCGCTCTCCTACGAGCGGCTGAGAGGGACAGAATCCACGTAAGCAAGAATGGCAAGTAACGTACGAGTCGTAAACACGTGTGTTTGCAAAGTGTGCAATGATATTCGTTCGCGATTGAATAAAATTTTCGTGATATTAGCCAAGTACGGATGGCTGTTGGACACGTACATAGTGGTGAGTATGTCCGTTATTATTATTTAATAAATTGACGATCAATTACCGAAACATTGAATGTACAATTAACGCAAAACACGTTGCGATCTTTTTCCCCCCCCCCTCAATAAAGTGAATGGATCCAGTAGTGTGTAAAAATAGCAAGAAAGTGCACGTAAACGAATTTTGCACGCATTCGTGGCGCCACCTAGAGACTTATAAGTCAAACGTGTGAAAATGGCGGGAAATACAAAAAAAAACGATTGTGTTTTTGCAGGATTTTTTCGAAGATAATATATGGATTAAATTGCCCGCGAAATGGAGAGAAACTTTGGGCGATGCGAGTCCCGAGGAATTGGGCAATTGGGTGCTGGGAAAAACAACGAGGTTTGTGTCGTAAGATGAAAAATTGATTCAATCTAAAATTCGACTAATTACTAATTTAATTTCGATCTGTAATCGATGTTTTTGTGTCTTTCAGTTCACGCGTCTGGCCTCTCTCGTTGTTGGCATTGCAAAAAACTATAAAAACATTGGTAATAAACCGAGACTACGAGAGCAGAGATTTACTGAGATGTCGTGGAAATCGAAGAAAAAAATCTGACGATGACAAATTTCAAATGATCGACTTGTCGCACGGGACAAAAAGAAAACATCTCGATCAGGAGCATCAGAAGTTATTCGCTAAGTCGGTTAAGAAGAAAAAACGCCACGAAATTGAAAACATCGCTGAGGTTGTGGAAATGCAATTTTTTTAAATTCCCCTCATAATGTTTTTTACATTTTTTTTTATTTGTAGTATTATATTAATTTACTATTTGAGTACCCTTCGCGATACGATGAAAAATTGAAGAAAAAAAAGAAATCAAGGATATCAAAGATGCTGGGAACTCGAAGATTAACTATAAATCTCGTTTGTCTTTTATAGAAAACGTCGGAATGTGCGTTTCTCGCAAAATGTCAATGTATAGTCGACATAGGAGCTGGTATGGGACATTTGGCACGAACATTGGCATACAATCATCATTTGTGCGTGGTATGCCTGGAACAGGATGAAACCCTTTCTAATCAAGCGAGGTACTGGAAAAGTGTTGTATCCTTTATCTATCCAAGGGCGATTTTTTTTTTCGACTATTTTTTTTTCAGTCCCCACCCGAAATTTTGTTGGATATGTCGAAAAAGAAGTTCCCTGAAAGTTACAGCCCTTAATATTAATTCTAAGTACGTTCCCAAAGCGTGAGAAGATTTTCCATCTAAAATGCACGTAAATCGAATTTTTTTTTTTTTTTTTTTAATTTTTTTAACTCAGCCGCATTTTATGCTATTATATTGTTCTTGGTTTCGATTTACTCAGAATAAAACAATCTAAAAAAGTGCCTTTTGCGGCGAAAGTGTAAATTGTAGAGTTGGTACGGGTCACTGAAGTTGATTTTTACCCAAAATTCTCGTTTTTTGCTGTTATCTCCGAAACAATTAACTTTACGAAAAAAATGTAAACGAAAAATTTGTTGGAAATTTAATTTTCTATGAAAAAGGTCCTATCGACCCAATTTCTTAGATTAATATTTCTTGAGATATTGAACTTTTTTTATTTTTTTTATTATTCAATATTTCATATTTTATAAATTTTATAGTACTCATAAGTTAAAGTTCAATCTTCTTTCTCTTCTCCGGTTTCTCTTTCCGTCCGTTAGAATATGCGACGAGAAATTGTTCGACGAGTTAGGACGAAGAATTCCAGAGATATCGCGAAGAAATCCACGTCATATATCGACGAGATTAACGGAGTCTGATGTACGAGATGAGAAATTGATGGAAAGATTGAAAAATGAATTTGCGGATAATTTCCAATTGGACCAAACGAAATGTGGCTTTGGACTTATTGGTCTGCATACCTGCGGCGATTTGGCCGCGACTTTGCTCAGACTTTACGCGAAAAAAAACGAAACGAGATTTATCTGCATCGTGGGATGTTGCTACATGAAAATTACTTGTGGGCAAGTGTAAACGAACGAAAAAAGTACCATAGATTTATGCACGAAAGTTGGATGTTAGTGAAATTTTTGTTTTAACGGACGTAAACGATGGAAGAGTGAGAATGGGTAAGAGTTTGGAAAATTTGTGTGTTTGGTAACGACAGGACGAAGGAAAGAGCATCTTTTGGATATCCATTGAGCAAATATGTGTCGACGATTGAAAAACACGAATTTTCTTATGCCTCCTTGGAAGTGGCTTGTCACGCGATCGAAAGCCATTGTGACAAATTAACAACGGGAAATTATCAAGATTTGTTGGTAAGGGATCTTGTCTCTCTATATTATATAAATATTTCGCCGCCGCCGTGTACAAGAGTTGAGGAGGTCAGCTTCATCAAACAGGTTAGGGTTGCCCCGTTTGGTGAAGCTAATTTCACCAAACGGCAAGGATTTTCCCGTTTGGTGAAGCTGACCAGATCGAAAATGACCGCTAATGCACCCCTGCATTTGCGGTCATTTCCGGCGGGGCCAGCTTCACCAAACGGGAAAAACCTTGCCGTTTGGTGAAGTTGACCGAGTTCTCTTTACCATGAGGGGAAACGGTCCGCTTCACCAAACGGAGCAACTCTAATCCGTCTGGTGAAGCTGACCGGATCGAAAAATGACCGCTAATGCACCCCTGCATTTGCGGTCATTTCCGGCGGGGTCAGCTGACCGTTTCCCCCCCATAGTAAAGAGAAATCGGTCAACTTCACCAAACGGCAAGGATTTCCCCGTTTGGTGAAGTTGACCGATTTCTCTTTACTATGGGGGGAAACGGGCAGCTTCACCAAACGGAGCAACTCTAATCCGTTTGGTGAAGCTGACCGGATCGAAAAATGACCGCTAATGCACCCCTGCATTTGCGGTCATTTTCGGCGGGGTCAGTTTCACCAAACGGGAAAATCCTTGCCGTTTGGTGAAGTTGACCGATTTCTCTTTACTATGAGGGGAAAACGATCAGCTTCACCAAACGGAGCAACTCTAATCCGTTTGGTGAAGCTGACCGGGCCGAAAATGACCGCTAATGCACCCCTGCAGCTCTTGGGGCGGTTGCGCCACCCACAAAAAAAAATACAAAAAAATTCTCAAAAAGAAACGACACGACGAAGTTTCTGTTGTATGAAAAAAAAAAACGCGATATTTTTTTCTTAATTGTTTCGTCGTCCAAAACTTTTCGTGTTTTCTTCATTAAACAACAGAAATTTTGTCGTGTTACTTTTTGCGAATTCTTTTTGTATTTTATTCTCCCTCATTATAATCGAGATTTCTTTCGTAATATCAGAGAATCATAATATCCATATGTTCATGTTTTTAATTTATGGAGAACACTGACACGGTGGGGTTGAGCCCCCCTAGTAATAACATATTATAGTTATGGAATTCGTTTAAATATTGAAAAATGCACCGTTCAACATTTACAGGTTCACGCTTACAGAGCAACTTTGGAAAAAATACTCGTACAAAAGAATGGAAAGGGTGGGGAACGATCACACTTGAAAAATGTGAAATTAAAGGAGAAGATGACGTTTGAACGGTAATTTCGCTACAACTAAAAACTAGAAAACTCAAACAAACGAAATTTCCTACCGAACATTATTGTTCTGCGAAAAAAGTAATTTTTCCACGTGAGATTCAAAGTAGAAAATTAATCATTTCGAAAATGTGATTTTAGATATTAGAATAAGCAAGAATTTTTGTTTAATATTAATTTGAATTTTCATGTTTTTTTTCAGGTACTGCATGACTGCCATTGAAAATTTAAAACCGGAGAAACGGCCGAATCGAGAGGATTTTAAGACCGTGGAGGTAACAAAGTGTTTAGAACGGTGGCGCGAAGTTGTTGCTTTTGGAACTCTTCGATTTATGCTAGCGCCACTGGTCGAAACTGCTATATTATTTGATCGATTTCTCTATCTATCGGAGAACAATTTGGTACCCTCGTTACAGCCGATTTTCGATCCCAGACTTTCACCTCGAAATATTATACTAACTTCATGCAAATAAACTAATTAAACTATCTTCAGATATGTTACATTTGTTACATTCCACCGGAAAACAGCGATGAGCTCAATATAACCCTCGATAACCGATTTTGACGAAAATTGCATCATTTTTGTGTTTTAGCCTCATAATCGACGGCGCCATTTTGAATGTAGCCATTTTGATTTGTTAACCGAAATCCGCGACCTCAAAAAGCCCTTAGTAACAATTTTTATCTAAAACGAATTTCACGAGACATAAGAACCTATTTTGACGAAAATTGCGTCATTTTTTGTGTTTTTAACCTTACAATTGACGCCCCCATTTTAAATATCGCCATTTTGATTTGTTAAACGAAATCCGCGACCTCAAAAAGCCCGGAGTAACAATTTTCCTCTTAAGCGAATTTCACGAGTCGTAAGAACCTATTTTTACGAAAATTGCATCATTTTTGGGTTTTTAGCCTCATTGACGGCGCCATTTTGATTTGTTAACCGAAATCCGCGACCTCAAAAAGCCCGAAGTAACAATTTTCATCTGAAGCGAATTTTACGAGTCGTAAGAACCTATTTTTACGAAAATTGCATCATTTTTGTGTTTTTAGCCTCATTGACGGCGCCATTTTGATTTGTTAACCGAAATCCGCGACCTCAAAAAGCCCGGAGTAACAATTTTTATCTAAAATGAATTTCACGAGTCGTAAGAACCTATTTTGACGAAAATTGCATAATTTTTGTGTTTTTAGCCTCATTGACGGCGCCATTTTCATTTGTTAACCGAAATCCGCGATCTCAAAAAGCTAGGAGTATCAATTTTCATCTAAAGCGAATTTCACGAGTCGTAAGAGCCTATCTTGACGAAAATTGCATCATTTTTGTGTTTTTAGCTTCATTGACGTCGCCATTTTGATTTGATAACCGAAATCCGCGATCTCAAAAAGCCCGGCGTAATAATTTTCATCTAAAGCGGATTTCACGAGTCGTAAGAGCCTATTTCGACGAAAATTGCATCATTTTTGTGTTTTTAGCCTCATAATTGCCGGCGCCATTTTGATTTGTTAACCGAAATCCGCGTCGTCACAAAGCCCGGAGTATCAATTTTCATCTAAAGCAAATTTCATGAAGTCGTCACGCTGGAAAATTTCGTCACAATCGATCTTAGCGTTTGATCTTAACAGCGTATGGGTCGCATTTCTGGTCCACACACAACAAAAAACTTAACATATCTTAATGACTATACGATTTATCCAAAGTTTGTTCCATACGCGTCGTTTTTCGACTGGATTTCGACTACGGCGTCTTCGGGCCATGGCCAAAGCGTCGTAGTCTCAAATCCTTGAAAGACAAACGCTAAGCAATCTTTGAAAACAAATGATCGTCCTTGTCTAAAAAATCTACCCTTTTTTCTGTGTGTAGAAAAAGTAGCGTTGTCCACACGCTCGAACGCGATCTCTCTTCGCTTGTTCAATTACATTATATTCAATTCTATTCAATCACACACACACATTACAACAATACAAACCAAACCAAACAAAAGCTAAAAAGCAATGAAACGAATGCCGAATCCGCAATGGTGAAATGAGTAATCAACGACAAAGAGATTGTAAAAAAACAAAAATGTTCGTAAGGGCCGTTTTGTCGCGTCCATTTAAAAAACAAACATGGATGCCTTTTGGCCAAATCGGTCGATCGGATAAGATCGGAAATCCATCAACAAAACTCGTCAAACGTATCCAAAAGTTTACGTACCTAAAAACCATCTCTTTTCCCGTCTGCCGGTCGTACCTTTCAGAAAATTCCAGCGTAGAATTCAAAGAACCCGCTCGCAAGCCGCAAAACCACCGGGTTTTCCTTCCACCGCCAGTTCACAGGACGTACACTGTACATCGAAAACTTCGCTATACTTTCAACACGGCCATCTTGTTCGTGTGCGTCGCGGTGGGCGACTGCGGAAGAACTAAAGCAGCGCCGCGCGTCGGAGGAAAGTGGCGTCTCTCGACGAAAACGTCCGAACTTTGCCGAAGTGTGTCAATGACGTCACGATCAAAGCAGAAGAGATAAAACGATAAAAGTGGCGAAAAAGTTGTGGTAATCTTCGATTTTAGGAGTGCGTTCAAGTGCGTTTAACGAGAATTTAAGTTGGTTCTCATTGCGGAAAGAATTTTCTTCACGGTTATACGAAAGCAAAAATGTCGTACGCTTATCTCTTCAAGTACATCATTATCGGCGACACGGGTGAGACTTTATTGCTTAATTTAAACAAGAAAAGAGAAGAAGGAATGAATAAAAAACAACAAAAACAAAGAGCCCTCGATGATTTTCCGATAATCATGATGCACGCACCTACGCGTTGCCTGACAGCTCTCGCTGTTTTTTTCTTCATCTACATCGCATCGTACCAATGCACTTTTCATCCTCGCTATATCTCCGCATTAACAACGAAATATTTCATTCGTTCGGCATAATTATTGCATTTTTTTCTTCATACGTTATTTCATTCTAATAAAATGTTTTCCCGAGCCTTCTCAGCAAAGATTGGCAACATTTTTCAATCATTAACTCCCGAATGAACGTGTCCAAGCACTTAGAAGAGAAATGAAATAAAATTATGAATATTTTTATCCGATAATAGTAGGATAAGACTCCCTTCCGCCTCCTTGCAATATTTACAACGCCACGAATGTTCGTTGAGAACGTTGGAATCGCTTTTTACGCTTTTGTTATCGCCGCTCGCTGCGTAGCAAAAAAAAAAAAAAATCTTACAGTCTCATTGTTCAAGGATTATTGAGAATAATGAGAATTAACGGACGTAAGACAAGCTAGACACATATGCCAGCGGAAATATCGGAGACGAATTAACAACGATTGCGTTTGAGTAATTTTTTTTCTTTCTCCGATTTTCATGCACAGGCGTCGGAAAGTCTTGCCTTCTACTGCAGTTCACGGACAAGAGATTTCAGCCTGTTCACGACTTGACGATCGGCGTCGAGTTCGGAGCTCGTATGATAACGATCGATAAGAAACAGATCAAGCTTCAAATATGGGACACCGTAAATATCGCATACTCCTAGCGTTATGACGTAACGAATATAAATACGTATTTATGGAGAAAATATGTTTTTAACGTACATTCTTTTGTTAACGATTAAAAGGCGGGACAGGAAGCCTTTCGCTCCATAACGCGATCCTACTATCGCGGAGCCGCCGGCGCTCTTCTCGTTTACGATATAACGCGCCGCGAGACTTTCAACCATTTGACAACGTGGTTGGAGGACGCTAGACAACATTCTAATTCCAATATGGTTATCATGCTGATCGGCAACAAAAGTGATCTTGACGCTAGAAGAGAAGTCAGACAGGAGGAGGGTGAGGCTTTCGCTCGTGAGCACGGTCTCGTTTTTATGGAAACAAGCGCCAAAACAGCGGCCAACGTCGAGGAGGCATTCATCGATACGGCGAAGGAAATTTACGAGAAGATTCAAGAGGGAGTTTTTGATATAAATAACGAGGTAAATATGAATTTTTGAAAAAAAAATTTATTGATTTTATCGTCCGAGCTAAGATTATCGCTGTAAACGAAGAGCCATTCCTAAAATGCCAATTTTCCACTTCTTTTCGTTACCGTTTTCGCAGAGGCTATAATAATAATACACGAGAAATCCTAATTGAATTGCCGGTGTTTCCGGTTGAATTACAGGCAAACGGAATAAAAATTGGTCCTCAGCATTCGCCAACGAGCCCCGGTGGATTATCAGGCACCGGTGGTCAGGGTAACGCGCAAGGTGGCGGATGCTGCTAGGGTCTGGGGCTTGCTTGTCCGCTTCTCGCTCGTTCGTCGAATTTGATCTGATCATCACGCGCCGCCTGCTCGACATTTTTTTTTCGATTTTTCTTTTAACTTTTTAACTTCGACCGTATAATTTGTACATTTTGATTTTTTGGTGTGTCTCAAGTCCGTGGCAAAACGAGTTCCAATTAGTCGATTTCATATTTTTCGAAAGACTTTTTACACTCGATTAGTAGATATATATAAATATATATATATAATGCATATTACAAAAAAGTCTTGAGAATCACCTTGAAGATTAATTTTGAAAGAACAAAAAACCGATACACGCTTCAGCAGTTTCGTGTATCGTGAAACATACATTTCGATTATACTTGATGCTTGGAAAATTCGTTATAGTTCACGTTCACATACTTTGATACGAATAATAGATTTTTCGGAAATAATTAACGAAAGAAAATTAACAAGATCGAAAAGAAATGAAGATAAAACAAAAATATATTTAAAAAAGCCAAAAAAAAAAAAGAAAAAAAAACAGGAAATTATCTTAATCGCAAAAAAATGAGTAGATGTTAATGTTTCGTGGCAGAAAACATGGGTACACTCTCGTTCAAGTAACGCGGACTTTATGTGTATGTATCAATGTACCTAAAATTATTGTAATTAAGAAATTTTCCTTTTCATTTTCTCTTTACGTTCGACGAATTGTCTAACTGCGCTACGAGATCTTCGATAGAAATAATGAAAAAAAATTAACAGAAAAAAACAAGAACATGGGAAGCCTAAAAAACGTATATAAATGGTAACCTTATAAATAAAAATCACGGGGTTTGATAATCGCGAGCGTAATAGAGTCAAATGTGCAATTACAATTGATTGTACATTGTTATATATATATTTTTTTTTTCTCGTTTTTGTAATTCAACGCATTGATCGATGAGAGATCCGTTTGATCGATATAATGGCTTCATTATAAAAGTTTAATTTTAAGTATAATATATATCCAACGACGATTGTACGGAAAAGTCGTAAAATCGTTTGGAATCAATTAAAAACCCCTCTCACCCGATTAATTTCGGGCGGTTAAAGTTGCTGAAATGAAATTAAACCAAAACACGAAGAAAAAAAAAAACTTCAGAATAATTATCGATCTCGACAAAGGTAATCGATATAATGAAGATTGTACTATACTGATGTTGAAAAGAAAGAAAGAAAAAAAAAAGAAGAATCCTTAGCGCACATATCCACTCTCTGCTAACTTCCCCCCTGTCATTATTATTTGTATTCATTTAGAACTAGTCAGCAAACAACAGATGTGATTATTTCTTTGATCGTGTATAATCATTAATTATTGAGAAACAAAGCGTATTTTAAGCACGTACTGTATAATCGATTGTATGAGTTAAGAAAGAAACATAAAAAAAAAAAAAATTAACATATACGTTACACACAATGATCGTCATTGTGCTTGATCGTAATAAATATTCGTTCACTATTGCTCAGTGAAATATATGGTCGTAATTATTATTATTATTATTTTCGTACGATAATGAATTATTTGTTGCATCCTTGTATGCGGTTTGGTGTTTTTCACCCTCATAATCATCGTGTGCTTAAATGTATCTTTCATTTTTAAATATACATACAGGGTTTTCCGAAATGTTTTTTTTTTCCAATTATCGATCGTTACGATTATACGTTTAATTGTGAATCGTGAGATGTTTTTTTGTTCTTAGGTTGATGAATTATTCGAACGGATGCAAATGAAGGGTAACGAAGGTTCGGGTAATATAGAGAGAAAGAAAAGTACAACATTCAATTCAAAGATAAACATAAGTATTTATCTTTGGATCCTTCTTTAATTCTGAATTTAGTTCTATGTTAACCCAGTTTAGGTTAATGTACCATAGAAGCATGTAAAATACCGACTGATGGTAACAAACACTGTAATCAAAAAACTTTTTGTTCGTTTTCTTGAATTTTGGCGAAAAGGACAAAGTTTTAACGGTTTGCTTTCATCAATTTTACGTCTCCTAAAGTTTTCCCTTCTCCCGAACAATTAATTTACCTTTGAATAAACTTTTCTTTAATTTTTGGACTTACGATTATACGTTTAATTGTGAATCGTGAGATGTTTTTTTTGTTCTTAGGTTGATGAATTATTCGAACGAATGCAAATGAAGGGTAACGAAGGTTCGGGTAATATAGAGAGAAAGAAAAGTACAACATTCAATTCAAAGATAAACATAAGTATTTATCTTTGGATATCCTTCTTTAATTCTGAATTTAGTTCTATGTTAACCCAGTTTAGGTTAATGTACCATACGAGCATGTAAAATACCGACTGATGGTAACAAACACAGTAATCAAAAAACTTTTCGTTCGTTTTCTTGAATTTTGGCGAAAAGGACAAAATTTTAACGGTTTGCTTTTATCAATTTTACGTCTCCTAAAGTTTTCCCTTCTCCCGAACAATTAATATACCTTTGAATAAACTTTTCTTTAAATTTTGGACTTACGATTATACGTTTCATTGTGAATCGTGAGATGTTTTTTTTGTTCTTAGGTTGATGAATTATTCGAACGGATGCAAATGAAGGGTAACGAAGGTTCGGGTAATATAGAGAGAAAGAAAGTATAACATTCAATTGAAAGATAAACATAAGTATTTATCTTTGGATCCTTCCTTAATTCTGAATTTAGTTCTATGTTAACCGAGTTTAGGTTAATGTACCATAGGAGCATATATAATACCGACTGATGGTAACAAACACTGTAATCAAAACTTTTCGTTCGTTTTCGTGAATTTTGGCGAAAAGGACAAAATTTTAACGGTTTGCTTTCATCAATTTTACGTCTCCTAAAGTTTTCCCTTCTCTCGAACAATTAATTTACCTTTGAATAACCTTTTCTTTAAATTTTGGACTTACGATTATACGTTTAATTGTGAATCGTGAGATGTTTTTTTTGTTCTTGAGTTGATGAATTATTCGAACGGATGCGAATGAAGGGTAACGAAGGTTCGGGTATTATAGAGAGAAAGAAAAGTACAACATTCAATTCAAAGATAAACATAAGTATTTATCTTTGGATCCTTCCTTAATTCTGAATTTAGTTCTATGTTAACCGAGTTTAGGTTAATGTACCATAGGAGCATATATAATACCGACTGATGGTAACAAACACTGTAATCAAAACTTTTCGTTCGTTTTCGTGAATTTTGGCGAAAAGGACAAAATTTTAACGGTTTGCTTTCATCAATTTTACGTCTCCTAAAGTTTTCCCTTCTCTCGAACAATTAATTTACCTTTGAATAACCTTTTCTTTAAATTTTGGACTCACGATTATACGTTTAATTGTGAATCGTGAGATGTTTTTTTTGTTCTTGGGTTGATGAATTATTCGAACGGATGCGAATGAAGGGTAACGAAGGTTCGGGTATTATAGAGAGAAAGAAAAGTACAACATTCAATTCAAAGATAAACATAAGTATTTATCTTTGGATATCCTTCTTTAATTCTGAATTTAGTTCTATGTTAACCCAGTTTATGTACCATAAGAGCATGTAAATTACCGACTGATGGTAACAAACACTGCAATCAAAACACTTTACGTGTGAAGTACCATCCACCAATAAAACATAACTGTTTTCATTGCCGAACGAGTCTTAACGCTCGCGTTGCGAATGCGCCATTATCCAGCGGAATAAGCGCGACGTTCACGTTGCTCGCTGACAGGATTGACGTTGCCGCTTGCCGCCGCGTGTGCGGGGACACAGTGTGCGCCCGTCCGTCGTACTCGTCGTGACATTTTTTTTTTAACAAGTATATCCGGTGCGCGGTGTTGCGGTTGTTATACGAAAAAAAACTAATCGGAAAAAAACAAAAAACGCGAATGTCGCCGAAGCCCACCGATCGAACGACACTGTGTAGACCATTGGGATAACGTATTTTTTTTTTTCTTTCCAATTGTTTTGTTGTTTTTATCTTATTTCGCCGAACAAGGCTGACAATTTACGAGAGCGCTCGCACACACACAAACACAAACATCCACCCATTTGTATACACGTTGTGTCAAAAAGAGGGAGACGCTGCTTGCCGCCATGATGGTAGGTGGAACCTTGTTATCAGTTGGCCAGAATTCTTTTTTTTCGTCTAACCAACCGGTCATTCGATAATTTCCATGAATTAACTATTTGCCCGCATAATTTATCTCATTCCGTTCGATCTGTGGGAAAGTTTGGAACGACTGACGAAAGGTTAAAATGTTTCAGGACGGAATATGCGACACCGCTGATATTTTAAACAGCGCGCCACCGAAAAAGGTATACGTGTTTCTTTTCTGTTGTTTTTTCATTTCATTGTCGCAATTTTTTTCCACTCCAATTGTCATTATTAACGAACTTTTTCTCCTCGTTTAGTTTTTCCTTTTTTTTCTAATCAAATATCAACTTTTTTTTTTTGTTAACTGTTTCAATTTTCCTTGGGATTTATTGGGGGGTTTTTTTCTCCCCATACTTTCACTGCGTTTAGTTAATCGATGAAAAAAAACATTTGAAATTTCATATTTGCGTTGTTTCCCAGATCATACAGGCCGATAACATTGACCTTTCGGACAAATCCCTCCAAGTCGACATCTCCGACGCTCTGAGCGAAAAGGATAAAGTAAAATTTACGGTACACACTAAAACCACCCTGCCGGAGTTTCAAAAGTCGGATTTTTTGGTCGTCAGACAGCACGAAGAGTTTGTCTGGTTGCACGATCGTTTCGAAGAGAACGAAGAGTACGCCGGCTATATCGTACGTAGGATTAAAAATTTTCTTCAGTTTTTTTCGTTTTTTGCTTTTTGCTGGGTATTGCGCTTTTTTTTTCAACTCTAATTCTTTTTTACTCGACGGAAAGATTCCACCGTGTCCGCCGAGACCGGATTTTGATGCGTCGCGAGAGAAATTGCAAAAACTTGGAGAAGGCGAGGGTACGATGACGAGGGAGGAATTTACTAAAATGAAACAGGAACTCGAGGCGTGAGTGTACAGGATTTTTTTTCCCGTTATGTTCGAGGAATTTATTTTATTTTTCGAACTTTCGGTGAAATAAATGTTGAACCGAGGCTTTAATTGTATCAAATGATTTTTGTTAAGGGAGGGGTAAGGGTTTCAGCGTTAAAAAAAACACTTTTTGCGATTTTTTTTCTCAAATACGGATTGTGCAATTTTATTCGAACCTTTTGGACATTATTGAGCATACTTTTGACAATGTTGTGTAATTTTTTCATGCAGAAATATTGAAGCATAAGCCCGTAACAGAGCTTCCCCCGAAACGTCTTGGAGAAAAAAAAAACAATTTGCGGTGTTCACTATAACTCGGCCGGAAATTATCTGAAAATGAAAAACCATGAAAATTCAGTCAAATTATAATCAAATCTTCCCCCCAACGTTCTCTGATAATTTTTTTTATCATTTCAAAATTTTTCGCGGCCATCTAAAGTGTGAACTGTTATTTTCCACGAAAAATTCCGCCATTTTGTGGGTGGGAAACACCCTTAATGTAAAAAAAAAAAATTTAACTAAACGTTGGGGGGAGGTATTTTATATGTAGAAAATGTGTACAAAGTTTGAAATGAATCGGTCAAGTAGTTTTTAAATGGCAATGAACACGGACTTTGAAAAAGTAGTTTTGAGAAAAACGCGTCTAAAGTTTATGAAGTAAAAAAGTGAAGAAAATTTTTTTTCTAAGACGTTATGGGGGAAGCTCGGTTACGGGCTTATGCTTCAATATTTCTGCATGAAAAACATTACACAACATTGTCAAAAGTATGCTCAATAATGTACAAAAGGTTCGAATAAAATTGCTCAATCCATATTTGAGAAAAAAAATCGCAAAAAAAGTGTTTTTTTTTACGCTGAAACCCTTACCCCTCCCTTAATAAGACAATAACTTCAAGAATATTGCTTAGATCGGTTTAAAATTTTAAGGACACATTCTTGAAATGTTAAACGATAGGATAAGACAAAAAAAAAAAATTCGATTTTTCGAAAGTGTAAACCCTTACCCCGCCCTTAAATCTTGAGATTTTATACAATCGTGATGTTATTAACAGAGAATATTTAGCGACATTCAAGAAAACCGTAGCCATGCACGAAATGTTTCTAACGAGACTCGCTCATCATCCTGTCTTTCGAAACGATCATAATCTCCGGGTGTTCCTCGAGTACGATCAGGATCTTTGCGTCAGAGGTAAGCAATGATAATTCACAACGATAAAGTAGGAAATGTATTATAAATTGTCAACGATGCGAGGAACAATAAAATATATTTATTTCAGGGAAAAATAAAATGGAAATGTTTGGCGGTCTTGTTAAATCATTTTCCAAAACTACCGACGAATATTACTTGTCGGCAACTGTTAAAGACGTTAATGACTTTTTTGACCAAGAAATGACGTTTATACAGCATTATCATAACAATCTTAAAGAAGCAACGACAAGAGCCGATCGTCAAACGGCCAAACACAAAGACGTCGCTGATTCGTACATAAAAATTTCGACGAATCTCTTGCAGCTAGCAACGACCGACAGTGGAAAGTTGGAAAGGTTCTTGGCTAAAATAGCCGAAACTTTTGAGAAACTAAGGGTGAGTTTGACGTTTATTCAATTGCCATTAAATGTTCCTTCGTATTTCGATATTATTACGTAAAACAACAATTATTCCGCAACGTGTTCTCGTCGAGTTTCCTTAGAAATTGCAAATTTGTCGCGTACGCACTTTGCAGAAAAATTTAAGCAGTCAATTCCGGTACTTTGTTACTTAACGGGTTAGGCCACTCTAGAGGCGGAAAAAATAGACTTTTTTGGGGATTTTTTTTCCAGAGAAACTACAAAATAAATCGAGATTACAAAATAGGGTGTTTATCAGACGTATCAGTGACTGTATACAATAATTTTTTCGAAACGATTAATTTCAAAATGGCGGCTGTGCAGCGTTTTTTGTGATGACGTCTCCGTTTTTAAAATTGTCTGAGTTATGTTTCCGGTCAACAAAAAACGGAGACGTCATCGCAAAAACGCTGCACAGCCGCCATTTTGAAATTAATCGCGTCAAAACAATTATTGTATACAGCCACTGACACGTATGATAAACACCCTATTTTGCAATGTCGATTTATGTTGTAGTTTTTCTGAAAAAAATCCCCAAAAACAGCCTATTTTTTTCGGCCTTTAGAGTGGTCCAATCTTTTAATATCGCGATAACGGTGCGTAATTCGCACGTTTAGAAAATGAAATGTTCATCTTTGGTACAGACGATCGTATCTCCTTGGGTCATTGATGATTGAAAAAAAATTCATTTCAGAAAGTCGAGGGTCGGGTGGCGTCCGACGAAGACTTAAAATTATCGGATACGCTTCGTTATTACATGCGCGACACAGCGGCCGCAAAGAGATTACTCTTTCGGAGATTAAAGGCTTTACACGCTTACGAGACTGCCAATCGAACGTTGGAGAAGGCTCGTGCGAAAAACAAGGACGTTCACGCCGTAAGTCTTTATTTTAAAATTTTGTGTTTTTTTTTTCTTCCTTTTCTCGCTATTGTCGGCAATTACAATTCACTAACACTCGATTATTACTAACTTACGGGCCTGTGCTCGCGCCATTATCGTAACATTCTATTCTATTCGTCATTTCGTGACATTCGCCACGGTTGTATTCGTAATTCATTGCGCAATTTATCTCGAAAAAAAAAACGTAATTTTGCCGATCTTTGTACGGTCGATAAATCATTGATTTGTAGTGGGGAGGTCTGACAAAATATCGTACCAACGCTTTTGTAAATTTTACCGTTTTAGAAAAAACGCAGGTAAATATGGAGCAAAGCGGACCCACTTCCGATTGACTTGCCTTTAATATATGTTGTGTAGGGACCCTTCCTGAACAACTTTTTCCTCTGACACAATTGGGGTCGTTATTTATTAAAAAGTTATTAACAAATAAAGTTAATAATTCATATAGCTATTTTCCTTATACCACCCAGTTGTTTGGGTTTTTTGTTTTTGAGTTGTTTGTTTATTGGGTTTGGGGTTTTGGTTTGGGTTTTTGGTTTGGGTTTTTGGTTTGGGTTTTTGGTTTGGGTTTTTGGTTTGGGTTTTTGGTTTGGGTTTTTGGTTTGGGTTTTTGGTTTAGGTTTTTGGTTTGGGTTTTTGGTTTGGGTTTTTGGTTTAGGTTTTTGGTTTGGGTTTTTGGTTTGGGTTTTTGGTTTGGGTTTTTGGTTTGGGTTTTTGGTTTGGGTTTTTGGTTTGGGTTTATTTTGGATTTGTTGGGTTTGTTGGGTTTGTGCGTTTAGGTTGTTAGGTTAGGTTGTTTGTTTGGATTATTTCGGTTGTTTTTGGTTTGTTTAGGTTATTTGGGTTTTTTGTTTGTTTTGGATTTGTTTGTTTTTTGGGTTTGGGTTTGTTTTGAATCTGTTTGTTTATTGGGTTTGGGTTTTTGGTTTGGATTTGTTTGTTGGGTTTGGGTTTGTTTTTGATTTGTTTGTTTATTGGGTTTGGGTTTTTGGGTTGGGTTTGGGTTTGTTTTGGATTTGTTTGTTGGGTTCGTTTGTTTGTTTGTTGGGTTTGTTTGTTTCTTTAGGTTACTGGGGTTGTTTTTGGTTGTTTTTGGTTTGTGCATGGGCTGGTATGCGGTGGGGGCAGGGGGGGGGGCGCAGGCCCTCCGGTCATACGTGTACTAGCCACCATGCAAGTATTTCATATTTTATTTATGAATTTTCTTTTGTTAATAACTTTTTAACAAACAATGAGGACGGATAAAACTTTTGGTATGTTACTCATGGGGTTATTCTTAACAACACATGTGACGGACAAGATGATTGGGACTGGCTGCTATAAGGAAAATAGCTATATGAATTATTAACTTTATTTGTTAACAACTTTTTAATAAATAACGACCCCCAATTGTGTCAGAGGAAAAAAGTTGTTCGGAATGGGTCCCTAGACAACATATATTAAAGGCAAGTCAATCGGAAGTGGGTCCCCTTCGCTCCATATTTACCAAAACGCATTTCAGACTCTTATTTTTCCGATAACGCGTTTAAAAGTGATTTACGCACGTTAAAACGTGAAGTTTCAATGTCGAAAAGCCCCGAGTTCACTCGTGGCACGTGGCTATCGTGACTGATGGCTCGCGGCGCGATGTACATTAAAACTTAAACGATAAACACGACGTACTTTGAAACATTGGCAAACGTACGAAATTTTTTTAAATTAAATCATTTAGAACGACAAATCTGAGTCCCATTGCGTCGGCGTAATCGAGATTTTACTGTATTATATCGTGTTATCGCTGGATACAACCGTCTAGCCATTTACAACACGCAGCGAAGCATAGCTTTTTAAACGATCGTTGAAAAAAAAAAAAAAAACAGAAAGAAACGTTGCTACGTGTCGATATATCTCGATTCGCCCGCGTCACGAGCATTCCAATAAATTCCCGTCAAATATTCACGATTGATCAATTATTAATGAAACATATATAAATCGGTCGATCGCTCTGAATCGTTGAACAAAAAAAACGAAAAAAAAAACAAAAATTTAGCGAATTAACGAAAGAACAAACCGTGATTGTGCATGGAAAGTAATGTTTTCGAAGAATTTAACGTAAACTAATCGACTTGTTTGATTTTTCCGGCTGTTCGAGGCCCTGGAGGTTGCAGAGGTGTGTCTTTTTTCACGTACACTTCTCATGTTGGTTTTTCTTTTCTCCCTTCTTTTCTTTTTCTCTGGTTCTCGTTGGAGCGAATTAATACTCGAGCATAGTATCGCGTCGATATTTTTCCCCGTCTTCTTTTTCTTCTATTTCCCGAGACTGGTTGTGAATGTCGTCGGGTGTTTGCGCGAAAGAATTTGCAATTTTCAACAAATTTTACCGAACAATTTTTTCCGTTCGTCTCGTGTTTATTCGCATTTGTTGAGCGCGCAACCAGCGTCGTGAATTGAATTTAAGAGCGGGGTAGAAAGGGTCAAAATATGCTTGTAATTTGTGATGAAGAAACAAAATTTTCGTCGGTAGGGAAAGGGTTAATGAAAAATCTCGAGCAAAGAGAAAAATGTATTCTCCGATCGGAGGGAACAAGTTTTTCTTTATATTAGCCGCTGACCAGTGAATAATAAAGTCTGCACGATACTCCCAGCCTCGTTGCATGTCTAATCGAGAGATCGATCAGTAGTGGGCATAATTAACTAACGTTCGTGCATTCAAGTTTGTTTCATCCCACCCCGCCTCCGCCCTTCCCTCTCCATTTAATCCTCGACGTTCTACATTCATTCGAGGTGGTTTGATGCGCCATTTTATTACCTTAGATTGTGCTCCTCATACGAGACACTGGCGCCATGTCAGAAAAAATTTCGCTCGTGCAAAGGACAACACAAAAAAATTATTCATCACCAGCCTCTTTTTTGACATTGAAATTTCGGCAAATTTTGCGAATTTTTCCAAAATTTATTTTTTAGCCACATAGTATAAACGTTATTAATCGTTCGTAAAAGAGCTATTCGCGTTTGATCGATGCGACATTAGAAGTTTTCGAATTGTTTGCAAAATGGGAATTTTTCCAAAAAATTTCAAATTCAAACGAGACACTGGCAAATCATTTTTTTTTCCACATACTACGCGTTTCGCGCAACTGATTCTTTCGACGCGAGATTAAGGTAGTAGTCTGGTAACTTAAGCCGATTTTTATGTCTTTTTTGGAGGGCGTTTTTTTGTAGGAAAATAAAAATGAATCGTTTTGGATATTTAGGATGTTTTTGTTTACATATCAAAGATACGAAAACAAAATTTTGTTGAAAAAATTTAATAGTTTATGATTATTATTATTATTGATCGAAGTTGGCACCTCGAAAATTTCGCGCTACTAATTAACATTGAAATCTTATTTTTTTACATCACCATTTAGAATTTCATTATTTTTACAGTGAATTCGTAATTTTCGTCGCCCCCTTGTAAAAATCTTCTAGCAAAACTGTTCGTGAACATCCGATCATTATCCGATTTGTTTTCGTGGCGAAAAATCCATAAACTTGTAATAAAGTCTTGATTTTTTTCTTAAGCGGGGAAATAGGGTTAGACAGTTGAAAAAATCGATTTTTTTTAATTTCATAAATTGTTAGTAAAACCATTGAAAGATATGTTACCAAAATTTTAAATGAAAATTCCGACTCGTTCTATTGTTATAAGCCATTAAGGTGGTAGTCTGGTAACTTAAGGGGAGGTAGGGTTTTAAAGGCGAAAAAAAAGCATATTTTTATGATTTTTTCGCGGCGACATGAGTAATATAATTTTATTAAATAGAATTACATATTATTGTACAACTATTGAAGTATCTCAGAAAAAATTTTCAATGAAAAATATTGATAAATAAGCCGGTGACGTTGAATCTCCAGAGGCGCCTTGAAAAAAAGTGGTTTTGCGGTGAACATTATAACTCGTTACCGGATCATCCGAAACAAAAAAATTGATATGCATTTTAAAGGTGATGTATTTCTCGAGGTAATCAGGAAAAGTTTTTTTAATTTATTTTTTTATTTTTTGCAGCACTTGGAAGTGAAAAACGCAATTTTAGCTAAAAAAATCGCGCTTAATTTGTTATTAAAAAATTGAAAAAATTGAAAAAAAAAAAAAACTCCTGATTACCTGTTGATTTATGTGAAGAAGTAATGTTTAAATTTTCAAAAGGATCGGTTCAGTAGATTTTGAGTTCTAATGTTCACAAACTGCAAAAATGACGTTTTCGGGAAAATCGATTTAAAGTTTTTTATACGTGGTATCACGGTATCACGGCCGGTCGTTTGAAACGCTGTAACTCCGTTAGTTTTACTCAGATTGACTTAAAATTTATAAACAATATTCTCGACATATTGTTCATTCGGAAAGAAAATAAAAAAAAAATGCAAAAAAAATAATTTTAAAACCCTACCCCCCCTCAAGCCGATTTTCATGTCTTTTTTGGAGGGCGTTTTTTTGTAGGAAAATAAAAATGAATCGTTTTCGATATTTAGGATGTTTTTATTTACATACTAAAGATACAAAAAAAAAATTTTTTGAAAAAATTTAATAGTTTTTTATTATTATTATTATTGATCGAAGTTGGCACCTCGAAAAAAAAAAGCGCGTGGGTGGCCCCGGTGATTTTGGCTCTTGATGTTGTCTGAAATCAAAAATTCTTGATAATTCTTAATCTATAGACATGTCATTCTGGTCGGAACTATTGAAGTTAAATTTCATGGATGAATAACAAAATGGCGGACTTTGGAAAAAAACGTCCTTTTATTTTAGCAAAGAAGGGGTTGTAAAATAAAAAGTTAGGGGTGAAAAAATTTCTCGGTAGTTCCGACGAGAACTATGAGTGTGTGGAGTAGCCTGTTAAAATTTGAAAGCAATCGGTTCGGTAGAAAAAAAGTTAGGACCCGGGCCGCCAACTTCGAGGTGCCAACTTCGATCAATAATCATAATAATAATAAACTATTAAATTTTTTCAAAAAAATTTTTTTTTCGTATCTTTAATATGTAAATAAACACATCCTAAATATCCAAAACGATTAATTTTTATTTTCCTACAAAAAAAACGCCCTCCAAAAAAGACATGAAAATCGGCTTAAGTTACCAGACTACTACCTTAAAGAATCTCGATGGAGTGAAGGAATATTTTGTTATTTTTTTGTTTGTTATTATTAGAAAAGTCGTTCCGTCGGACCGCCTTGATTTTCATAATTCCATTGCTCATTAATCGTATTCCATAATCCCGCGCTCGTTCGTTTGCGTCGACTGGACATTAATAACGAAGAAGGAAAAGAATCAGAAGAACGTGACGACCGAACGTTTTGATGATTTTTTTCTCTTTTCTTCGCGGCTTCATCCACATTCTACATTTATCACTGAGCATTGCACGTCTCTCCCCGCAACTAGACAGCCCAATGATATCTCAAATGTGTGTATTTTTTTTTTCTTTCTTTCTTCTCGTAATGTGTTAATGTCCAAGGCGGAGAAGGTGCAGACCGAGGCTTGCGAAAAATTTGAACAAATGTCGGACAAAGGAAAAGAGGGTGAGCGTCGATTTTATTTTCCATCTAATGATTCCGAAAAAATTGAAAATATTTAAAGCAAAAAAATAGAGGATTAGCTGTGAGATTGACCGTTTTTATTTTTTTGTCTGTTTTTCTTTCAGAACTTACGGACTTTAAGACGAGACGAATAGCGGCGTTTAAAAAAAATCTCGTTGAACTAACCGAGCTAGAGATTAAACACGCCAAGGTAAATGTTAAATTTCAATTACTCGTTCGCAAAGAGAGAGCGCTGTATTAATGTCCGACAGAGTTGCTCGTAGATTTTACGTACGAATTAAAATTTGTAAGGGATCGTCGAGCCCTTATCGAGAGGGATTAAAGCAGAAAAAAATAACAAGCTAATTGATTTTTATTTTTTTAACAGGCACACGCGGATTTGCTCAAAAAGTGTTTAGTGGCGCTGAGAGAAGAGTGATCGTGTTTGCGACACGTTTTTCCAACCGACCGATTGGCTATCATCGTGCATTAAAAGAAAAAAAGAAAAGAAGAAAAAAAAAACAATTGCCGATAACAATTTATTCATTAACTCATAATTTAATGATATTGTAAAATATTATATTTTTTGTTATAACTATCTCTATCGGAATTCCAATAAGAAAGCACTATTACGACATTTAGCGGCAAGGGGGTTTTTTTTAAGTACGCAAGCCAGTAGAAATTGCTGATACACGTTAATTTGTAGTTAAAGAGCTGTAAAGTGCTTGAATATTATTACATTTGTCACTGTGGGATGTCATTCTCTCTCTCTACTTTTTTTTCTGTCTTATTTTGTTTTTTACTTTTTTTTTTCTTTCCTCTTTCGTCCTCTTTTCCCTCGACGACGACGCTGTGTGCCATCGACGTCGGCGAAGCACGAACGTTGAAGCGCTCCGCTCAAATTGCGATTAGTCTCGAGGCTCAAAGCAGTAAAAGACACCCTTGCGGCTCAGTTTAATATCCCGTTATGTTTACGAAGTGAGACCCTTTATATTCTATATACATATATATATATATACATATAAGTATTATATATATATAATATCTACATAAGATCGTATTATGTACGAATAATACGCCATACGTGCTATATTGTAATAAAGTTCGGTAGTACAGAAAACAAGAGGGATGTGAACGTTATTTCTTTCTTTCTTTCTTTTTTTCGCCCCCCATTTATTTCCAGCCCCATTCCAATTATTTACGTACCTTAAATTTAATGGGACACGACAACGAAGCGTTTGAATAAATTATTAAACAAGTCAGATTTACTTCGAAGTTTTTAAGAGAGGTGTAAGGGTTTCAGCGTTAAAAAAAACACTTTTATTGCGATTTTTTTTCTCAAACATGGATTGAGCAATTTTATTCGAACCTTTTGTACATTATTGAGCATACTTTTGACAATGTTGCGTAATTTTTTCATGCAGAAATATTGAAGCATAAGCCCGGTAACGGAGCTTCCCCCAGAACGTCTTGGAAAAAAAAACAATTTGCGGTGTTCACTATAACTCGGCCGGAAATTATCTGAAAATGAAAAACCATGAAAATTAAGTCAAATTATAATCAAATCTTCCCCCCAACGTTCTCTGATAATTTTTTTTTTTCATTTAAAAATTTTTCGCGGCCATCTAAAGTGCGAACTGTTATTTTCCACGAAAAATTCCGCCATTTTGTGGATGGGAAACACCCTTAATGTAAAAAAAAAATGTTACTAAACGTTGGGGGGACGTATTTTATATGTAGAAAATGTGTACAAAGTTTGATATGAATCGGTCAAGTAGCTTTTAAATGGCAGTCAACACGGACTTTGAAAAAGTAGTTTTGAGAAAAACGCGTCTAAAGTTTATGAAGTAAAAAAGAGCCCGCAGCTGTTAGAGGTATAGAGTTAAAGGCCAGGAGATTAATAAGACAATAACTTCGAGAATATTGCTTAGATCGGTTTAAAATTTTAAGGACATATTCTTGAAATGTTAAACAATAAGATAAGACAAAAAGAAATTCGATTTTTCGAAAGTGGAAACCCTTACCCCGCCCTTAACACTAAACGTGTACCGGCGCTTTACACTTACCTATTCTTACCATAAAAGGGGTCGTTTATGACCCTTTATGAAATAAACGCGGATTTTTAAGAAAGAACTTCGAAATTTATCGAAGGAAATAATTCGCGACACAACTTCTGATATTTCTAATAAAATAATCAAAACTAATTTACCGACGGTCGGATGAGCAAAAGAAATAACCAATTAGTGCACGATTTTTAAGTATTTTTTTCTGTTAACTTGAGGGGTTAGTGACCTATGGCCTTAATCCTAACGGACGCTTTTTGCACCAAATAATGAGGGAGAAACGAGTAAATTTTATGATTTTCAACGTAGTTTTTTTTTCGCAAATTCTTAACTTTGCAGCATTAAGGGAAGGTTCCCGTCCAAAGACCCCAAAAATACCTCAATTTGAGGAATTTTTTTTTCATACAAAATAAATTATTCTGCGAGAATTTTGTCGTGGGTATTATTTGTATATAAAAGAAGTATTGTACTGAGTTTTTTCACAATAAAATAATTTAAAATGCCGGCTCCAGCTTCCGCCAAAGAAGCCGCTCCCGGCGCGATGTGATGTGCTTCCCTTCTACAGCCTCACCAAGTGGTCTGAAATCCAAAAACCAAAAAGATTCTTGAAATAGATGAAATTTGTGGGGCCCTATCGGTTTCCGATTTTTTAAAAAGCCCTTTAAAACAAAATGGCGGCCGTTAAAAAAAAACTTTTTTTTTCATGCTTTTTTTGGGCTTTAACGTTAAAAAAGAAATATTTACAATAATTTTTTCGAAAAAAACACTCCGTCAGGGCCCCCCAAATTTAATTAGCTTTGATTTGAGCGGTGAAACTTTGAAATCGGTGCATTCCTCGAATCTGTAGAGCGTACCGTGCGTCGAAAAATGTTGTTTCGAGAAAAATGCGTTTAAAGTTTTATGCTACCTACCGTAGACTCACCCATCAGGTCAGACTGCTCCGCCCGATCCCGTATAGCTCGAGAACTACATCATATGTCGAAATATCCTCTTTCTTCCACGTATTTTCGACAACCTAAAGATGAAAATTAAGCCAAAAAAATTTTTTTGATTTTTCCATCGATTTGGACGGGAACCTTCCCTTAATGGGGATTTATTGATTTTTTGAAAAATTGAATAATTTCCATACATTCGTAAAGTAGTAGTCTGGTAACTTAAGCCGATTTTCATGTCTTTTTTGGAGGGCGTTTTTTTGTAGGAAAATAAAAATGAATCGTTTCGGATATTTAGGATGTTTTTATTTGCATATTAAAGATACAAAAAAAAAATTTTTGAACCAATTTTATAGTTTATTATTATTATTATTATTGATGGAAGTTGGCACCTCGAAGTTGGCAGCCCAGGTCCTAACTTTTTTTCTAGCGAACCGATTGCTTTCGAATTTTAACAGGCTACTCTACACACTTATAGTTCTCGTCGGAACTACCGAGACATTTTTTCACCCCTAACTTTTTATTTTACAACCCCTTCTTTGCTAAAATAAAAGGACTTTTTTTCCAAAGTCCGCCATTTTGTTATTTATCTATGAAATTTAACTTGAGTAGTTCCGACCAGAATGACATGTCTATAGATTAAGAATTATCAAGAATTTTTGATTTCCGATAACATCAAGAGCCAAAATCACCGGGGCCACCCACGCGCTTTTTTTTCGTGGTGCCAACTTTGATAAATAATAATAATAATAATAAAATATTAAATTTGTTCAAAAAATTTTTTTTTTGTATCTTTAATATGTAAATAAAAACATACTAAATATCCAAAACGATTCATTTTTATTTTCCTACAAAAAAAAGCCCTCCAAAAAAGACATGAAAATCGGCTTAAGTTAACAGACTACTACCATAACGCCTCTGTCGATTCTCTTGAAACTCAATAGCTGATAGTTTTTAACGATCATCGATTTGTTTAAAAAGTTGTAGCCCTACAGCTTGAAAATTGTGGGTACCAAAGAACCGGTTTGCACGATAATGATTAATTTGTTGAACAAACTGTTTTCAATGGCTTCAATCGTAACGGGCGCTTTTCACAACATAATGAGGGAGGAATACGTAATTTTATGATTTTCAGTGTTATTTTTTTTTCCGAAAATTGCTAATTTTGCAGCATTAAGGGATTATACGCGGTTGGAAATAAAAAAAAATCGATTTTTTTATTGCATTTTCGGAATGTACATATATTTCAGTATATTTTTGTAAAATTTCAAATCGATCCAGCAAATATTGTTGGAGATACGTGCATATTTGTAAGGACGCTCGGGAGCGTTACAAAGTAGGCGGCCTAAACTTTGAACGCGTTTTTTCTCAAAACGGTGTTTTCAAAGTCGGTGAGCACGATTTTTCAAAAAACGGATCAACCGATCGATCTGCAATTTTAACACAACCTTCTCAGATATATTCTTCAGGTATTCATCGAACGAATAAGATTTCCTTTAATTATTTCAATTTTGTTTTAACAATTCAACGAAAAAATTTTGATTGAAAATTGAAATTTTTGTCTTTTTCGAGCCGGCATTTTGTCAAAAATCAAAATTTCGACTATTCCTTCGATCAATACCTAGATTTATCTATCCACTGATGGAATCTTTTTGGTTTTTTGATTTTGGATAATCCAAACCGGAGATATCGTGCTCACCACCAGAGACCTTTTTTTTTAGAGGAGCTTCCGGAGGGATCGGATATAGCAGAGCTTTGAAAATCATTATTTTTACAAATAAAAAATATGAAAATAAAGTTCAAAGTTATCGCAATACGTATATAAATTTTTGCGTTAATAAATTAAAATGTCTTTCCAGGAAAAATTCTTGAAAAATCGCCTTTTTTTCGGTCTCCTGACTGCGTACAACTCCTTGACAGGGATTTAACGATTTTTCTGAAAAATTGAATAAACACCCTAAATTCTTACCGCCTATGCCCGATTCTCTTGAAACTCAATAGCCGATAGTTTTTTAAATTGTGGCTACTAGAGAACCCGGTTTTGGAAAATAATGATTAATTTCTTGAACAAACTATTTTCAATCGGTTTTGTCATCTTAACGCTGATTCATCCCTGTACCAAATTAGCCCTCCCCAGCAAGGTGGTTTACCCCTGTGTACCAAAAAATTCTTTTAGGTTTTAGAATAGAAATATCCTTCTCATACTTTTGCTACCGTTATTTGCGAAATAATTATTATCAAAAAAACGAAACAATTTTCACTTACCTCGGAAAAATCGTGTCTCGAACGATGAGTTTTTGTGTGCCTTGACCGAAAAAAAAGAAACTATATAAAACACATTGGGGGTGGCGGGATTGTTGGGATTAACAATGACAATGAGAATGAAGAAATGAGGGGGGGAAAAAAAAGGACGAAACGCGATTTCATTCACTTTTTATTGAATAATATCGTATCCGTTTCATTCTATAACACATGATTTTTTTGCAGACATATACTGAGAAATTTTTTAAATTGCAAGGATCGTTTAATTCTTTGAGAATTGTTCTGAGATTCCACCGTAATTTACCATGTATTTAATTAACTTAACTTACGTATTAACAGATTCTATATATTTATATGTATATATATATATATATATTTAATTATTTTATATATATATATATATTTATTAATTTTTTTATATTCATTTAATTTATACGTATAGCCTAATATTTGTTTTAACGTATACGCGGCAGGTTGTGTGTTGTGTGACGTTTACATTCTGCCGTGTATGCACATATAATGTTTAATTCTTCAATTGCGTCGTAATTTTGTGATTTTAATGAGAAAAAAAAAATCATAAGTGACGCGATAAAAATACATTTTTTTTCCTCCCTCCCTCCCACGGGGTACACCGCATTCGTTTTATCGCAAAGTTTTTGTTTTTGTTTACTTTTTTCTTCTGTTCTTTTTTTTTTTTTTTTCATCGATATCGAGAGTCAATTAAAACCACTGAGTGAGTATGGGCGCGTTGAATTATCGTTGGTTATTTATATTTGCGAACTGACCATCCCCCGAGATTTTCATCCACCCCTTCGGACGCGTTTGCTCACGTTTTTGTTTTTTTCTCTTTTATTATTTTTGTAATTTTTTTTTTATCGCAGTTTCGAACAATTTTACCACGACACGCCCCCCCTTCCCCGGGCACTTTCACCGATCTCTTCTCGTGTTGGAGAGAGAGTCAAGTTTTGTGTGTGTGTGTGTGTGTGTTTGTCCCCACGATTCGTTCGGTACGGTGTAAAATAATGTGAAAAAAAATACAACAAGTTTTTCCCTCGTTATTCAATCTTATTCGATGCTTATTTGAAACCGGTAAAAAAATGACTGGATTTTACCATTGGCTAAAAACCACAATCATTTTTATACTGGCGTTGAAAAAATAAAATAAAATAAATTAGCGACGACAAAGAAAGGTAACAGCGACAAATGCGAATAATTCTATACAGAGACATGGTTGAGAAATTTTTGAAAAAATAAATTGTTGCGATAAAATTCCACTTTTATCTGTAACACCTTCCAATATTATACCCTTGTTCCTTGAGTCCCCTTTAGATATATATCATACACGCGCTCTCTCCTCATTCGCCGGCTCTTTAAACTTTTAATCTGAGAAAAATTGGAGCCAGCAAAAATTAATTTGCCCCCCGGATAAATTGACACCCGGAATATTGGCACCTGAAAAAAATCGCGGGTAAATATGGATCAAAGGGTACCCACTTCGGATTGACTTGCCTTTAATATATGTTGTGTAGGAACCCTTCCTGAACAACTTTTTCCTCTGACACAATTGGGGGTCGTTATTTATTAAAATGTTATTAACAAATAAAGTTAATAATTCATATAGCTATTTTCCTTATACCAGCCAGTCCTAATCATCTTGTCCTTTACATTTGTTGTTAAGAATACACCCCTGAGTAGCATACAAAAAGTTTTATCCGTCGCTCATTGTTTGTTAAAAAGTTATTAACAAAAAAAGATTCATAAATTAAACATGAACTACTTGTTCTAGTGTATGGTGAACAGCACACGCATAAGAGGGGTTTTTGGGTTTTGAGTTTGGGTTTTTGGTTTGTGTTTTTGGTTTGGGTTTTTGGTTTGGGTTTTTGGTTTGGGTTTTTGGTTTGGGCTTTTGGTTTGGGTTTTTGGTTTGGGTTTTTGGTTTGGGTTTTTGGTTTGGGTTTTTGGTTTGGGTTTTTGGTTTGGGTTTTTGGTTTGGGTTTTTGGTTTGGGTTTTTGGTTTGGGTTTGTGGTTTGGATTTATTTTGGATTTGTTCGTTTAGGTTGTTAGGTTAGGTTGTTTAGTTGGGTTGTTTGTTTGGATTATTTCGGTTGTTTTTGGTTTGTTTAGGTTATTTGGGTTTTTTGTTTGTTTTGGATTTGTTTGTTTATTGGGTTTGGGTTTTTGGTTTGGGTTTGTTTTGGATTTGTTTGTTGGGTTTGTTTGTTTGTTGGGTTTGTTTGTTTGTTTCTTTAGGTTACTGGGGTTGTTTTGGGTTGTTTTTGGTTTGTCTATGGGCTGGTATGCGACGGGGGCAGGGGGGCCGCAGCTCCTCCGGTCATACGTGTACTGGCCACCATGCAAGTATTTCATATTCTATTTATGAATTTTCTTTTGTTAATAACTTTTTAACAAACAATGAGGACGGATAAAACTTTTGGTATGTTACTCAGGGGGGTATCCTTAACAACACATGTAAAGGACAAGATGATTGGGACTGGCTGCTATAACGAAAATAGCTATATGAATTATTAACTTTATTTGTTAATCACTTTTTAATAAATAACGACCCCCAATTGTGTCAGAGGAAAAAAGTTGTTCGGAAAGGGTCCCTAGACAACAGATATTAAAGGCAAGTCGATCGTAAGTGGGTTCCCTTTGCTCCATATTTACCCTTTTTTTTTTTTTATGGTTGGCGATGAGGGGAATTGAGTTTCAAAGTAAAGAGTTGCGAGGGGGGCGGATTCACTTTTGAGGGATTTGGAAATGACCGAGGCGGTCAGCAGTTATGTGGTGTGTACTTTGGTAGTTTAGGGGGGGCTAAACACACACCCCGCGTGAATTGATTGTGTTCAGTGAGAGAATATTATTTAGACTTATTTTTTTTGGAATTTCGATGCTGTCGTTTCGATTTTTGTAATGATTAATTTCGGGCTGCAATTTCCCGTGTGCCATTTTTTTTTTGACATTAATTTTCCGCTGGCCAATTTTTCTCTTGTCACCTTGAACTTCGCATCCCCCTGCACCCCCAAGCCACTGACGTCGACGATAATGACATCAAAGCAATAATGGATTTTAATTGTTTTTTTTTCTCTAAAGTGAAAAAGATTCGTTTCTTTTTTCCCTTTTTTTCCTATCGTTTTTTTGATCTATGAAATATATGATAATAACGATATCGGTGTCGTTCGACTTTGTATCAACTAATTATAATATGCATCGGGTACAAATACAATATGGGAAATTTCGTTGGTGTGGCTCTTTTTTTTTTTTTTCTCGACTCGGTTATCATTTTCCCTTTCCTTCATCCAATCTCTTGTCTCTTTTACCCACACGCAATAAACCTAAATACTTTTTTGTTTGTCTTTTTTTTTCTCCGTTTAAATTATCTTCTCTTACGTGAATAATAAATCTCTGAATAACGCAGCTAACGAGAGACACAAAGGTACATCATACTTATGTTCTATATCATTAAAAATTATCATCAACTTTCCGTTTTCTGTTTTTTTTTTCTCTTTTTTCCCTCTTTCGTTTTCTTTTTGTTGTTCACGGTTGTACCGTGGTGTCGTTTTGATCCTTGCCCGTTCTCGTTAAATTGAGTTTGTGGGCTTTTATTCTTTTTCCGTTTATTTTTATTTATTTTTATTTTTTCAATTTTTTTCATTAATATTCAATCGCAGATAAATTAATCGCCAAATTGTTCGCTTGGGTACGAGAGGTGTCTAAGTTGAGTATACGCGCGAACAATGCAAGTTTAATGAGTTTATTCGTGGTTTTTTGTTTTTTTTCTTTCTTTTTTCCTCCCCCATTTTGCTTTCTCTCCGTTTTCTTTTCGATAACACTTTGTTTTTAATGAGGTTTTTTTTTTTTTATTATGAACTTATCCAACGACGATACTTTATTACTATTTATCGGTGAGTGAATTAGTACTCTGACGACGATTCCTAATTAGCCTCCCCCGGCCTTCGTGACTCGAAAGGCTCGAGTTTCTTGAGAAATGTAGCGTTTTTTTTTAAATTGTTTTTTTTTTAGCTTTATAAAATGGCGAAAAAACGTGAAATTCTCGCTGGGGCGCCGTGTCTTTTTTTTTCTTTTTTTTTTTACGAGTCAACAAAAATAAAAACTTTGTCCCGGGTCCCTTGTTCGATTGGCAGCGGGCGATTGTTTGTCGTATTTGTGCGAACAAAAAAAAACAAACAAAAGAACAATACCTCCGGGGATTAGACTTACTTGTCGAATCAGTGTGCGAAAATAGGAAAAAAAAAATTAGATGTTTGTATTTACACGCTTTCAAAGCTCGGTATTAACGCTCTATTTTAAATAACGTGTTCTTAAGGGTGGAAATAGGGTTAGACGGTTCAAAAAATCGATTTTTTTTTCAACTTCATAAATTGTTAGTAAAACTATTGAAAAATATGTTCCCAAAATTTTAAATGAAAATTCCGACTCGTTCTATTGTTATAAACCATCAAGGGGGGAAATAGGGTTAGGACAGCGTTTTCTCAATAATTTTCATGAATTTTTTTATAGTATACAAAATGAATATAATTTATTGAAACTTTGAGAATATTTTATACATATATTTAAGTATATACTATAAAATTTTTGAGGAATTTCCTTGAAAAACACCGAAGAAAATTTATGACTGCCTTGACTTTGTTTTTCACGCTAGTTTGAAAAGTTTTGAACCAATCGTTTTGAAAATTGGCAGTGACTTTCTTCATTGTATTGCGCTCTATATGAACCTGAAATCGGAATATTATCATTATTTAAAATTATTTTTTTTTGCAAATAAATTTGTAAAAAGTGACAAAAAATCATGCTTTTTTGTTTTGACCCCTGTAAAATTCAATTTTTATTTTTTTTGATAGCATTTAGGTTCATATAGAAGAGAGACATATGATAAAAGTAAATTCCAACCTCGTTTGATTTCGGATGAAAATTTCGGCTTACAGAATGTACGCAAAATGCTGAGTCTGATTGTGACCTGCAATATGGGGTCGCTAATATCCCCGGTGTTTTTCAAGAAAATGCTTCAAAAATTTTATAGTATATACTTAAATATATGTATAAAATATTCTCGAAGTTTCAATAAATTATATCTATTTTTTATACTATAAAAAAATTCATGAAAATCATTGAAAAAACGCTGTGCTAACCCTATTTCTCCCCTTAAAAAGAAACAGGATTTGAATTACGTCGACTTTTCTGTAAAATTATGGATAAAAATTGTTATTTTTTTCAATATTAGCGACCCCATATTGCTTGTTTTTCTTGGTACTATTTTTTCAAACGCGTTTTTCTGAAAACGACTTTTTTTGAACTTGCGTACACGCTAGTTTGAAAAGTTTTCATCCAATCGTTTTGAAAATTGGCAGTTACTTTCTTCATTGTATTGCGCTCTATATGAACCTAAAATCGGAATATTATCATTATTTAAAATAATTTTTTTTTCGCAAATAATGTTGTAAAAAATGGCAAAAAATTATGCTTTTTTGTTTTGACCCCTGTAAAAAATTCAATTTTCTATTTTTTTTTATAGCATTTAGGTTCATATAGAAGAGAGACATATGATAAAAGTAAATTCCAACCTCGCTTGACTTCGGATGAAAATTGCGGCTTCCAGAATGTACGCAAAATGCTGAGTCTGATTGTGACCTGCAATATGGGGTCGCTAATATTTTATAGTATATACTTAAATATATATATGAAAATTTTATAGTATATACTTAAATATATGTATAAAATATTCTCAAAGTTTCAATAAATTATATTCATTTTTTATACTATAAAAAAATTCATGAAGATCATTGAGAAAACGCTGTCCTAACCCTATTTCCCCCTTTAACGTGACAAAAATTGAAAGGGACAATTTTTACGAAAGAGTAATCGATCATTTAATCTCTTCTTCGCGAAGAGCTTTGCATTATTAAGGGCTTTTAACATTTACAAATTTTTTTTCTTATTCTTGAAAAGTTGATAAAAAATGTGAAATCAACAATTTAATTTTTTTTTCACCATATAACCCTTATAATAATTGTTGAAATATATTCGGTTTTCAGCGAGCGCGCACAGGCGTATGTGAGTCCTTAATACGAAAAATATTCATCGTGAATGTAAACGGATCATTTCAACGAACGGGGAATAACGATAAATCGGCGATTAAAGAAACATTCGTCACTTAAACTTGGAAATAACGAGTAATTTTACGAGCCTAAAACGAGTCATTTTCATGGATACATAATTTTTTTTCTTTTTTTCTATCGTTAGGGCACTTAAGAACACGTCATTCAAACAAAATTTAGTTGTAGCATTAATCGAGTTGTGAAGATGTGGAAAAATAATTTTTTCTTTCTCTTCGTTTCGATACTGATTTGCTGTAGCGATCAATGGCCGTTTTCTTTCTTAAACACGATTTCCCATTCGCAAGACGCCATTTGCCATAAACGCTCCACTACTTTACCCACGCCAAGATTGTACCAATTTTTTTTCTCATTAATTCGTACTGTCAATTGCAAAAAGGCTTTTAGCACGATGTTCCATCGGCTTTGCGAGTTGTCGAGTGGCTGCTCATCCGATGATCATGAAAGGTTTCGCAGTTGTACAATGTTAAATCGTCGTAAGGCGCTCGATTCTCGTGTACAGTCGAGAGGAAACCTTACAAGAGTGGAAAGAACAAATATATATGTTTATATATACATATATACATATAGATTGTTGCCTAGCGATAATGAAGAACGTTTCAACCTTCGGGTACTTTGAAACGTGTTGGGTGTAAGTACCCGTGGACTTGGATCGTGTTGTTTCAGTTCTCTCGCCCAGTTTAATTCCGAACAGAACTCTCTCTCGCTCTCTTTAGACGTAAAAACTAGGGCTTCGCTGTGCATGTTTGCCATCCCCCATTTTCTCCTTCTCTCGTGTCTGCTTTTGCTCGCGCCAAATTAGCTTTGTGTTGCTTTGCTCGCGGGGGCGACGGGGGTGGCTTTTTCGTCACGCTCAAGGTTTATCGACTAAATGAGACAAAACACGAAGCGAATAAAAGAGAAACAACCAACAGGACTGTGTATCACGGATTATCCGTTTTCCACGAGTACAAAGTTAAAAGGCTGTTCCCACAAATTCAAAGTTTCGCGCGCAAACACAACGCCATCTATGATATTCTCGTCGTTGCTCCTCGCGTGACTTCCGGCTTGACTCTCGAAATGGGCGGGTGCGTTCGAACGGTGCTTATGCCTTTGCGAATATCGCTAGAAGCGCGTTTACGTTGACGGTGAAAAATAAAATGCACAAAGAGAGGATAGAAAATGAACGAAGAGAAAAATCCGAAATTACTTTCGCGCGTTTTAATCGTTGATATTTGTATTTTTTAGAATGGACTCAAAACTTTCTATCTCCAAAGGTATTGATGGGAAAAAAACTGTAGAATTACATCATCGACAATTGATGAAATGCTTAACAGCCCCTCCCCCCTCCCCCTCACATTTTCGTCAATTTCGTTGATTTACCGTCTGTCTCGGGTATTTTCGCGATTCGAATTTATATGGTAATAGTATATGTAGTACATATATTATTACGAAATACGATAATCACATGCTGTTTGGCTTTCTCTCTCTCTGTTACTCTGGTTCTGTAAGTGTACGCGCGTGCTCCCCACGAGGGAAATTTACGTGTCGTGCACTAGACGAATCGGCCATTCGTCAATTCATTACCGATCGTTGTATGTCGTGATGAGAACAGCACCGAGAAATTGACTCGAACCGCGACGTGCCGTTACTAGATAATGGCTCTTGCGAGAGCTCGGAATTTCATTACTTTCGATAAACCGCTTCCACCCCCTCCACCCCCGCGGATTCGCTCTCGTCAAACGAGAACCGCGAACGTGACATTGATGTGTGTGAATTTGATTTTCTCTCTTTCTCTCTGCCTCTCTCTCTCTCTATTTCTGTGGTTTTGTTCAAAACGAATGAATTTATTCATGCCATTACCAAGCTACCAAAATGGAGATAGGAAGAAAGCCTTTTTTTTTCGATATTAATGCACATTGAGGGTGAAGTCGTCCACTAATCAGTTACTTTCCGAATTGATTGCTCAAAGTTACCGAAATTACTGATGTGAATTTTTCATTGGAAAGTTTCCATCATCGATTGCCATTGTAAATTGTTATTGAGAAACATCAATTACCAATTAAATTTGTAAATAAACATTAGCCCTCGTTTATTAAAGGCTTAGGCCACTCTGGAGGCTGAAAAAATTGGCGTTTTTGGGGGTTTTTATTTTTTTCAGAAAAACTAGCAAATAAAGCGAGATTACAAAATAGGGCGTTTATCATACATATCAGTGACTGTGTACGATAATTTTTTTGAAACGATTAATTTCAAAATGGCGGCTGTGCAGCGTTTTTCCGACGACGTGTCCGTTCTTGTTAGCCGGAAACATAACTCGGACAATTTTCAACTGATTCACTTGAAATTTTCAATATATCTTTGATGACACATCGTCTATGGAAGTGCGTAAGATTTTTTTCTTTATATTGCATAGTTCATTTGTTGTTAACAATTTTTTGACAACTTTTTAAGCAAACTTTTCCACTTTTCACTTTAGAAGTGCGCCATTTGGCCAAAAATCAATATATCGAAAAAAATACCCTACGCACTTTCATGGACAATGTAGTAGTAGTAAGTAGTAAAATGTTTTTATTGACATAATGTTATATAACACGGTTGAAAATATAAACATGGTTACAAACATAAAATGAAAATAGGCCATCGACCGAAGTCCTTCAGCCTATGATTTTCTTAGGAGTGGTTCGGAATTTTTATTGTCCAAAGTGTATAAAAGTTTGGTTTTCGTATTATACTTTGAATGAGCGTATTATCGGTTGACGTTGTGCATGTGTGTAGGTTTTGGAAAATAGTATGCTTCGGAAATTTGTGTTTCGGTATGGTGTCCGGTAGTCGTTGCATACATAATGGTTTAAGATGATCCAGTTGTTCTATTGAAAACTTTGCGGTGAGGGTCTGCATTCTGGTGGTTATTTCTGGTGTGATGCCTGTTTTTTCATATATAAGTGAATTGCGCGGATTGTAGAGAGGGTTTGTCAGGTTTCTGATACGTGTGAGACGTCAAAGTGCACTGGTTTCTGCAGTTCTAATTTTTTTCAGTGCGTTTTCTCTGCAGTTAATAAAGATTGGATGCTCGTGTTCAATAATTGGTCGACAGATACATTTATATATTTTCCCGATTTGTTTTGTACGAATTTTTTTGCTTGGAGAATGTGATGCTTCTGAAATGGGAGGCTCTGTTTGTTAGTTTGATCTTGGATTGCTGGAGATGGTGGATGAAGTTTAGCTTGTGGTCTATTTGTATTCCTAGGTATTTTGCTGGTAAGCCTCCATCTCCCCTAAACGTATATACCCCAAAGTCATATTCCCCAAATGCATATTCCCCAAAGTGCATATCTCCCAAATGCATATTCCCCAAAATGCATATCCCCCAAATGCATATTCCCCAAAATGCATATACCCCAAAAGCATAATCCCCAAAAGCATAATTCCCAAATGCATAATCCCCAAATGCATATACCCCAAATGCATAATCCCAAAATGCATATACCCCAAAAGCGTATCCCCCAAATGCATATTCCCCAAAATACATATCTCACAAATGTGTATTCCGCAAAATGGATATGTAGGGGAGCTGTAATTGAAGAAGACGAAAAAGCCATTGCAAAACGAAAAAAATTATTCGGTCGTTTTTCTCGACATTATTTTATTTCATGGTGTTAGATTTCGTATTCAATCTCGTAAGTATTCATTACCCCCTATAAAAAACTTGTTATTTTCATTGGCTATTGATTTTGTCATGCTCGGAGTTCGGTGGGAACTTCTGATCGCACGATCGTAGACGACGAACTTAACCTACAAATCAGGGCACAAAGCGCGGACACCGATTCTAGTAATTTATAAAATGAGAACGGGAAGGAAAAAAAATTGAACAAAAGCACAGATGGTCTCTTCAGTATTGAAAACAATATAAAAAAATCAGGGGCAAAATCAAAGTCGGTCGGTCCCAAAGTTGTGCCTGTTGGCATGTAATGCCCCTTATCCATTTTGCGGAATACACATTTGTGAGATATGTATTTTGGGGAATATGCATTTGGGGGTTATGCTTTTGGGGTTAATGCCAGTGTTGCCAGGTGGTCTGTGCGGATTTCCCCCAGGTTAATTTTGTTTTCCCCTAGAAATCTCCTAGATTGCCCCCACCCGCCGCCAGGCCATTGTTCATTGTACCAACGGCGAAGTGTCAACTTTTCAGCTCGAACGGTATCCGTAACGCACCCTAGATGGCGGTGAAGTTTGGTTCAAATTTCAAAAAAATGAATACATATTTTAATAAATACAAGACTGTTTAATCGTCATTAATACAGTAGTGATATATTTCTTTTGTCTATTTTTTATATTTGAGTATTCGAAATTGTACCTAAATACCAACGAACTTCAAACACGTTTACGTGTCAATGCTCTGCCACGTATGTCGCGATTTTCAATTCGGCTTCCTTTCGTTGCCGGGACAGAGTTTAGTGAATGTATCGATTTTCGGTAAAGCGCCAATGGTGTCCTGATTTTTGGTAGCCTGTGTGTGTTTTTTTCGATAAAGAATGATCTTGTATAGTTTTCTTATGAGCGATGAGAATCGTCTTGCAATAAGCACAAAACGCTTTGGTTGAGTCCCCGTCAGGCGATGATTTTAACCACCCTATATATCGTATGAAGGAGATTTATTTAAACGTCATTATGTACGTAGAATTAATCAACAAAATGTAGAGGATATACATATACAAATGAACTTATAAATTTAGGAATGAACTCTCGAAATCAACGAAAAATCCATGTAGCTTTCAGCGAAGATCTACAATAACAAACCTACCTTTAAAATTAGGTTCGAATTCCCAATTTGTAACGTACTTTTGCAAGTATGTTTTTTTTCCCGCTTTCGTTTTTGGGCATATTTATTCTTTTATGGTATCGATAAAACTATTTTAATTGTTAATATATCGGGATTTCCCCGTTTAGTATATAATATATAAGAGCAAATTCACAATAATCGACTAGAGACTTCGGATGAATGAAACTGTTTGTTGTGATCTACAATCTAGACTGACTTCACAACGAAAAAGCGTTCTGAAGTCAGTCTAGATTCTAGACTGACTTCAGAACGCTCAAACACAACACAAATTTTGAGACATCCACACGTTTCCGAAAAAGCGGAACGCGTGGAAGTCTCATAATTTATGGCTTTATGATCCCCTAAAATACCCTGACGATTCAGAATCCCCCTGAAAAAAAACCCCTAAACATATTTTACCCCTGTTTCTCCCCTAAGACACGTAGAATTCCCCTAAATCTAGGGGGAAATCCCCTAACCTGGCAACACTGGTATATGCATTTGGGGGATATGCTTTTGGGGGATATGCTTTTGGGGTATATTGCATTTGGGGATTATGCTTTTGGGGTATATGCATTTGGGGGATATGCTTTTGGGTAATATGCATTTGGGGGATATGCATTTTGGGGTATATGCATTTGGGGGATATGCACTTTGGGGAATATGCATTTGGGGAATATGACTTTGGGGTATATGCGTTTATGGGAGATGGAGGCTTACCATTTTGCTATGGGAGATGGTGAGATTTCTACGTTGAATAAATGTATTCTAGGTGAGTCGGGGGGTGATTTGGTGGTTGAAGATGAGAAGTTGTGATTCTTGCGGGTTTGGATTTAGGCGCCAGTTATTGAACCACGCTGTTATACGATTTGCTGATTGTTGAAGTGTGTTTATTGTTTCCTCTAGGTTATGTTGAGTATGTTACTAGGGCTGTGTCGTCGGCAAATTGGAGTGTATATTGGCTAAGATTAAATGGACAATGTGTTTTTAAAGATATATTGAAAATTTCAAGTGAATCGGTGGAAAAATTGTCTGAGTTATGTTTCCGGCCAACAAAAACGTGGAGACGTCATCGGAAAAACGCTGCACAGCCGCCATTTTGAATGTAATCGCTTCAAAAAAATTATTCTATACAGTCACTGATGTGTATGATAAACGTTCTATTTTGTAATTTCGATTTTTGTTGTAATTTTTCTGAAAAAAAATCCCTAAAGTAAGCCTATTTTTTCGGCCTCTAGAGTGGCCCAAACCCCCTAATTCACACGTTGGCTCGTTTTTAAATGGCAGTAAATTCTTCGCTCCATAATTTACTCGATATTGGATGGACTCTTTCATCCAATTATAACGAATCGACAAAAAATTTTCGAAAAAAACCCCCGTTCAACGAGAAATTAACAAACAAACGATTATCCTGTTTTTAAACGTAACGAGAGATACGTTTTTCGTGCCGCTGATTGGATAGCCGTGAAATTTGTAACTATCACGTGAAAGACACACCACGCGATTCCCGTTTGCCCATATACCATTTCCCCTCCGTTATATATCATTTATTCAAACACGCACGAGAATGTTTGCTGATCGACAAGAGTTGGTCGTTCATCAATTTCGCCGGCCAACTTTCCATCAACCGAGATTCAACCTCACCCCCCTTCCCTCCTGCCCCACTGTTCTTGATCCTTGCCCTTCTCGATAATTCCGTATCCCGTCTGAAATTTCGTTACGCCCAATGGAAATTCAATCGATCCTTCGTGGTCTTTCGACCGACGTGGTCCCATAATTCATACGACGGCGCGTACATCGTGTTATCGGCTTGGCTTGTAACAACTGATTAACTAGAATAACGAACATTTTGTGTTCACCTTGCCTGCACATATCCCCCTTCCCTTCCCTGGGGTTCTCCAGTCCCTTGTGCATGTGTGTGTGTGTGTGTGCATTGAGGTCAATTGTTTGTAGTTCGATCGATAATCCTCGCTTCGACCAATGTGAAGCAATTTTGCCCACGGTATTGTTCTCTTAATTAAGGTTGTAAACCTGCATCGTTGAAAGAAAAAAAAAATGCTGTCAGACGTGTCAATGCTTGTTTCATTATCCATTCTTGTCCCTCAGTCGATAGAGTGACAGACATTTTCATGATCATACCATCTTAGTGGATTTTGCAGATTTATCAAAAAATCTCTTCTCGATTTTCCAATTAGGATTTATGGTGTATTATGAAGATTTGTTTGGTCTCTTCTTCTCGGGGATTGCGTGGCTTGTAGTGTGGTTGTGCTTGTTTTTTTGGAAAAGAGTCTCGCTTTTCAATATATAGTGTTCGACACGCGTTTAAATATGTGTATTTTGGTCGCTATTTTGCCCCTCGTAACCGTTCCGGACGGGTTTTCAAATTACCCGCGCAATGTCGTCGCGTCGTTTATCGAAATATGGCGTCTTGCGGTACTGGGAAACGCGCGAAACGAACGCGAAATCGCCGCTCGTGGCGCCCTAGTCGGTTCGCGATAATTTCTCGACAGTGACAATTCTCACTGGGGGGATTAAAGAATATTTTTCACGTGAAAATCATCGTCGGTAGCATTGTCGATCAAGTCGAATGACAACTGGACAATGTGTCTCGAGTCGTGTAATTTTCCATTTCCTAAATCCTAAACACACGACTAGGAGACACATTGAAGCTTGAGCTCAACTTTTGAAAAAAGTGACGAGAGGAAAAAAAATTGATTTAAAGCCACCTCCAGTAATGCCCAATGACAATTCTCTTTAGGCATTTGAATTTTTTGTTATCTTCGCAAAGAGCAGACGACGGCGCCACTGGCGATTCCGATATGTAGCGCAAAGAAAAGCATTAAGGAATTTATCATTGCGATTGTAATGTGCCGTGAATGTAAATTTGTCCATCAAAAATTGTTCATGAAAAAGAAAAAAAAAACCCATGACATGTTGCGTAATTAAATTGGGAAAAATTGAAAAAAATAAAAATGATGCGCCAACACGAAACGATAGAAAATATTCTAACGTATCGTAAAATATATCGTATCGCATTTTTCTTCGTTTCATTAATATTCTACGGTTTTTCTAATCTGTTTTTCATTGTATCTCTTAAGCTTTATTCATCGTCGTCGTCTTCGTACTACTATATATATATATATATATATATATATATATGTATCTATATATATCAGGGTGGTTCTTAATTTGGTGATGTTGGAAATGCTTTGGTATTGTTCCTTGAAAGTAATCAACATATCCAGAGAAAAAATTGGGCGCAAGCGGAACTTTGTCCAATAATTTTAACCCACCCCACCGAGCTGTCGAATTTTTATATGAAAAAATGTATGCATTCAAAATGTTGTTAAGAAAATTGTTTATTATTTCAAAACTATCCATGATAAAAAAATGTTATGTTGTGTTTTTATAGGAAATTTAATGCTCTACAAAAAAGGTATCTTGTAAAATTCTTGTGAATCTAATATTTATCACGTTATTAGCAAAAAACTGTCATCATTTATTCCAAAAGTCCATCATTATGGCCAAAATCGCTCGTTGGATGGGAAGAGCAATCTATTGTTTGAACATTTTTTTATTCCGGAATGTATTTCATTTGACTAAAAAAAAAAAAAGTCATTAACTGAGATTTGCATTTTTATCATTCTTGTTCACGTTAAAGCGTGGTTTATGGCTCCACTTGCTACTGCTGCTCCCCATCACGATTAAAATTTTTTCAAACAACTATATTCATATAATTCTATTAATTCAGTTGTGTCGAAGATTGCATTGAAAAAATGTTCGAACCATCTATGGTACTTGAACCCCGAAAATGCTGCAATGGCTTTTTTTTTGACGAGAATGTGTCTGCAAATATAAAGAAAAGAATGGTCGAAAATATAAAAAATGCAGAAGATCGAGATGAAGAAATCTCTGAACTTTCCAAACGTTTTAGTATCAACGAGATGAATTTTTCTTCTTTGATCGATAAGGACATTGATTTCTTTATCAGTTTCAAATCGATGGCTTTTTTCGAAAGATTTGAAATCAACTCCTCATTTTTTGACATCGATGTGAGCGAGTGGATTTCTAATGAAAATTATTTACAAGGCTTAAAAATAGTTAAAGGAATTAAAGTGGTTAACGATGTCGCAGAAAGAGGAGTGAAACTTATTACAGAGTACAATGATCGTCTCACTTATGACGAAGATCAGAAACAATTCATCGTACAAATAATTGAAGAATATTAAAAAAAAATAACCTGATATTAACAAAGCAACTTTGCTTCACCCGATGTAATTCATTATTGTAAGTTGATTTTTAAAATACATGACATCATTCATTATAATTCACAATAAAATTGATAAAATTGAAAATTTGAATATTGTTTACATTTCATTGTTGAGTGCGCTAAGTATTTCTTCATAATCTTATATACATACGAAAAATAAATTGCAGCTATTCGACGTCAAACTCCTGTTTTGACCATAATGATCGACTTTTGGAATAAACGATGACAGTTTTTTGCTAATTACGTGATAAATATTAGATTCACGAGAATTTCACAAGATACCTTTTTTGTAGAGCATTATATTTCCTACAAAAACATTATATAAAATTCTTTTATCATAAATAGTTTTGAAATAACAAACAATTTTCTTAACAAAATTTTGAATGCATGCATTCTCAAAAAATCTCAATTTTCCAATTAGGATTTATGGTGTATTATGAAGATTTTGTTGTTTTTTCTTCTCGGGGATCACGTGGCTTGTAGTGTGGTTGTGCCTGTTTTTTTGGAAAAGAGTCCCGCTTTTCAATATACTAGCAACAACGCGCTCGCTTCGCTCGCGCTTGAATGTTTCATATTTCGAACTTGTCCTTTAGATTAAGAATCAACTGCAAATTCTTATAGATACTTTTTCCTAAACGGCACAACGGATTTTGTCACCATACTGCAGTCGCTAAGATTATTTCGTCTCGATCGGTTGTCATTTCGTTAAATAGTACATAATTTATTATAAGGTTTTTAAATTATGAGAATTGCATTGGGCGAGAGTCAATAAACTATTGAATCTTTGATCTGATTGAATCTTTGTATACTATAGATGTTGTTTCATGGTGAACGAAATCGTGTTTGAACTACGCGCGCTTTACGACAACCAATTAGATTGACGATAAACGGGCTTCATAATTCGATATATTCATCTCGCATTTCTTTATTATATAAGGTTTTTAAATTTTGAGAATTGCATTGGCCGAGAGTCAATGATCTATTGAATCTTTGATCTTATTAAATCTTTGTATACCATAGATGTTGTTTCATAGTGAACTAAATCGTGTTTGAATTACGCGCGCTTTACGACAACCAATCAGATTGACGATAAACTGCTTTCAAAATTCGATATATTTATCTCGCATTTCGAGAGTTTCGAGAATCGAGTGCCATGTCTTTTTTAAGAAAGGATAGTGTTCGACACGCGTTTATATATGTGTATTTTGGTTGCTATTTTGTCCCTCGTACCCGTTCCGGACGGATTTTCAAATTACTCGTGCAATGTCGTCGCGTCGTTTATCGAAATATGGCGTCTTGCGGTACTGTGAAACGCGCGAAACGAACGCGAAATGACCGCTCGTGGCGCCTCAGTCGGTTCGCGATAATTTCTCGGTAGTGACAATTCTCACAATAACAAAATTTTGAATGCATGCATTTTTTCATATAAAAATACGACAGCTCGGTGGGGTGGGTTAGAATTATTGGACAAAGTTCCGCTTGCGCCCAATTTTTTTTCTAGATATGTTGATTACTTTTGAGTAACAATACCAAAGAATTTCCAACATCACCAAATTAAGAACCACCCTAATATATACATATAATATGTACTAAAACCGTCGTTGCGCGGTGAACTCGACGACGGGAGTGTGATTACACTTATGAGTATTTACATTAATTTCGGGTCACAACCTGCCAGCCACAGATTGCCTGTTGGTATGTATGTGTGTGTATTTGTGTGTGTGCGTCTGTGGTTTACACGCTTATACGGTTGAACCATTGTACCGTAAAAAGAGACGATTTTAATCACAAAATGAACACACCGAGTCTCCAGCAAATTCTAAACCAACCCCCCGTACGAGACTCGGATAAATTTCACAAATTTCACGACTGTTGAGTGTTTGTGTTTAATGAAGAATGCCTGGCAATTCGAGGATGGGCAGGGCCTGACCTCTCTCTTATTCTTTATTTATTAATTTTTTTTTTTATTATTCTTAATATATAATAATAATAATGATAATAATAATATATATATAAGTATAACGAAAGAAACAAACGAGGATCGTAGTGGCAAAGTTGTCTACCTATGATAATAACTCGGAAAAATAAAATAAATAAATAAAATGAAAAAACTTTAATGATAATAATTGGACCGTTCCGAGTGGAACGCTTATCGTAGTAAAACGGCGCCCGTTACGACGAGCGTAAGCACCAAACCTCCGACGCTCGTTCTCAATGCTCCCGACGTTTTACGACGGAGAATCGCCGCCATTTTATCACCTGAAACAATAAAAAAAACCACGAGCACCGAGGGCAAACAAACGTTTCGATTAATAATTTGTTGTACGGGCTTTTGCACTGGGGTGAGGTGGGGCACAGGCTTTAAGAGGTGGATTTAAATTTCCGATACCGGGTTTCTAACCCAACGCTAATCGGGGGGGGATTCACATGAAATCGATCTCTCCTTGCTTTAAACCGACGGTGACGCTCTTTAACCCTTAACTGGTAACGTCGGGTCACTCGTGCCCTGACGAAATTGACTGTGTCCTGTAGCTCGAAGGGTGGAGTGGTGGGCGGGGCCAAACTATTTTCGAAAAAATTGTATACTAGTAGACTACTAGCACCCAAAGTACCGACGATTCAGTGCGTAAACAGGCGTTGTGAGAGCTAGTTGAAATTTGAAAAGTGCACGAGTAACCCGACGTTACCAGTTAAAGGTGACGAAAAAGTTATCAGTCAAGGGTTAAGTATCCTATTAATTCATACAAACTTTTTATATTTTTTTCTTGAAAGTACTATTCTTCATCTTCAATTTCCCGTTGGATTTTTTAAAAAATGTTAATTTTTGTCAAAGTAATGATTTTTTGAAAATAATGATCTTTTTTTCACGTTTTCATTTGTTTAAACAATTATATTGTTTAAACAAATGAAAAAATCGGCGGTATAGCAATTGGTTCTTAAACTACGATAGTTAACGAATTTACATGATTTTTTTCAGATTTTTAAGAGCACTTTATAGTACTTTTTTAAGCGTCGGACGCGAGTGAAAAAACATGATGTTGATGCTCAAAACTTAAGTATCCTGTTAATTCATACAAAATTTATATATTTTTTTCTTAAAAGTACTCTTCTTCATCTTCAATTTCCCGTTGGATTTTTAAAAAAATGTTAATTTTTGGCAAAGTAATGATTTTTTGAAAATAATGATCTTTTTTTCATGTTTTCATTTGTTTAAACAATTATATTGTTTAAACAAATGAAAAATCGGCAGTATAGCAATTGGTTCTTAAACTACGATAGTTAACGAATTTATATGATTTTTTTCAGATTTTTAAGAGCACTTTAAAGTACTTTTTTAAGCGCCGGACACGAGTGAAAAAACGTGATGTTGATGCTCAAAACTTAAGTATCCTGTTAATTCATACAAACTTTTTATATTTTTTTCTTAAAAGTACTATTCTTCATCTTCAATTTCCCGTTGGATTTTTTTAAAAATGTTAATTTTTGTCAAAGTAATGATTTTTTGAAAATAATGATCTTTTTTTCACGTTGTCATTTGTTTAAACAATTATATTGTTTAAACAAATGAAAAAATCGGCAGTATAGCAATTGGTTCTTAAACTACGATAGTTAACGAATTTATATGATTTTTCAGATTTTTAAGAGCACTTTAAAGTACTTTTTTAAGCGCCGGACACGAGTGAAAAAACGTGATGTTGATGCTCAAAACTTAAATATCCTGTTAATTCATACAAACTTTTTATATTTTCTTCTTAAAAGTACTATTCTTCATCTTCAATTTCCCGTTGGATTTTTTAAAAAATGTTAATTTTTGTCAAAGTAATGATTTTTTGAAAATAATGATCTTTTTTTCACGTTTTCATTTGTTTAAACAATTATATTGTTTAAACAAATGAAAAATCGGCAGTATAGCAATTGGTTCTTAAACTACGATAGTTAACGAATTTATATGATTTTTTTCAGATTTTTAAGAGCACTTTAAAGTACTTTTTTAAGCGCCGGACACGAGTGAAAAAACGTGATGTTGATGCTCAAAACTTAAGTATCCTGTTAATTCATACAAACTTTTTATATTTTTTTCTTAAAAGTACTATTCTTCATCTTCAATTTCCCGTTGGATTTTTTAAAAAATGTTAATTTTTGTCAAAGTAATGATTTTTTGAAAATAATGATCTTTTTTTCACGTTGTCATTTGTTAAAACAATTATATTGTTTAAACAAATGAAAAAATCGGCAGTATAGCAATTGGTTCTTAAACTACGATAGTTAACGAATTTATATGATTTTTCAGATTTTTAAGAGCACTTTAAAGTACTTTTTTAAGCGCCGGACACGAGTGAAAAAACGTGATGTTGATGCTCAAAACTTAAATATCCTGTTAATTCATACAAACTTTTTATATTTTCTTCTTAAAAGTACTATTCTTCATCTTCAATTTCCCGTTGGATTTTTTAAAAAATGTTAATTTTTGTCAAAGTAATGATTTTTTGAAAATAATGATCTTTTTTTCACGTTTTCATTTGTTTAAACAATTATATTGTTTAAACAAATGAAAATCGGCAGTATAGCAATTGGTTCTTAAACTACGATAGTTAACGAATTTATATGATTTTTTTCAGATTTTTAAGAGCACTTTAAAGTACTTTTTTAAGCGCCGGACACGAGTGAAAAAACGTGATGTTGATGCTCAAAACTTAAGTATCCTATTAACTCATACAAACTTTTTATATTTTTTTCTTAAAAGTACTATTCTTCATCTCCAATTTCCCGTTGGATTTAAAAAAAAATGTTAATTTTTGGCAAAGTAATGATTTTTTGAAAATAATGATCTTTTATTCACGTTTTCATTTGTTTAAACAATTAATTGTTTAAAAAAATGAAAAAATCGGCAGTATAGCAATTGGTTCTTAAACTACGATAGTTAATGACTTTACATGATTTTTTCAGATTTTTAAGAGCACTTTAAAGTACTTTTTTAATCGCCGGACACGAGTGACCCGACGTTACCAGTTAAAGGTGTCGAAAAAGACGTTACCAGTTAAGGGTTAAAAGTGTCACCGCTGTTCACAAATGTCACGAGTATGGGGGGCGGGGGGGGGCGAAAAAACATTGTCCGTAACGTTATACCTTCCGTAACGAATACGTAGATCGATGCGGGTTTCGTGTTTGATGCCCTGCACGTATAATTGCCCGTGTCAGATTCGACCGCTTGCTGAATGATTAGCCGACTCTGGGCTGGTCCCGGATCGGTTTGTATGCTTACGCTGCCGCGAGCCGTATCGTAGTTTATCATCCGGTTATTGTGGTACCAGAATACGTATTGCGGCGGCGTTGGACTCTGCAACATGTAGGTTAGACGTTATACATTGCGTTACGTGTACGCGCGCGCGCGCCCGCACGGAGCGGCGGCGGGGGCGGGGGGGATTAGAACGTTAATTGAGTCGGTGAAATGGTATCTCTACCCGTTCCCATATAGGTTATAGCAGAGGAGACGTTACGATATATAGTCCAATGTAGTACAGTAATGTTATTGTATGTAACGAGTATAGTCGCCCTCTCTCTCTTGTGCCAGAGATCTAAATCTGGCTGCGGTTATACCGGTACTAATGTACTCTCTCTCTCCGCACCGGTACTCTCCGAGAGACTAAGCGTAGAATTTCGCGGTGCCTGTGTGTGTGTGTTGGGCAAAAGCATAGATATTTATTCATGTAATGCATAGATGTCATGTATAACCTACGTAAATGGGAAGGTAGAGCACAGCCGCGTCGCGCACCATCCTGAAAACGTCAAACGAGCAGGAGGGCGTGTCGAGTTTCGAGTTGCGTGTGCGAACTCGGATTTACTCATGGAAAAGGTAGGGTGTCATAGTCCCCAAAAGACATAATCCCCAAAAGTCATAATCACCAAAAGACATAATCCCCAAAAAGTTACTAGATGTCAGAATCGACTGTCATGATAGAGGTTAGTATCTGTCAATGTGATAGCTGGTGCTGCGGCCATTTTCCGTCTCGTTTAAAGTAAAGATTCGAGGATTACGCGCGTTGGCCCTTTTGCCCGTTTTCCGGGTTTTCAGGTTATGTATCGTACTAGACGGCTTTTTTGCGGCACAGCCTAAGACCATATAGGCAGAAGAAGATTTAGGTTACGTACACTAAACAAGTGTTTGAAGTGGAATAATTGGTTGACTGCGATCTTTTGTAATAACTCTTCGACCCAATGAATATTCGAGTGAGACGCAAATATTTGCATTTTTATTTATTCAATTTTCAGTACAATATTTCAACCTCAATCATAAACACCAAACGTCTTGTCTCAAACTAAAAGTTTTATAATTTCAATTGAACATACCAAGAGATCAATTAATAAGCTTTTGTAATTTGTGAAAAGATGTAATTGTACAAATTTGTATTCGTACATAGGTAGCTTTCCTGAAGTTGATTCGACGTACTTAGACTGAGCATTACGGAGGGGGAGATCTTACGAACGATGACCAATAATGACTCGAACTCGAGGAATCGGATCGTCGAGTGGAAACGCATGTAGAAGATCGCCAAGAAAAAACCTTATCTTCCACTTCGTTAATGAGTCGAATTACACTCTCCGATGCTTTCATCGTCATACTTAACTACAATCTGAAATATAAACAAATAATAAACAATCAGAAATATGAATTACACGTACATTTATTTTCCATTACATCTTTTCACAAATTACAAAAGCTTATTGATTAATCTCTTGGTATGTTCAATTTATATTATAAAACTTTTAGTTTGAGACAAGACGTTTAGTGTTTATGATTGAGGTTGAAATATTGTACTGAAAATTGAATAAATAAAAATGCAAAAATTTGCGACTCACTCGAATATTTATTGGGTCGATGAGTTATTACAAAAAATCGCAGTCAACCAATTATTCCACTTCAAACACTTGTTTAGTGTACGTAACCTGAATCTTCTTCTGCCTATATGGTCCTCGGCTGTACGCAAAAAAGCCGTCTAGTACGATACATAACCTGAAAACTCGGAAAAAGGGCAAAAGGGCCAACGCGCGTAATCCTCGAATCTTTACTTTAAACGAGACGGAAAATGCCCGCAGCACCATCTATCACATTGACAGGTACTAACCTGCATCATGACAGTCGATTCTGACATCTAGTAACTTTTTGGGGATTATGACTTTTGGGGATTATGACTTTTGGGGATTATGTCTTTTGGGGACTATGACACAGTACCATGGAAATGATAAGTATGTGGGAAAAGTATAGAAATATTCGCGGATATAAATATAATTTATCGAAGATATTACGTGTTATCTTAACGAAAAGTTTAATACTTTGAGTATATTTCTGCCTGGACATGATTCTTTACCATGCGGGGACCGTAGTACGCGCAAACGGCGCAGAGATGGCGCTGGAGGCAAGAGTATCCGTATAGCCCGGGGAATCCCCGCGTCTCGCCGCGTTACACTGAACGCGTCCCTTGCCCACACGACATTGGTCATCGCCGGATTGCGATCGTCGCGCCACTCCAGTCATTGGCTGCTACCGTTGAGTTTCTCACTCGTGCCACCTCGCGAAAACGAAATTAAACGTTTCGCTTCACCTCGAACGATTCGTTTTGTGACGTTTATCTTTTTTATTTCTCTTCACCCCGTCATACTCGACTCTCGAGAGCGCAATCTCCATTAATGAATCGGAGTGCGAAATGGAAATTGATAGTTTCGATGGTTTTTTTTTTCTTTCTTTCGTTGTTGTTGGAAATTCTCGTTATCTCTGGGCCCGCGGATTGCAATCAGAATTGAATATACGAATCTCCTCTACCGATGCAAATCGATGAATCTCCATAAATCTTGATATCTATTCATGCTCCGGGTTCTGTCTTCATCATCGAGAGAAAATAAGGTTAATTAAGTGTAAAAAAAAAACGGAAAAATATATATCTATTTTGTTATACCGAATTTTCACGACGGTTTGATTGGCAATATTGGCTTTTTTTTCTGTGTTTACGTTTATCTTTTCTTTTTTTTTGCCGGAAAGCCGATTTTCCTCTTGATCTGAATGTTTTTAAAATCACAGTTTGCAGCTGCAAAATATAAACGAGTTTAACCGTGATATTAACGTATCGATCCGAGGGTCCGAGCCGGATTGTTTAAACATTGGTACGTCGAAAAAAGGGGGGAGGGCTCTGTATAGCGAAGTAAACGATCGATGATATTGGAAATTTCATTTCGCTAATTATGTGTGACCAATGTTCTTGCTAAAATATTTCGTAACTTTGGGGTATAGCGTCGCGCTCCAAGAGTACGGATATATACAGTTAACGCGTTTGCCCGTTATTTAGCGGCTTTATATTCAATATCATTTATGAAAATTAATTTCGCGAATAAATTTCATTAACCGCTAGTTTGTAATTGACATACATGAACGGGGATACAGAAAGTTTCGACGACGTTTGGTCACGATAAACAATCTCGTGCCGTAGTTTTTTCCGCGATAATGCGAGAACAAAATACAGTTTTCTCTTTCGCATTTTTTTTCGATGTTAAACAATTCTTTTTTTTTATATTTCAATTTTTGTCTATCGTCGTGGGTACCCGTGCATATAATTATATATAATTAATTGTCGTCCCGTCTATCAAACGACGAATAATCACAAAGCATCGGTTATTTCTAATTAAAATCCATCAAAAGGATTAGCCGATGTTACAATGGTTATTGCGTAACATTGATTCTTATCCACGGGGGGGGGGGGGGGGGATAACATGCTGGTATAATCCTCGAGCATGATGTGATTGGTAATTTTCCACATCAGCGAGGGAAATTACATGTGCCGTCAAACGTGTCCTCGTTAGCCCGCACAAATCTCGATTGGCGCGTATTAACAGGACTTTATAAAAAAATGTTCGATGAAAAAGTGATTAAAGAATCAATATTTTAACGTTAATTTTAACGCATATCGTCGATAAGTTATTATGAGGGTCAATTATCTATCCGTGGTATTCCCACCATATTTGCGATTTTTTTTTTTTCACCAATCAAGAATTTACAAAAAATTGCGAACGATTATAAAAAATATATGACTTTTTATTGAAAAAAACTTTAGCTATTACATTGTCGTAACGAAAAATTTACTGAACAATTTTTTTAACGTTGTTGTGCGAATAATTTTTGCCGAATTATTATCGCTTAAACTGTCGATTAATGACGAAGAAAATTGAATAAACACAAAAACGTACGAGACAAAAGAAATACGAGTCAAAACAGCCGCCGAATGAATTTAAAAAATAATATGGTAAATATGGAGCAAAGGGGACCTCACTTCCGATTGACTTGCCTTTAATATATGTTGTCTAGGGACCCTTTCTGAACAACTTTTTCCTCTGACACAATTGGGGGTCGTTATTTATTAAAAAGCTATTAACAACTAAAGTTAATAATTCATATATCTATTTTCCTTATAGCAGCCAGTCCCAATCATCTTGTCCTTCACATGTGTTGTTAAGAATACCCCCCTGAGTAACATACCAAAGGTTTCATCCGTCCTCATTGTTTGTTAAAAAGTTATTAACAAAAGAAAATTCATAAATAGAATATGAAATACTTGCATGGTGGCCAGTACACGTATGACCGGAGGGGCTGCGGCCCCCCTGCCCCCGCCGCATACCAGCCCATAGACAAACCAAAAACAACCCAAAACAACCCCACGAACCTAAAGAAACAAACAGACAAACCCAACAAACAAACAAACAAACCAAACAAACAAACAAACCTAAAACAAACCCAAAACCCAAACGAACAAACCCAACAAACAAATCCAAAACAAACCCAAACCAAAAACCCAAACCCAATAAACAAACAAATCCAAAACAAACCTAAACCAAAAAACCCAAACCCAATAAACAAACAAATCCAAAACAAACAAAAAACCCAAATAACCTAAACAAACCAAAAACAACCGAAATAATCCAAACAAACAACCCAACCAAACAACCTAACCTAACAACGTAAACGAACAAACTCAACAAATCCAAAATAAACCCAAACCAAAAACCCAAACAAAAAACCTAAACAAAAAACCCAAACAAAAAACCCAAACCAAAAACCCAAACCCAATAAACAAACAAATCAAAAACAAAAAACCCAAACAACCCAACCCAACAGGTTTATATGTTTGTTTGCGTTGTTTTTGGGTTGTTTTTGGGTTGTTTTTGGGCTGTTTTTGGGTTGTCTTTGGGCTAGTGAGTGGAGGATTGCAGGGGGGCGCAGCCCCCCCTCTCATGCGTGTGCTGTTCACCATACACTAGAACAAGTAGTTCATGTTTGATTTATGAAACTTTTTTGTGAATAACTTTTTAACAAATAATGAGCGACGGATAAAACTTTTTGTATGCTACTCAGGGGTGTATTCGTAACAACAAATGTGAAGGACAATATGATTAGGACTGGCTGGTATAAGGAAAATAGCTATATGAATTATTAACTTTATTTGTTAATAACTTTTTAATAAATAACGACCCCCAAATGTGTCAGAGGAAAAAGTTGTTCAGGAAGGGTCCCTACACAAAATATATTAAAGGCAAGTCAATCGGAAGTGGGTCCCCTTTGCTCCATATTTACCAATAATATTTCTCGTCGCGCTAAATATATAATATTGAATTCTTCTATACCGAATGTCGGTATTTAAAAAAAATATTTATAGTTTATAATTATTTTAGCCCGATGTAATTTTGAAGATTTTTTTTTACTATTCAAACGGTGCTCGTACGGATGAGCTTCTTTTTTTTTATTATTATTGAATTTGCGCTAGAAAAAAAACACTTTTTTTGTACTGCAGATTTCTTTCTGATTTTCCCGTTCCTCGTGTCGCACGTGAACAACTTGTTTTTCGCAATCCACTGGCAATTTCCGCCCAATAACTTTTCATGACTGTATCTATCGCGCTTTTTTTTCTTTTTTTTTTAAATTTTTGCCGCACTTTGATATCGAACGTTGCCTCGTTATACGTGCACGAAGTTTCGTCGTTGCTCATAATAGTCGACTCGGTTTTTCATTCGAATCATATTCCATGAATATAACCCGAATATTTGTATATATATATTTATATATAAACATCTATTTATTCTCGGAATTCTTTATCCAGACTATTCCTCATTCAGTGTGACATAAATGGAAAAAAAAAATCATCGAGAACCGCAGTTATGTAATGTATATATTTTTTCTCTCTCCCTCTCTCTCTTTCTGTATAACACGTACAAAGTCGACAGGTAATATGTGGAAATCGATATTGCTTTTTACTTGCCATTATTGCTGGCTCGGTATAAATTACTGTTTCGTTAACGATTGGCTATCCGTAAAAAAAAAGAAAACGAAACGAAACGAAAAATATATTTTCAGAATAAATGATTAAAAAATACGTTAATAACGTGGGATTATTAATGATTTTTTTTAACGACGAGATTTTCTTTTCTCCACATTTTTATCTCCCTGACAACGAGATACAATGTGCTACTTTTTTTCTTTTTTTTTTTTGCTTTTACTCCTGTTGTCCTTAAACGCGAGAAGAAGAAAAAAAAAAACTTTTACGTGATTGAAAAGCTTTTTCCATTGTGACGTTAGACACATTATCGATTATTCCGTGGGCAGATATGCCTGTGGCATTACATTTTCCTTTTTCTCTCCCTCTCGTAGGGCGGGTTTTCGCGTGAGATTTAGCGTTTCGCTTCGTCGAGTACCGAGCGTTGGGTGTACCGTTTCGAATGGCATCATCAAGTATCCGGTTGCTCGTCGCTCTAAAGGACACTTCTCTGTTTATATATATATCTATCTATCTATCCAATGTCACTGGCTGACTCGAGACATTTTCTACTCTTTAGCGTTAGGGGGGTGAGAAATTCGATATACCACGGGGGTCGTCCCTTGTATAGGTCTTGAAGTAGAATTTTTTGTTCTTTTTTTTTATAAACTTCTTATCCACACTCCGGACGAGGAATGGGTATTTTTTGTTCGATAGACGTTTATTGCCTGAAAAAAAAGCTCAATCATTTGTGGTGTCGTAATTTTGTTTTTACAGCAGTAAGTATGAAAGATTTTTCAATATGCGCATTTCTCGAGTGAGCTTTCATTTCGACAAACCAATAAACGATTTGTCCGGAAAGAATGGTGACAATAACAATTTTTTATCCCTCGAAAATTGTAAGGGTGCCAATTCGCCTGCACTCCTCTAATTAGCGAATCCCAATTGAACCGCGACCAAATGATTAATGATTTTTTGTTTCCATGGATTTCTAAGGAATTTTTTTGCACCCAAAAAAAAACATCCCTTGTTCAATTGAATTCCGTTGAAATTTAGGAAAAGTTGTGCCATGGGAAAATTACGAAATTCCAATTGGCATCTTGTGTGGTCGTTAGGAAGTTAAACGCGACTCAGGAGACCGAAAAGAGGCGATTTTTCAGGAATTTTTCCTGGATAGACATTTTAATTTATTAACGTAAAAATTTATATACGTGTTGTCGTAACTTTTATTTTGATTTTAATATTTTTTATTTGTAAAAATAATGATTTGTAAAGTTATGCTATAGCTGATCTCTCCGGGAGCTCCACGAAAAAAAGGTGTCCGACGGTGGGCGCGATATCTCCGGTTTGGATTATCCAAAATGAAAAAACCAGAAAGATTCTGTTGGTGGATAGATATATCTAGGTATTGATCGAAGGAATAGTCGAAATTTTCATTTTTCACAAAATGCCGACACGAAAAAGAAAAAATGACAATTTTTGACGAAAATTTTTTCGTTGAATCGTTAAAAAAAAATTGAAATAATTATCGGAAATCTTATTCCTTCGATCGATACCCGAAGAATATATCTGAGAAGGTTTTGTCAAAATTGCAGACCGATCGGTTGAGCCGTTTTTCGAGAAATCCGTGCTCAGCGACTTTGAAAACACCGTTCTGAGAAAAACGCGTTCAAAGTTTAGGCCGCCTACCTTGTAACGCTTCGAGCGTCCTTACAAATATCCATGTATCTCCGAGAATATTTACCGGATCGATTTGAAATTTTCCGCGAATATACTCAAATATATTTACATTCCGAAAATGCTGTGAAAAAAACCGATTTTTTTTAATTTCCAACAGCGTATAACCCCTTAAGGGGGGAACTAGGGTTAGACGGTTCAAAAAATCGATTTTTTTTAAGTTCATAAATTGTTAGTAAAACTATTGAAAAATATGTTCCCAAAATTTTTAATGAAAATTCCGACTCGTTCTATTGTTATAAGCCATTAAGGGAGGGAATAGGGTTAGGACAGCGTTTTCTCAATGATTTTCATGAATTTTTTTATAGTATAAAAAATGAATATAATTTATTAAAACTTTGAGAATATTTTATACATATATTTAAGTATATACTATAAAATTTTTATACATATATTTAAGTATATACTATAAAATATTAGCGACCCCATATTGCTTGTTTTTTCTTGGTACTATTTTTTCAAACGCGTTTTTCTGAAAACGACTTTTTTTGAACTCGCGTACACGCTAGTTTGAACAGTTTCCAACCGATCGTTTTGAAAATTGGCAGTTACTTTCTTCATAGTATTGCGCTCTATATAAACATAAAATCGGAATATTATCATTATTTAAAATAATTTTTTTTTGCAAATAAAGTCGTTAAAAATCGCAAAAAATCATGCTTTTTTCTTTTGACCCCTGTAAAAAATTCAATTTTTTATTTTTTTGATAGCATTTAGGTTTATATAGAAGAGAGACATATAATAGAAGTAAATTCCAACCTCGTTTGATTTCAGATGAAAATTGCGGCTTCCAGAATGTACGCAAAATGCTGAGTCTGATTGTGACCTGCAATATGGGGTCGCTAATATTTTATAGTATATACTTAAATATATGTATAAGAATTTTATAGTATATACTTAAATATATGTATAAAATATTCTCAAAGTTTCAATAAATAATATTCATTTTTTATACTATAAAAAAATTCATGAAAATCATTGAGATAACGCTGTCCTAACCCTATTTCCCCCTTAAGGATTGAAATCATTGTTTAAATCGTTGACAATTAATGAAGATAATTAAATTATTTATTTGCTCAGATTTTATGAGTTCATTGCGAATAATCGTCTCAATAGTTTTTTTTAGTTTTTTGTTTTTTTTTTTTCGTTCGTTTTATATTTATTCGCGTTTCGGAGTTTGCCAATGAACTCTCGCTCTAGACCACCGATAGAAGTCGTTAAGAAAGAAAAAAAAAAAACACAAGAGAAATTTGCTCTTCCGACTAGATCTTGAGAAATGTTTGAAGTGGATGAACGATTGGGGGCACACGTTCATTCGGAGAATTCAATCGTGTTCTTCTTTCGCGCCGCATTAAATCCGCCGGCTCGAAGCCAAAACTCTTCAATGGGCGGCAACTATTTTTTCTACCCTTAATTTTTTATCCTGTTGTATTTTTTTATCCCTCTTTCTCCCGCTTAATTTCCTTTGGCCACGGGAGATCGCTTTAATTCACTCAAATCCATTCGTACGGTTTAATGACATTTTTTTTTTTTTTTTTTTAACAACCTCATCGACGAAAACCTTCATCAGTCAAACGTGGCTATTTTTTCATTCGAGAGGGAAAAAGATAAAAAAAAAAAATTGACCGATTAATCACCACCGGTGGTAGAGAGGCCGCAACGCGAAACCGAGCTGTTAGGTCGTGCGTGCTGTTTTTTTTTTTTTCGATTACCAGATATTCCTCGGGCTTTTATCCGTCTCTCTCATACTCTGACACGCTTGATAATCGGTATATATATATATATATATATATATATATATATATATATATATATATATATATATATATATATATATATACACACACGGTAATAATTATTTCGGGTCAGATTTTGAATTATACACTGGACTTGAACGATACGTTGTTTGTGATGTTTTTTTTTCCCTTTATTTTTGTCTATATTCCCGATTAAACCACCTACGAATCACATACATATTTCATTTTAAATTCCGCCGCTGTACTATTATTCCCGAATGAGAATCGTTGATACAAAATTGGGGGACGGTGGTGCGGTGGTAAACACGAATAAATGTCCTTCAAAGAGTATTTTCCCGTTCGATTCGAAATATTCGTTCTGAGCGACCGAGACTAAATTGTTTGCGGCACGTCAATAGCCTCGATGTGCACGGATATAGACGAATTATTTAACGCTATGTCGGAGACGAAAGTATTTGTGGGATAGCAATGAATTTATTGAGCATTTTTTAACTCATTCATTTTATTAATGATAAATTTTATGTGGGACGTCATGAATTTGCAAAAAGTAGAGTAAAACTCTACTTTTGAAGAAAAACCAAACGAGTTTATCTGCGCACAAGGATTTCGCGTGTACGAGCGTAGTAGGAGCATGAAAGTTTCAGTTATACTCGTGATAATGCGCGGAATTTAATTGATAGCATATTGCCACGATTTGTTATCTCACCTTTTCTATTATGCACACGAGATTTATTATTGATCCCACGTCCACGTGATGCTCCTCGCTTCCCAATATAAACGCTTCGGGTATGACAACGTTGAGATTGACAAAGTGCGAGAGTATCCCCGTACTTCTCGAGACCTGAAAATAGAATGACAAGTTCAACTGTTATTTTTCCTCTATGAAAAATTGTACGATGATCGATTATGACGGCCGTCGCGCCACCGTCAACTTTTATCATATAATTTATTTTCTCAACAATAATCTTTACTGCGGAATACATATACCGTGTCGAACGTCTTAGCGCTTAAGGGAGGAAATAGGGTTAGACGGTTCAAAAAATCGATTTTTTTTTATTTCATAAATTGTTAGTAAAACTATTGAAAAATATGTTCCCAAAATTTTTAATGAAAATTCCGACTCGTTCCATTGTTATAAGCCATTAAGGGGGGAATAGGGTTAGGACAGCGTTTACTCAATGATTTTCATGAATTTTTTTATAGTATAAAAAATGAATATAATTTATTGAAACTTTGAGAATATTTTATACATATATTTAAGTATATACTATAAAATTTTTGAAGAATTTCCTTGAAAAACACCGCAGATATTAGCGACCCCATATTGCAGGTCACAATCGGACTCAGCATTTTGCTATTTTTTCAAACGCGTTTTTCTGAAAATGACCTTTTTTGAACTTGCGTACACGCTAGTTTGAAAAGTTTTCAACCAATCGTCCTGAAAATTGGCAGTTACTTCCTTCATAGTATTGCGCTCTATATGAACCTAAAATCGGAATATTATCGTTATTTAAAATAATTTTTTTTTTGCAAATAAAGTTGTAAAAAATGGCAAAAATCATGCTTTTTTGTTTTGACCCCTGTAAAAAATTCAATTTTCTATTTTTTTGATAGCATTTAGGTTCATATAGAAGAGAGACATACAATAAAAGTAAATTCCAACCTCGTTTGATTTCAGATGAAAATTGCGGCTTCCAGAATGTACGCAAAATGCTGAGTCTAATTGTGACCTGCAATATGGGGTCGCTAATATCTGCGGTGTTTTTCAAGGAAATTATTCAAAAATTTTATACTATATACTTAAATATATGTATAAAATATTCTCAAAGTTTCAATAAATTATATTTATCTTTTATACTATAAAAAAATTCATGAAAATCATTGAGAAAACGCTGTCCTAACCCTATTTCCCCCTCTAACACCCCGACGCTTCTCTGTCGCTTCGCCAGATGGCCTCTAGCGAAGTCTCTCTCGCAAGAGGAACCTTGCCGACAGTGCCTATAAGGCGCTCTTACCTTTTTGCATCACACATATCCTTTTTTCTACCTACTAATACGAATCACAATTCTAAAGTAATATCAAACTCACACATCTATCTAATCTCCACGTTATAGGAGTTTTAACGGGTTACACGCAGTTGGAAATTTCAAAAAATCGTTTTTTTTATGTTATTGCATTTTCGGAATGTACATTTATTTGAGTATATTCTCTGAAAATTCCAAATCGATTCGGCAAATATTCTTGGAGATGAATGCATATTTGTAAGGACCCTCGGAGCGTTACAGAGTAGGCGGCCTAAACTTTGAACGGGTTTTTCCGAAAACGGTGTTTTCAAAGTCGGCGAGCACGATTTCTCGAAAAACGGCTCAACCGATCGGTCTGCAATTTTAACACAACCTTCTCAGATATATTCTTCAGATATTGATCGAAGGAATAACATTTCCGATAATTATTTCTATTTTTTTAAAACAATTGAACGAAAAAATTATGGTCGAAAATTGGAATTCTTTCTTTCTGGAGCCGCCATTTTGTCAAAAATCAAAATTTCGACTATTCCTTCGATCAACACCTAGATTCATGTATCCACTAATAGAATCTCTTTGGTTTTTTTATTTTGGATAATCCAAACCGGTGATATCGTGCTCACCGCCAGACACCTTTTTCCAGAGGAGCTCCCGGAGAGATCGGCCTATAGCAGAGCTTTAAAAATCACTATTTTTACAAATAAAAAATATGAAAATAAAGTTAAAAGTTACCACAATGTGTATATAAATTTTTACGTTAATAAATAAAAATGTCTTTTCAGGAAAAGTTCTTGAAAAATCGCCGTTTTTTTCGGTCTTCTGACTGCGTATAACTCCTTAAGTGCAAATCGTTCGTTGTACTATTTATAACATTTCACCCACTATCTCTCCGGGCATTGCGACGAAGAATTGTAATTTTATTATTTAAACAAATTCTACTTATTGAATTTCCGTAAAAGATTTACCAAGTTGGCAAACAAACGAACAAGTATAGATCGATTTAATGACCGTCACCCTTCACACTCTGTCCCGTTGTTTTTCAAAAAAGGGTAAAAAAAAAGAAAATTGTCTACACATACACATTACACCGAGCGAACAAAGGAAAAAGTCATTTAATCTTTTATCTCGTTTCATCTCGTTAACGACGACGTGAGGGAAAGATTGTTTTTCATTATTTTTTTCTCTTCACTCGTGTGAACGTCGTAAATACAGGGGGGTCGTCTCTCGTAGGTATTCTATTGTTCAATCATGAAAGAGAGATTCGCGGTGTATGGAAAACGAGACGAAAAATAACAACATGAGACAAAGAGAAATCTCCTGCTGGGATTTGTATCACCGGAGTAACTTTGTCGCCGTGCCACGTCGAGAGCAAAAACAAACAAAACAAATTTGCGCGCGCTTTGACCTACGAACGAGAACTCGAGGTTTGAATGAAGAAAAAACAAAACAAAAAAACGATAATACTAAAGCGAGCACGCTTGAGCGAATTGCAAAGGGAATATGGATCATATATTTCGCAATGAGACGTGGACAAAGAGTTATGAAGGAAAAAAAAAACAGAGACGACTGAGGGAGGAAAAACGAGAGGAAGAGAGAGAGGAAGAGAGAAAGTGTTCAGTACGAGTCCCTAATTAATTGCCCCGGTAAACAATTAATTTTGGTATTTTTTTATATTTATGAATTTGTGCGGGTGGTAACGAACGTGAAAAAATTTTAAAAAATTGCAAGTTTCCGTTGTCGCAAACTTTTGTCGGACAGACGCCAAGAGCCATTAAAATTTATTGGAATACAAAGTTTTTTTCCGCTATTTTTTTGTTTCCCTTCTGTCTGAAGGGTTGAGAGGCGAACAAAAAATTGAGAAAAAAAGGAAAAACGGCAAAAAGGATAAATAAGGAGAGAAAAATATATATATTATGGCGAGAAGAGGCTCTCAATTTCTCCCAAAAGATCAAGGAATGCTGTTGGCGCGCAGGTCCTTCACGAAGCAGGCTGAAGCTGCACAGAACGGAAATGAATTTCAGAGCAACGGCAAACACGAAGTTCACAGTGAGGGTGAGAGAGAGAGGAAGAGTGGAGACCCGAAGCTACATGAATAGTAAAATAATGAGGGAAACCCTCCTACTTTGGCCGTGTCCTAGCCCGTGTCCCATGGGCTTTTACGGTCTTTCCTCGGGCATGGGTCTCTCTTTCTCTCTCTTTTTCTCTCTCTCTCTGACCCTCTTCTGGTGAGCGCCACTTTCGAGAAAAGCATTGCTACATAACACACACACATACACACACCGATCTCATCTCCTCTCGCTCGAGTGTATAATGAAAAAGAGAAAATGAAAAAAAAAATATAAAAAAGACAGAGGGAGAAAAAAAATCCATCTGATACGACAAGAAGAAAAGTAATGCTGTTGGGGGGGGGGGTTCCGAGGGAAAAAAAGGACAAAATACCATGAAAATTGTATTCGTTAGAACAAATGGAAATTTAAAATGGTGTCGTCGTCGCTCGACCATAAATCCGAATAATGATTCGATTTTTATGAAAAAAAAAAACACATTATCCCTGAATTTTTTTTCTCCCTTTTTTTTCGTCTCAACGTTACCGATTTGAAATCTTGAATGCGCGTTACGAATTTTTTTTGAAAAATGCAAAATAATTTGTCGCTTCGCAACGGACAAAAAAATTGATAGCTACCCATTTGATCAATGGGGTTGTTTTTTCGATTCGACGTTTGAATATCAGAATTTACGATCATTGCGCTGATTGCGGTTTGCTCCCCCCTCTGGCAGTAATTAATTATTTTAATGGTAACTGGCATACTTGGGGGAAAATTTACTACAATTTATGATTATTATCAATGGGACTATGGCGCAACTATTCGTGTTATTTGACGTTGAAACGTTTAATATTCCACGCCATGGAATTTAGTATCGCGAACGGTACTGAACTACTTTCGGCCTCCCCCCGCTCATTTCTCTCGTCCTAAAGGGTTTGCGAATCGGTCCGGGTTGTGCTTGCTTCTTGGGGGGTTGGAGGGTGAGTAACGGGTTTGAGGTAACCGCTGAATACATCTCGCACGTATATATCTCCCGTACAAGATAAATATACGTAACACTGCGCGTCTCTACCGATATATAAGAAATTGTGTATATGAGATGTTTAAGGGGGAACATAAGGTTAGACCGTTCAAGAAATCGATTTTTTATTATTTCATAAATTGTTAGTAAACCTATTGAAAAATATGTTCCCAAAATTTTAAATGAAAATTTCAACTCGTTCTATTGTTATAAGCCATTAAGGGGGGAAATAGGGTTAGGACAGCGCTTTCTCAATGATTTTCATGAATTTTTTTATAGTATAAAAAATGAATATAATTTATTAAAACTTTGAGAATATTTTATACATATATTTAAGTTTATACTATAAAATTTTTATACATATATTTAAGTATATACTATAAAATATTAGCGACTCCATATTGCTTGTTTTTCTTGGTACTATTTTTTCAAATGCGTTTTTCTGAAAACGACTTTTTTTTAACTCGCGTACACGCTAGTTTGAAAAGTTTTCAACCAATCGTTTTGAAAAATTGGCAGTTACTTTCTTCATAGTATTGCGCTCTATATGAACCTAAAATCGGAATATTATCATTATTTAAAATAATTTTTTTTTTGCAAATAAAGTTGTAAAAAATGGCAAAAAATCATGCTTTTTTGTTTTGACCCCTGTAAAAAATTCAATTTTCTATTTTTTTTATAGCATTTAGGTTCATATAGAAGAGAGACATATGATAAAAGTAAATTCCAACCTCGTTTGATTTCAGATGAAAATTGCGGCTTCCAGAATGTACGCAAAATGCTGAGTCTGATTGTGACCTGCAATATGGGGTCGCTAATATTTTATAGTATATACTTAAATATATGTATACAAATTTTATAGTAAATACTTAAATATATGTATAAAATATTCTCAAAGTTTCAATAAATTATATTCATTTTTTATACTATAAAAAAATTCATGAAAGTCATTGGAAAAACGCTATCCTAATCCTATTTCCTCCCTTGAGGAGTTATACGCAGAGTCGGGAGATCGAAAAAAGGCGATTTTTCATGAATTTTTTCCGGAAAGACGATTTAATTTATTAACGTAAAAATTTATATACATATTGCGGTAACTTTTAACTTTGTTTTCATATTTTTTATTTGTAAAAATAATGATTTCCAAAGCTGGCTATGTCTGATCTCTCCGGGAGCTCCTCTAAGAAAAAAGGTGTCTGACGGTGAGCTCGATATCTCCGGTTTGGATTATCAAAAATAAAAAAACCAAAAAGATTCTATTGGGGGATAGATGAATCTAGGTATTGATCGAAGGAATAGTCGAAATTTTGATTTTTCACAAAATGGCGGCTCGAAAAAGAAGAAATTCCAACTTTCGAGGAAATTTTTTTTGTTGTATTGTTTAAAAAAAATAGAAATAATTATAGAAAATCTTATTTCTTCGATTAATACCCGAAGAATATATCTGAGAAGGTTGTGTTAAAATTGCCGACCGATTGGTTGAGACGTTTTTTGAGAAATCGTGCTCGCCGATTTTGAAAACATCGTTTTGAGAAAAACGCGTTCAAAGTTTAGGCCGCCCACTTTGTAACGCTCCCGAGCGTCCTTACAAATATCCATGTGTCTCCGAGAATATTTGCCGGATCGATGTGAAGTTTTCAGAGAATATACTTGAATATATGTACATACCGCAAAAAATAAATCAATTTTTTGAAATTTCGAACTGCGTATAAACCATTAACGTTAAATGAACCTATGTGTCTGACCCTTATTCTCGGCGATTTAGTCTTTGTTTTTTTTCCATCGTTGTTCCAACCCCAAAAGATATTTTATCGCTTCTTAAAGCGGCTTCTCCACGTACCATTACAGAAAATTATTTTCTTAAATGCGTTTCAAAATGAAAAAAAATTTAAAAGTACAATTCAGTTCACCCTCGGATGACAGAATTTTTTTTAAATCCCAAACAAGACTTTTGCAGTTTTGTTGAGATTTTTCGATTCTCCCCCAACATTTTCATTAAGTTTTTCAATAAGTTTTTGATAATCGTTATTCAACAACGATATAAGCAATTGTGTATATGAGGTGTTTAACGTCAAACGGACCTTGATCCTTATTCTCGGCGATTTAGTCCTTGATTTTTTTTCATCGTTGTTCCAACCCCAAAAGATATTTTATCTCTTTTTGAACCGGTTTCCTCACGTACCATTACAGAAAATTAAATTGTTAAATACATTTCAAAACGAAAAAAAAATAGAAGTACAATTCAGTTCACCCTCTGAATTGCCATTGAATTTTTTTTTTCTTAATCCCAAACAGGACTTTGGCAATTTTGTTCAGATTTTTCCTATTCTCCCCCAACTTTTTCACTAAGTTTTTCCATAAGTTTTTGACAATCGTTATTCAACAACGATACCGAGAAAATAGAATCTTAAAAAAAATCGTGAATCTTACAGGATTGCATAAATAATAAAAACAAAAATCATAAATCACATGGACGTATTGTCTCGTTTAATTTTTCAGTCGTTCAATGACGTTTGAATCGATGAAATATCGTTTTGTAGCCAAATGAATGCATTTTTTCGAACGGTGTATAATCGAAAAAAATCGTGTAGACTTTATCGTGTGTCTCGTTACAAAAGTACTTTACATATAAATCGCAGCGTCAGGGAAGAACAGCCACTGTAAGTATTATGTTGGGGGGTAGGTGTCGTCGATAAATTTCCCTAATTCGACGTGAGCCTCGAGCTAAAACCTCGGTGTCATTGTGGTTTAAAGGCTTTGCCAAACGATATCATCGCCTCGTGTCTTTCTCGTGCATTTCACACCCCGCTTTTCGCATCTTTCTCAACCCTTAGACTCCAAATATATTTTCGCTCGGTGGATGAGCGATGCAACGTCACTTTACCCCGTCATCTTGTTTCGCGCGCGATGACACCGCAAACGTTGTATACCTTCTTTTCTTAACTCCGTCGCGTAAACAATCTCGACTTTCGCGGTTTAACATAATTCATCGCCCCGAGGATTAACACCGGCTTATTGCACTTTTCGCGAGTAAATGCCGCGCGTTTCTCGGCAAAAGTTCGAGGAGCCGATCCGCGAATCGTGCGCATCTACATCCGGACAATTGTTATGACGTACTTTTGATATCCGCGCACGAAGATTAACGGAAATTTGTTCGGTTTGAAGCAATTCGAACGAAAGTAATGTTGGATTTTTACGAGTATATTTTCCCTCGAAGAGAAAAAGTTCAGGGCGTTTTAGTACCGATAAATAATTTGAGTACTCGGTGCGAAAAATCACTCGACACGCTGAAGTACTTTTGAAAGTACTTCAGTTTACAGACAGTACGCAAAGTTTCGAGTACCGTAGCGAGTACTTTGTGGACAAAAAGTACTAGAGGTGTGAGGTACTTAAGGGCGGAATTAGGGTTAGACGGTTCAAAAAATCGATTTTTTTTTATTTCTTAAATTGTCAGGAAAACTATTGAAAAATATGTTGCCAAAATTTCAAATGAAAATTCCGACTCGTTCTATTGTTATAAGCCATTGAGGGGGAAAATAGGGTTAGGACAGCGTTTTCTCAATGATTTTCATGAATTTTTTTATAGTATAAAAAATGAATATAATTTATTGAAACTTTCAGAATATTTTATACATATATTTAATTATATTATATAACATTTTTAAAGTATTTCCTTGAAAAACACCGAAGAACATTTATGATTGCCTTGACTTTGTTTTTCTTGGTACTACTTTTTCAAACGCGTTTTTCTGAAAACGACTTTTTTTGAACTCGCGTACACGCTAGTTTGAAAAGTTTTCAACCTATCTTTTCGAAAATTGGCAGTTACTTTTTCCATAGTATTGCGCTCTATATGAACCTAAAACCGGAATATTATCATTATTTAAAGTAATTTTTTTTTTGCAAATAAAGTTGTAAAAAATGGCAAAAAATCAGGCTTTTTTGTTTTGACCCCTGTAAAAAAATTCAATTTTCTATTTTATTGATAGCATTTAGGTTCATATAGAAGAGAGACATATACTAAAAGTAAATTCCAATCTCGTTTGATTTCGGATGAAAATTGCGGCTTCTAGAATGTACGCAAAATGCTGAGTCTGATTGTGACCTGCAATATGGGGTCGCTAATATCTTCGGTGTTTTTCAAGGAAATTCTTTACAAATTTTATAGTATATACTTAAATATATGTATAAAATATTCTCAAAGTTTCAATAAATTATATTAATTTTTTATACTATAAAAAAATTCATGAAAATCTTTGAGAAAACGCTGTCCTAACCCTATTTCCCCCCTTAATTTAATAAATTATCAGTAAAACTATTGAAAAATATGTTCCCAAAATTCTAAATGAAAATTCCGACTCGTTCTATTGTTATAAGCCATTAAGGGGGGAAAATAGGGTTAGGAGAGCGTTTTCTCAATGATTTTCATGAATTTTTTTATAGTATAAAAAATGAATATAATTCATTGAAACTTTGAGAATATTTTATACATATATTTAAGTATATACTATAAAATTTTTGAAGAATTTCCTTGAAAAACACCGAAGAACATTTATGATTGCCTTGACTTTGTTTTTCCTGGTACTATTTTTTCAAACGCGTTTTTCTGAAAACGACTTTTTTCGAACTCGCGTACCCGCTAGGTTGAAAAGTTTTCAACCAATCGTTTTGAAAATTGGCAGTTACTTTCTTCATAGTATTGCGCTCTATATGAACCTAACATCGGAATATTATCATTATTTAAAGTAATTTTTTTTTGCAAATATAATTGTAAAAAATGGCAAAAAATCATGCTTTTTTGTTTTGACCCCTGTAAAAAATTCAATTTTCTATTTTTTTTTATAGCATTTAGGTTCATATAGAAGAGAGACATATGATAAAAGTAAATTCCAACCTCGTTTGATTTCAGATGAAAATTGCGGCTTCCAGAATGTACGCAAAATGCTGAGTCTGATTGTGACCTGCAATATGGGGTCGCTAATATCTTCGATGTTTTTCAAGGAAATTCTTCAAAAATTGTATAGTATATACTTAAATATATGTATAAAATATTCTCAAAGTTTCAATAAATTATATTCATTTTTTATACTATAAAAAAATTCATGAAAATCATTGAGAAAACGCTGTCCTAACCCTATTTACTCCCTTACCGGATTAGGTCACTCTAGAGGCCGAAAAAGCGGGCTTTTTTGGGGATTTTTTTTCAGAAAAACTATAAAATAAATCGAAATTACGAAATAAGGTGTCTATCATACATATCAGTGACTGTGTAGAATAATTTTTTTTTAAGCGATTCATTTGAAAATGGCGGCTGTGCAACGTTTTTCCGATGACGTCTCCGGTTTTTGTAGGCCGGAAACATAACTCGGACAATTTTCGACCGATTCACTTGAAATTTTGAATATATCTTTGACAATACATGGTCTATGGATGTGCATAGGATTTTTTTTTATATTGCACAGTTCATTTGTTGTTGACAATTTTCTGACGATTTTTTAAGCAAATTTTTCGCTATTCACTTTAGAAGTGCGTCATTTGCGCCAAAAATCAATATATCGAAAAAATCCTACGCACTTCTATAGACAATGTATTTTTAAAGTTATATTTGAAATTTCAAGTGAATCGGTTGATAATTGTCCGAGTTATGTTTCCGGCCAACAAAAACCGGAGACGTCATCGGAAAAACGTTGCACAGCCGCCATTTTAAAATTAATCGCTTCAAAGAAATGATTTTATACATTCACTGATACGTGTGATAAACATCCTATTTTGTAATCTCGATTTATTTTGTAGTTTTTCTGAAAAAAAAATCGCCAAAAAAGCCTATTTTCTTCGGCCTCTACAGTGGCCTAAATCCTTGAGGGTTATGGCCACGGTAGCGGGTATAAAATCATGCGCACATTCAACAATTTTTTTTTCTATGAACAAGTGATTTATTTATAAAACTAATTACACATCTATTTAGTATAAATATCAAGCTAATCAAAAATGCTTTTTTCTGTTTTTTTTTTTCGTTATACAAAATGGCCGACTGCTTCTATTTGCACTACTGCACTTTCGTGCACTTTTTTTTTTCTCGCAGCACTGGCGTTAGCTTTTACTGCATATTACAAAACACCAATCGCATTGACGATACTTTTTGCGGCGAATACGACATTCTCATTAACGTTGGATGCAATTTTAATTTTCAATTAAAAAAAATATAGTATATATATAGAGAGAGAGAGAGAAAGAGGGGGAGATGTGTTTCCTAATTTTCCGGATTAATTCCAGAAATAGTCACTCTCGCGAGAGGCAAAGAAATAGAAATAAAGAGATTTAATTCCTCTCTCTTCTCGCTTTCTTTTTTCTCATTATGCCCAGGGCGTCTGAGCTGAAATTGGCTCTCGGTTTGTCGCGGTGTCCCGAAAAAAAAAACCAACCCCTCCGTGAAAGTAGAAGTTTCAGGGACACACACGCACACATATATATATATATATATATATATATATATATATATATATATATATATATATATGGGAAAAGTATAAAAGTATATACCGAGCTTTAATGAGCTTCATAAGCAACGTTTCATGATGCGCACAGAAAGGCAATTCGATGCGTCCGAGTGAGCCGGTATTTTGCTTGCGAATCTCGACTCTCTTTCCTTGGCGAAGTGAAAACTGAGAGAGAGAGAGAGATAAAAAAAAAGAGAAAGAGAAAGAGAGAGAGGGAGCAAACAAAATGACTGACATTGCTATCTCTACTGGCGATGTAGAGCTTTTTCTCTCGCTCTTTCTTTCTCTCTCAGTCACTTTTCCACCGATATATAATATACGCGAGGGTTGAAATATATTCATCTTTAGTTTCTTTTATTCGCTCGTCCGTGCTTTTGGGTCTCTAAGACGAGGGTCGCCAGAGAAAGAAAGAGAGAGAGAGAGAGAGAAAGAGAGAGAAAGGCTTTTATATGAACGCGAAGAAGGGGCGTCTCGGGAGATGAGATGCTGGAAAAAAAAAAAAAAAAAAAGAACAGGGAAAGAAAGACGGACGACCGGGGTTAAGGCAAAAAATGCACAGACCTGTGACGCTCATTCTAAATATTCTAATTGACGTAATCGTCGAGGACTGCTGCTCCTGCTGCTGTCGCTCCGTTGCGACGAATATATGGGTCACCGAATTGAAAAGAAAGTTACGAGTAAATAAAATTAATTTTTTTTTCATTCATCATATAATTTTTTATTTTTATTTCTTTTTGTTTCGAAACCCTTTTCGGTTTTTACGTATGACCCTTCTCAATTCCATTTTTTTTGCCCCTAACGCTTCCCGGCCCTTGGCTAAGCCAACCCAATTTCCATTGCGTCCGCAGACGTTTTAGCTGCACTCTACACGTCACATTTGGACCGCGGGCACAGGGAAACTGCGGAAAACCTCTGTCGATACAGACGTCTTTGTGCTGACTGACTTTCAATTATATTTACATCAGAAACTCAATAAAACTGCCCCCCCACTTAACAGTCGTCTGCTTAAGGGGTTAGGTCACTATAGAGGCCGAAAAAACAGGCTTTTTTGGGGATTTTTTTTCAGAAAAACTAGAAAACAAATCGAAATTACAAAATAAGGTGTTTGTCATACATATCAGTGACTGTATTAAATAATTTTTTTGAAGCGATTAATTTAAAAATGGCGGCTGCGCAGCGTTTTTTCGATGACGTCTCGGTTTTTTTCGGCCGGAAACATAACTCGCACAATTTTCAACTGATTCACTTGAAATTTTCAATATAACTTTAAAAATACATTGTCTTAGGAAGTGCGCAGGATTTTTTTTTTTTATTGCATTAGTTCATTTGTTATTAACAATTTTCTGACGATTTTTTTAAGCAAATTTTTCACTTTTCACTTTAGAACTGGCGCCATTTGGCGAAAAATCAATATATCGAAAAAAATCCTACGCACTTCCGTGGACAATGTATTTTCAAAGTTATATTGAAAATTTCAAATGGATCGGTTGAAAATTGTCTGAGTTATGTTTCCGGCCAACAAAAACCGGAGACGTCATCTGAAAAAACGCTGCACAGCCGCCATTTTGAAATTAATCGCTTCAAAAAAATTATTTTATACAGTCACTGATACGCATGATAAACATCCTATTTTGTAATCTCGATTTATTTTGTAGTTTTTCTGAAAAAAAATCTCCAAAAAGCCTATTTTTTCGGCCTCTGGAGTGGCCTAACCCGTACTTCCAAAGTGAAAAGTGAAAAATTTGCTTAAAAAATCGTCAGAAAATTATTAATAAAAAATGAACTATGCAATATAAAAAAAAAATTCTACGCACTTCCATAGACAATGTATTTTTAATGATATATTGTAAATTTCAAGTGAATCGGTGGAAAATTGTTCGAGTTATGTTTCCCGACAACAAAAACCGGAGACGTCATCTGAAAAACGCTGCACAGCCGCCATTTTGAAATTAATCGCTTCAAAAAAATTATTGTACACAGTCACTGATATGTATGATAAACGCCCTATTTTGTAATCTCGATTTATTTTGTAGTTTTTCTGAAAAAAAATCTCCAAAAAGCCTATTTTTTCGGCCTCTGGAGTGGCTTAATCAGCACTTCCAAAGTGAAAAGTGAAAAATTTGGTTAAAAAATCGTCAGAAAATTGTTAATAAAAAATCAACTATGCAATATAAAAAAAAAATTGTACGCACTTCCATAGACAATGTATTTTTAATGATATATTGAAAATTTCAAGTGAATCGGTGGAAAATTGTTCGAGTTATGTTTCCCGACAACAAAAACCGGAGACGTCATCTGAAAAACGCTGCACAGCCGCCCTTTTGAAACTAATCGCTTCAAAAAAATTATTGTACACAGTCACTGATATGTATGATAAACGCCCTATTTTGTAATCTCGATTTATTTTGTAGTTTTTCTGAAAAAAAATCTCCAAAAAGCCTATTTTTTCGGCCTCTGGAGTGGCTTAATCAGCACTTCCAAAGTGAAAAGTGAAAAATTTGGTTAAAAAATCGTCAGAAAATTGTTAATAAAAAATGAACTATGCAATATAAAAAAAAAAATTCTACGCACTTCCATAGACAATGTATTTTTAATGATATATTGAAAATTTCAAGTGAATCGGTGGAAAATTGTTCGAGTTATGTTTCCCGACAACAAAAACCGGAGACGTCATCTGAAAAACGCTGCACAGCCGCCATTTTGAAATTAATCGCTTCAAAAAAATTATTGTACACAGTCACTGATATGTATGATAAACGCCCTATACTTTAATCTTGATTTATTTTGTAGTTTTTCTGAAAAAAAATCTCCAAAAAGCCTATTTTTTCGGCCTCTGGAGTGGCTTAATCAGCACTTCCAAAGTGAAAAGTGAAAAATTTGGTTAAAAAATCGTCAGAAAATTGTTAATAAAAAATGAACTATGCAATATAAAAAAAAAAAATTCTACGCACTTCCATAGACAATGTATTTTTAATGATATATTGAAAATTTCAAGTGAATCGGTGGAAAATTGTTCGAGTTATGTTTCCCGACAACAAAAACCGGAAACGTCATCGGAAAAACGCTGCACAGCCGCCATTTTAAAATTAATCGCTTCAAAAAAATTACTTTATACAGTCACTGATACGCATGATAAACATCCTATTTTGTAATCTCGATTTTATTTGTAGTTTTTCTTAAAAAAAAAAAAAATCCCCAAAAAAGCCTATTTTTCGGCCTCTGGAGTGGCATAACCCCTTGAGGATAACAGTGCGATAGAGTGGAATGAAGTGGTTGTAGAAACGAAGAAAACTATATTTGAACGGTGAAAAATGAATAATCGAAAAAGTATTTGCATATCGCGTGGGAATTTATCAAATTTCCGAACAAACTTTTGCTCTTTGTTTTTTCTTTTTTTTCCCCCATCAGGTACGTCTTTTTTCATACGGCCCGCGTTGTAGTCCGGGGAGGGCTTGAAATAAATTTATTTCTCATTGCAATGAGAGAGAGAGAGAGGCAAACGGAAATTTTTATTCGACAAAGTTTGAACTCGCGAAAAATCGATATTTTTTTAAACGAGCACTTGACAAAGTAAAAGGGTCTTTAATCCTTCGGCATGTGTAAAAACTGGTGTGCTTCACTAATTTCCTTCGGTATTTTTCTACACAATTGTTTGGATTTTTTTTTTTTTTTCATTCCTTAAATAAACCCTCTCGCGGGTAGAGAGAGGGTGGAAAAGCTTGTACGTGGCTTATACGAAGCTAACTTGGCAGGTCGAGAAAGGAAAAGGGCTGTTTGCCGTTAACGTTGGAAAACTTTCGTGCCTCGTTCCCCAAACTCTCTGATATAATGATAATAATGATGATAATACAAGGGTTGAGATCGCCAGCCACTCAAAGGTACATCGCGTTTCTGCGGTTTTACCGAGGCTTGATCCTCCTTGAGCTCGTAAACTAGCTCGGAGAGGTCTCTCGCCTCCCTGGACCCTGCGCGGATACTCTACTCTCTCGCCTACCCTCAGACTCTCTTTCATCCCGGAATTAAAGATGAACTATTTCTCTCTTCGTCCCTTATTAACTGCGGGAAAATACATCACGAGTACATATATTTATACACCTAAATCTTGCGCGTGTCGTTACGCTTAATTTTCAACATTAATTATTTTTTTTAAACAATATTTAAGGAAGGGGTATGGTCTTGAAACTTTTTTTTTTTATTCGATTTTTTAAATATTTTATTTTATCAATGCACAACATCTCAAGAATGTTGCATCAATTTTTTAGAGTAATTGAAGCAAAACTAACGGAGATATGGAATTTGAATCAATTGTCGCCACTCGGAAAATGCCACGACTCTTGGTGCAAATTTCCGAAAGCTGCAGCAGCAAATAATTTGCAGACATTCAAACACAGTTATACTGCGCTTCCTGGTGATGTTCTCAGTGCTATAAAAACCTATTTACGAGGATTTGAGCGAGACGGTAAGTATATAGTGAAAAAAAGAAAGAAATTCGTATTTTTTAATGTAAAAAACTTTAAAGCGATTTTCCCACACTTCACGTTTTCAAAGTCGTTGACAGCTGTAGTTTGAAATCTATTGCACCGATCCTTTTCAAACTTTTCAAACTCTTTCTCCGTATAATTCACGAGGTAACGCTGTCGAGTTTAAAAAAAATTTGTCGTTATTTTTCATTTTACAATAACAAATTTGCCGATTTTTTAAGCGAAAATCGCGTTTTTGACCTTCCAGTGTTAACAAAAATTGAAAAAAATCAATAAACAAAAAACTCGACAGTGTTACCTGGGCAAACTCATAAACTAATAAAATCAATTTGATTTTTTGATTTCAGATGATCGACTGATGAGTTACAACTGTCACCGGAAAACAACTTTTTTTTTGGTGACGTCTCCGGAGATTTGCTGCCAACGGGCTTAGTTTTTAATATTTACCGCTGAAATTTTCAGAAAATATTCTCGAAATGTTACTCTATAATACTGTAATCATTCAATTTAAAATACATTGTCCGTATCTGGTAAAAAAATGTTTGAAAAAGTGTTTTTTTTTTCACCGACAAAAGTTTCAAGATCATACCACCTCCTTAAAGGCTCACATACCGAATTTTCATTAAGGGGGGAAATAGGGAAATAGGGTTAGGACAGCGTTTTCACAATGATATTCATGAATTTTTTTATAGTACAAAAAATGAATATAATTTATTGAAACTTTGAGAATATTTTATACATATAATTAAGTACATACTATAAAATTTTTGAAGAATTTCCTTGAAAAACACCGAAGAAAATTTATGACTGCCTTGACTTTGTTTTTCTTGGTACTATTTTTTTAAACGCGTTTTTCTGAAAACGACTTTTTTCGAACTTGCGTACACGCTAGTTTGAAAAGTTTTCAACCAATCGTTTTGAAAATTGGCAGTTACTTTCTTCACAGTATTGCGCTCTATATGAACCTAAAATCGGAATATTATCATTATTTAAAATAATTTTTTTTTTGCAAATAAAGTTGTAAAAAATGGCAAAAAATCATGCTTTTTTGTTGTGACCGCTGTAAAAAATTCGATTTTCTATTTTTTTGATAGCATTTAGGTTCATATAGAAGAGAGACATATAATAAAAGTAAATTCCAACCTCGTTTGATTTCAGATGAAAATTGCGGCTTCCCGAATGTACGCAAAATGCTGAGTCTGATTGTGACCTGCAATATGGGGTCCCTAATATCTTCGGTGTTTTTCAAGGAAATTCTTCAAAAATTTTATAGTATATACTTAAATATATGTATAAAATATTATTAATATTTTTTTATAGTATAAAAAATGAATATAATCTATTGAAACTTTGAGAATATTTTATACATATATTTAAGTATATACTATAAAATTTTTGAAGAATTTCCTTGAAAAACACCGAAGAAAATTTATGACTGCCTTGACTTTGTTTTTCTTGGTACTATTTTTTTAAACGCGTTTTTCTGAAAACGACTTTTTTCGAACTTGCGTACACGCTAGTTTGAAAAGTTTTCAACCAATCGTTTTGAAAATTGGCAGTTACTTTCTTCACAGTATTGCGCTCTATATGAACCTAAAATCGGAATATTATCATTATTTAAAATAATTTTTTTTTTGCAAATAAAGTTGTAAAAAATGGCAAAAAATCATGCTTTTTTGTTGTGACCCCTGTAAAAAATTCAATTTTCTATTTTTTTGATATCATTTAGGTTCATATAGAAGAGAGACATATAATAAAAGTAAATTCCAACCTCGTTTGATTTCAGATGAAAATTGCGGCTTCCCGAATGTACGCAAAATGCTGAGTCTGATTGTGACCTGCAATATGGGGTCCCTAATATCTTCGGTGTTTTTCAAGGAAATTCTTCAAAAATTTTATAGTATATACTTAAATATATGTATAAAATATTATTAATATTTTTTTATAGTATAAAAAATGAATATAATCTATTGAAACTTTGAGAATATTTTATACATATATTTAAGTATATACTATAAAATTTTTGAAGAATTTCCTTGAAAAACACCGAAGAAAATTTATGACTGCCTTGACTTTGTTTTTCTTGGTACTATTTTTTTAAACGCGTTTTTCTGAAAACGACTTTTTTCGAACTTGCGTACACGCTAGTTTGAAAAGTTTTCAACCAATCGTTTTGAAAATTGGCAGTTACTTTCTTCACAGTATTGCGCTCTATATGAACCTAAAATCGGAATATTATCATTATTTAAAATAATTTTTTTTTTGCAAATAAAGTTGTAAAAAATGGCAAAAAATCATGCTTTTTTGTTGTGACCCCTGTAAAAAATTCAATTTTCTATTTTTTTGATAGCATTTAGGTTCATATAGAAGAGAGACATATAATAAAAGTAAATTCCAACCTCGTTTGATTTCAGATGAAAATTGCGGCTTCCCGAATGTACGCAAAATGCTGAGTCTGATTGTGACCTGCAATATGGGGTCCCTAATATCTTCGGTGTTTTTCAAGGAAATTCTTCAAAAATTTTATAGTGTATACTTAAATATATGCATAAAATATTTTCAAAGTTTCAATAAATTATATTAATTTTTTATACTATGAAAAAATTCATGAAAATCATTGAGAAAACGCTGTCCTAACCCTATTTCCCTCCTTAAAGTCAATTTGTACTCATTTCTCCATTAATGTATTTCCGGGAATTAACGGCAAAATTTTGATAAATCTATCAATCGGTATGTACACCTCTCATTCGTTTAATGATATATCAAATATTTAACTGCGCACGCGAATAACGAATATATAAGAAATCCAATCGATATTCAGTGTCTGCGATTTTGTCTCAGCCAGGATAACATCTCGATGGCTCGAACTATTTACAGCCATTTTATACAGAGTTTATACTCGCGTGTTATATACGTGTATTTTATATATATATATCGATTCAACTTATCACTGGGTTTGTCTGACAGTTGAAACAAAGCCGCGACGATCGCGACTTATGTATCGTTGAGAAATATCAACGGCCCGTTGTATATATCACTCGGTGTACTCGTACGTATATGCACACGATTTCCCGTTGACATTCTTGGTGCGGCATTTGGACTGTATGGAATGTGGAAAAAGAGAGAATTTCTCGTATTGGCAATTCGCGTGCAAGCGAATCCCTACCGAGCTTGTCGTGTGCAAAATCTATCTCTTATCCTGTGTGTATACCAAGACAGAGACAGAAAAAGAGAGAGAGAGAGAGAGGAATGCTCGAAATGGGCATAAGACAGACATTATCGGTGATAATATATATTATTTAAGTAAGAACCAATGTATAAACCTATAACTCTGGAACTGTAAGATCCGAACGTTTAGATTAACGGTAAATACCATTAAAAAGTCACGGATCCAGAACGACTTTATAAATTCCATTCAATTTCACATTGATCGGCGGGCGGCGGGCCGAGGGGGTATGAATGGGGGTGAATGTACCCCGCATATATGACCCGAATAAATAGCTATGGAGATGGTCGAATGGGAGGGCATTTAACGATTTATTTGTTTTTTTTCCTGTTTATCGGAGAGATAGATTAATTTACAATTCGTTAATAAACCTTCAATATCCTTAAAAATACATTGTCTATGGAAGTACGTAGGATTTTTTTTTTATATCGCATAGTTCATTTGTTGTTACCAATTTTCCGACGATTCTTTTAAGCAAATTTTTCACTTTAGAAGTGCGCCCTCCGGCCAAAAATCAATATATCGAAAAAAATCCTACGCACTCCCATAGGCAATGTATTTTTAAAGATATATTGAAAATTTCAAGTGAATCGATGGAAAATTATTTGACTTTGATTTTCATGCATTTTTTTATAGTATAAAAAATGAATATAATTTATTGAAACTTTGAGAATATTTTATACATATATTAAAGTGTATACTAAAAAATTTTTTGAAGAATTTCCTTGAAAAACACCGAAGAAAATTTATGACTGGCTTGACTTTGTTTTTCTTGGTACTATTTTTTCAAACGCGTTTTTCTGAAAACGACTTTTTTTCAAACTTGCGTACACGCTAGTTTGAAAAGTTTTCAACCCATCGTTTTGAAAATTGGCAGTTACTTTCTTCATAGTATTGCGCTCTATATGAATCTAAAATCGGAATATTAACATTATTTAAAATAATTTTTTTTTGCAAATAAAGTTGTAAAAAATGGCGAAAAATCATGCTTTTTTGTTTTGACCCCTGTAAAAAATTCAATTTTCTATTTTTTCGATAGCATTTAGGTTCATATAGAAGAGAGACATAATAAAAGTAAATTCCAACCTCGTTTGATTTCGGATGAAAATTGCGGCTTCCAGAATGTACGCAAAATGCTGAGTCTGATTGTGACCTGCAATATGGGGTCGCTAATATTTTATAGTACATACTTAAATATATGTATAAAAATTTTATAGCATATACTTAAATATATGCACAAAATATTCTCAAAGTTTCAATAAATTATATTCATTTTTTATACTATAAACAAATTCATGAAAATCATTGAGAAAACGCTGTTCTAACTCTATTTTCCTCCTTTACCGGAGTTATACGCAGTCTGGAGACCGAAAAAAGGCTATTTTTCAAGTATTTTTCATGGAAAGACATTTTAATTTATTAACGCAAAAATTTACACACGTATTGCGGTAACTTTTAACTTTATTTTCATATTTTTTATTTATAAAAATAATGATTTTCAAAGCTGCTAAAAAAAAATCCATTTTTTGAAATTCTTTGAATTTGAAAGACGCTTTAATTTATTAACGTAAAAAGTTATATACGTATCGCGGCAACTTTTAACTTAATTTTCCTATTTTTTATTTGTAAAAATAATGATTTTAAAAACTGGCTATAGCCGACCTCTCCGGAAGCTCCTTGAAAAAAAAGGTGCCTGGCGGTGAGCACGATATCTCCGGTTTGGATTATCCAAAATAAAAAAATTCAAAAAGATTCTATTAGTGGATAGATAAATCTAGCTATTGATCGAAGGACTAATCAAAATTTTGATCTTCGGTATTTTTCAAGGAAATTCTTCAAAAATTTTATAGTATATACTTAAATATATGTATAAAATATTCTCAAAGTTTCAATAAATTATATTCATTTTTTATACTATAAAAAAATTCATGAAAATCATTGAGAAAACGCTGTTCTAACTCTATTTTCCCCCTTTACCAGAGTTATACGCAGTCTGGAGACCGAAAAAAGGCTATTTTTCAAGTATTTTTCATGGAAAGACATTTTAATTTATTAACGCAAAAATGTACACACGTATTGTGGTAACTTTTAACTTTATTTTCATATTTTTTATTTATAAAAATAATGATTTTCAAAGCTGCTAAAAAAAAATCCATTTTTTGAAATTTTTTGAATTTGAAAGGCGCTTTAATTTATTAACGTAAAAATTTATATACGTATCGCGGCAACTTTTAACTTAATTTTCATATTGTTTATTTGTAAAAATAATGATTTTAAAAACTGGCTATAGCCGACTTCTCCGGAAGCTCCTCGAAAAAAAAGGTGTCTGGCGGTGAGCACGATATCTCCGGTTTGGATTATCCAAAATAAAAAAAATCAAAAAGATTCTATTAGTGGATAGATAAATCTAGCTATTGAACGAAGGACTAATCAAAATTTTGATCTTCGGTATTTTTCAAGGAAATTCTTCAAAAATTTTATAGTATATACTTAAATATATGTATAAAATATTCTCAAAGTTTCAATAAATTATATTCATTTTTTATACTATAAAAAAATTCATGAAAATCATTGATCAAACGCTGTCCTAACCGTATTTGCCCTCTTGAGCGACATGCGATTTACCGTAAATGACTGTGCGGTCAATAGGATCGTTAGTGCACACTATCTACCCTGTAGATTTCCCTCACCCTTCAAGACACGTTCGCCGGTCCCAGCTTCTTTTTTCCCCTTCTTATTCCACTTATTGCGTGAATATCGACATAAAAAAGCGAAAAAAATACAGCCGTCACACATTACGATTCGCTCTAAGATCGATAATTTAGATTGATCCTAACAAACTAGGGGCGTCCATTTGTAATATTACCACCTACACAAAGTTTTCGACGTGCCGGAGTGCCAGGAGGAGGAGATAAATTCTGTTTTGAGTAATATCGCTTTGCGGAGTCCGGGATGGTCGGAGGTGGTATCAAGTTCCCCGAAGGATTAAACTCGCCGGCTAGTGGCAGAAGACCGATGTGTCTTGGACAAAGGAGAAACGATCATCGGGACTTGGCGGGAACGAGAGTATCTCGCCGAGTATTTCTCCTCTGTCTTGCGAGAGGACTGGCTTCGAGTTACACGCTCTCCACCGCAACAAGAGCCAGTTCTCCCCGTGGAAGTTTCTCTAATCCTTCTGGGCTGGGGAGGGGGGAGGGGTGGGGATCTTAACGCTACTGATGTTGACTTGTCGCTTGCTCATTAGTGAGGCAACACGTCTGAGAGTAGCGGAGAGGGGTGAGAAAGAGAAAGAGAGACAGAGAGAATTTGCCGAGAACGTTCGCTCGGGTAAATCTCGGCGGTTTCTTCGTCGTGCAGATGGGTTGCCACATTTTATGCTTTTCCACGTTAACGATACGCTTCGCGTCGAGGAGCTTAAGTGCGGAATCGCCGAGAGAAGAAATTCGTTCTTGCCCCCCACCTCGTTTTTCATTCAACTTGGTTATTTTTTTTTTGATCGAGAATCCAAAGAGAATGAAATTTATCCAATAAGAAGCTGTCGGAAATCAACCTGACGCTCTCGAGTGGGAAATTTAGTGCGCGGCGCATTATCGTTGTGGTAATAACGTTGTTTGTTTGGTTTGGTTTTGTTTCTTCTCGAGAAATCATTCCGCCTCTTGGCCAGATTTTTTTGTTGCGAGCGAGAGCAGACACGGCAACAAAGTTGTTTGTTTCTCGCCCTTGGCGTGCAAAAGACCATCGCAGGCGAAACAGAGAGATATATATGGAAGAACCCGTGTTTACAAATGGTCCGAGAGGTCGGAAAGAGAGAAAGAACGAAGGCACAGATGGGCGCGTGGTAGCGGTGAAAGATGGAGAATCAGATGAAGATATGAGAAGTCTGTAGTCCGTGGCGCGTAGTCCTGAGCGAGCATTCTCGAGAAGATTTGCTGCCTCGAAATATATGGCCATCCATCTCTTCCCTTACTCTCTTTCCTTACTCTCTTCCTTTTCTCTCTCTTCCTTTTCTCTCTCTCTTCCTTTTCTCTCTCGCCTTCTCTTTCCATCACCCCTTTCTCTCTCTTTCTCTCTTTATCTCTCTCTCTCTCTCTATCCTGCTCCTTCTCTGCAGCCTCCACAAGAATATATGAGCGGGTTCGTAAAACGTATACGTACAATACATACATACGTAATACCCCCCATTGTATATGCACGATGTATCTCACCGGTTTTCCGAAAGCACATGCACAAGCTGGTCCACCATTGATACTGGGCGAGGAGGTATTCCCCCTCAAAAGCACTTTTACCTCGACATCTTACGATCTTCCTCGCAACTCGTGTAACTTTTAGCGTCGTGTAAAAATCAGCTGAAAAAAATTTCTGCCGGCGGTTTATGTCGACACGAATTTTTCACAACGATCCTTGGATGTAATGGACAATGATTACCAAATAACACGGTGTACTAGTTGATTTTATTATTCTGGCAATGTTTTAAACTTTATATTTTCCCTGTCGATTCTGTATTTTCCGTGTCAATTCTGTATTTTCCGTGTCAATTCTGTATTTTCCGTGTCAATTTTTCCTCCTGTCAATTGAATCGTTCTCTTTAATCTGCAACTCTTTTTCGACGTTGCGACCCTCGAGAACGTTTGACAAAAATTCATTAGTTTCTCGCGCTAATGTTTGAGGAATTTTACGCGGTCAGAGGAGACCGAAAAAAAGGCGATTTTTCGAGAATTTTTCCTGGAAAGACATTTTCATTTATTGACGTAAACATTTTTATACGTATTGCGGTAACATTTAACTTTATTTTCATATTTTTTATTTGTAAAAATAATGATTTTTAATGCTCGATATAGCCGATCTCTTTGGGAGCTCCTCTGAAAAACAAGGTGTCTGGCGGTGAGCACGATATTTCCGGTTTGGATTGTTCAAAATGAAAAAACCAAAAAGATTCTATCAGTGGATAGATGAATCTAGGTATTGATCGAAGGAATAGTCCAAATTTTGATTTTTCACAAAATGCCGGCTCCAAAAAGAAAAAATTCAAATTTTCAACCAAAATTTTTTTATTGTATTGTTTAAAAAAATAGAAATAATTATCGGAAATCTTATTCCTTTGATCGATACCTGAAAAATATATCTGAGAAGGTTGTGTCAAAATTGGAGACCGATCGATCGAGCCGTTTTTCGAGAAATCGTGCTCAACAACTTTGAAAACGCGGTTTTGAGAAAAACGCGTTCAAAGTTTAGGCCGCCCACTTTGTAACGCTCCGAGCGTCCTTACAAATATCCATGTATCTCCAAGAATATTTGCCGGATCGATTTGAAATTTTCAGAGAATATACTCAAATATATGTACAATCCGAAAATGCAATTTAAAAAAAATCGATTTTTTTGAAATTTCCAACAGTCAGGAGACCGAAAAACGGCGATTTTTCAAGAATTTTTCCTGGAAAGACATTTTAATTCATTAACGTAAAAATTTATATACCTATTGTGGTAACATTTAACTTTATTTTCATATTTTTTATTCGTAAAAGTAATGATTTTTAAAGCTGGCTATAGCCGATCTCGTCGGGAGCTCCTCTGAAAAACAAGGTGTCTGGCGGTGAGCACGATATCTCTGGTTTGGATCGTCCAAAATAAAAAAACCAAAAAGATTCTATCAGTGGATAGATGAATCTAATTATTGATCGAAGCAATAGTCCAAGTTTTGATTTTGCACGAAATGCCGGCTCCAAAAAAAAAAAATTAAAATTTTCAACCAAAATTTTTTTATTGAATTGTTTAAAAAAATAAAAATAATCATCGGAAATCTTATTCGTTGGATCGATACCCGAGGAATGTATCTGAGAAGGTTGTGTCAAAATTGCAGACCGATCGGTCGAGCCGTTTTTCGAGAAATCGTGCTCAACGACTTTGAAAACGCGGTTTTGAGAAAAACGCGTTCAAAGTCTAGGACACCCACTTTGTAACGCTCCGAGCGTCCTTACAAATATCCATTTATCTCCGAGAATATATGCCAGATCGATTTGAAATTTTCCGAGAATATACTCAAACATATGTACATTCCGAAAATGCAATAAAAAAAAAATCGATTTTTTGGAATTTCCAACTGCGGTATACCCCTTAATTTTATCAATAGCTTGAATTTTTTTTTTCCAAATCTTTACTTTGTATCTTGAAATTAAAAGTCATTTTTTTTTTCGGTCAAGGTAGTAGTCTGGTAACTCAAGCCGATTTTCATGTCTTTTATGGAGGGTGTTTTTTTGTAGGAAAATAAAAATGAATCGTTTTGGATATTTAGGATGTTTTTATTTACATATTAAAGATACAAAAAAGAATTTTTTTGAAAAAATTTAATAGTTTATTATTATTATTATTATTGATCGAAGTTGGCACCTCGAAAAAAAAAGCGCGTGGGTGGCCCCGGTGATTTTGGCTCTTGATGTTATCTGAAATAAAAAATTCTTGATAATTCTTAATCTATAGACATGTCATTCTGGTCGGAACTACTGAACTCAAATTTCATGGATAAATAACAAAATGGCGGACTTTGGAAAACAAAAGTTTTTCTTTCCAAAATGGCGGACTTTGGAAAAAAGAGTTTTTTTTCTCCAAAGTCCGCCATTTTGTTATTTATCCATGAAATTTAACTTCAGTAGTTCCGACCAGAATGACGTGTCTATAGAATAAGAATTATCAAGAATTTTTTATTTCAGATAACATCAAGAGCCAAAATCACCGGGGCCACCCACGCGCTTTTTTTTTCGAGGTGCCAACTTCGATCAATAATAATAATAAAAATAAACTATTAAATCTTTTCAAAAATTTTTTTTTTGTATCTTTAATATGTAAATAATAACATCCTAAATATCCAAAACGATTCATTTTTATTTTCCTAGAAAAAAACGCCCTCCAAAAAAGACATGAAAATCGGCTTAAGTTACCAGACTACTACCTTAAATTCAAGTTGCAACGGAAGCTCACTTTTAGATTCGATGAAACGTCACGAATTTCCGTATAGCTGATGGAGAAGAGTCGTTTTGTCGTTGAAAGGAGCCGGTTAAAAAGTATGATTTACGGTGAAAATATATTCACTACTTATTCCCGACGGAGGCTGAAATGATACCTGTAGTCCGATAAGTAGCGAAAAACGTAAGAATTGGGAAATGTAACGATTTTAAGGGAAGAGGGAGCGGATAGTTGTCGAGAAGGGAGATATAGGGGCTACAATCCGATCGGTGGCTTATCTAGCGTGAGAACGAAATAATTCACGTAGGGCCAGATTGATTTTGCGTCCCCCCTTCCACTCCCCCGCCCCGCCCCCGCCAGGTTCTCGAATACGGCTAACGAACGTAGCGTGAAGAACACGAGAGACTCTTTTTGTCGCTCTGTGCGGGCGAGGCTTCGTCAAAAAGACGAAACGCGTGTGCTTGAATTTGCCATTCTGCAACGCGACAGCTCGTCTCGTTCGACGAGATTTTCAATTTAATACCCCCCCCCCCCCCCTCACAGTGCTACCCCCCCACAGTGTTGCCCCCCTCCCCCCGACCCGGGGGGGGCGGTAGCACTGTGAGCTTTTTTCCAATGCACACTCTGTTTCTCAAAATCCCACAAATCTATCGAGAGCCCCCACACAACCGTACAGTTTCATCGAGAGCTTTTTCGGTTATTTCTTTTTTTTCTTTTTTTTTTCGCTACCCCGTACGTTACTAAAAGCAGCTTAAAAGCTAATGGGGCGGGGTGGGGGCCGGGGGGAGTGTGACAAAAATACGGACCTTACGTTTTAAATCCGTCAAAAAAAAAGCGACGGCACACGGTCGAAAGCCATGAAATATTGTTCGAGCATTTGAAAACGACTCGACTAAAATTAGAAGACAAAAATAAATATCGTCGTATTATTATTCAACGGGGGATGATAAACCGGCAGGGGACTGTATCACGTGGAAAGGAAGAAAAAACAAAACAATCATACAATCCAGAAAATAATACTCTGAGGCTCTTTATTGTGGTGGTAGAACGGGTTGATGCTGACATTGATCGGCGGGTGCAACATCCGTTTGTACCCCCCCCCCGCCCCCGGTCCCCCCGACTCCCCACCCACCCCGAAGCGCTCGCCGGGGTCACGTCTATAAATATATTACCAACTCTGTATGTTACATGTGAAATATTACGAAAACTGGGCCCAACAGAGTGAAAAATATCACAATGCATAATTCACACTACCCCCCCCCCCCCCCCCCGCGCCCCACTCCCCCACGGTCACACGGAATATACACGATTTTCGTATGAGCTTTCCGTGGGGCAGGGGGAGGGGTGGGGGAGAGATATAACACGCGGCAAAAGACTCAGCTCGGTTCGTACCCATGATGGCGCGCTCGTGAGTTCACTGAGCTTTTTTTCAGGAACCTCCATCCCTTCGAGCTTCCGCTTTGAATCTCGAAGATGCCTCACTTATTGCGTCGCTTTTAAAGGAACGAACGTTTGCCACGTTTTCTGTTGGCACGTTCGTGTGAACAGAAAACGCACTGATACCGTATATAAATATTAATGTACTTTTATGGATCCATTGCCACGTGAGAAAAATATAGTCGTGAGGGCCGTTGCGTAGCGCTCACTCGTCGGGGATCCATAAAACGTTATGTGCGTACCCTTTTTTTTTTTTTTCAAGCATCAGCATATCGTCACGACGTTGTGTGTGTGTGTGTTTTTTATTCGCTAATGATAGCGCGTGCAAATAGCACGTGTGCTTCAATTTACGGATCTACGAATCCAAAGTGCCGAGCGAAAATCACAAAGCACAAAGTTTTGCGCTTCGGAATGATCGACGATTCAACGTTCTTTGACGCGGTCTTGGACGATTCTTTTTTTTATTTTTTATTTTTCGTGGTTAAAAAAAATCACAAATTCATAGGTAGCTTGTAAATATTTCGATATTGCGCTCGTTTTTTATCACTTATTTATCGACACTTGCGCTCGGACACTGCAAATTTGTTTGTTTGCAGTAAAAAATGTTATTGTTGATTTCACATTTTTTTTTTGACCTCTTAACTATGAGGAATTATAAAAAATGTTTCATTCGGTATTAACGTTATTTTAACGCGCTTTTTTTCTCGATGAAAGGTTAATAATAAATGTGAAGTCAACACTTTACTTTTTTTTTCATCGTATAAACTTTATAATGATTTTTCAAACTTATGCTGTGCGGTCGCAGACGCCTTCGAACCGCGACGACTGTGACCACGATTCCAAACGTTCTACTAATGTGACACAAAAACATTAACAAGATTATTGAACGGATAAATACCGATGTTGAAATATTTAATAGTACCTATGAATTGTTTTTTTTTAACCTTGAAAAAAAAATCGCCGTTTAGACTAGAAGACTGCTTTGAAGGTTCTTTAAAAAAATATATCATTTTTCGCATCTCACAAAAGAGGCGTGTTTCTTTGTTCAGAGTCCTAGACGAAATCGTGTACCAATCAGCAATTCCGAATTACCGGGCATACATTTGTTGTATTCATGCGAAGTACCGCGGCTGTAAATATATGGCAATTTACTCGAGTCACGCAACGCCGAACTCGTGTTTACGTCGCTGGGCTATACTTTTGCCCAACAATGCCGAGTACATAAACCTTCTATGTACTCGAAATTGCATTATGTAACGAGAGATAGAGAGAACTCTGAAGTTCCGCTTGCGCTGAGTTTGTGCTCGCGTTAAGGAGTTATACGCAGTCAGCAGACCGAAAAAAGTCGATTTTTCAAGAATTTTTCCTGGAAAGACATTCTAATTTATTAACGTAAAAATTTATATACCTATTGTGGTAACTTTTTACTTTATTTTCATATTTTTTATTTGGAAAAATAATGATTTTTAACGCTGGCTATAGCCGATCTCTCCAGGGGTTCCTCTAAAAAAAAGGTGTCTGGTGGTGGGCACGATATCTCCGGTTTGGATTATCCAAAATGAAAAAACCAAAAAGATTCTATCAGTGGATAGATGAATCTAGGTATTGATCTAAGGAATAGTTGAAATTTTGATTTTTCACAAAATGGCGGCTCCAAAAAGAAAAAATTTTTATTTTCGACCAAAATTCTTTCGTTGAATCGTTAAAAAAAAATATAAATAATTATCGGAAATCTTATTCCTTCGATCGATAACTGAAGAATATATCTGAGAAGGTTCTGTTAAAATTGCAGACCGATCGGTCGAGCCGTTTTTTGAGAAATCGTGCTCACCGACTTTGAAAACAACGTTTTGAGAAAAACGCGTTCAAAGTTTAGGCCGCCTACTTTGTAACGCTCCGAGACTCCTTACAAATATGCACGTATCTCCGAGAATATTTGCTGGATCGATTTGAAATTTTCAGAGTATATACTCAAATATATGTACATTCTGAAAATGCAATAAAAAAAATCGATTTTTTTGAAATTTTCAACAGTCAGCAGATCGAAAAAGGCGAGTTTTCAAGAATTTTTCCTGGAAAGACATTTTAATTTATTAACGTAAAATTTTATATACGTATTGTGGTAACTTTTAACTTTATTTTCATATTTTTTATTCGTAAAAATAATGATTTTTAAAGCTGGCTATAGCCGATCTCTCCGGGAGTTCCTCTAAAAAAAAGGTATCTGGCGGTGAGCACGATATTTCCGGTTTGGATTATCCAAAATAAAAAAACCAAAAAGATTCTATCAGCGGATAGATGAATCTAGGTACTGATCTAAGGAATAGTTGAATTTTTTATTTTTCATAAAATGGCAGCTCCAAAAAGAAAAAATTCCCATTTTCGACCAAAATTCTTTCGTTGAATCGTTAAAAAAAAATAAAAATAATTATCGGAAATCTTATTCCTTCGATCAATAACTGAAGAACATATCTAAAAAGGTTGTGTCAAAGTTGCAGACCGATCGGTCGAGCTTTTTTTTGAGAAATCGTGCTCACCGACTTTGAAAACAACGTTTTGAGAAAAACGCGTTCAAAGTTTAGGCCACCCACTTTGTAACGCTCCGAGCGTCCTCACAAATATCCATGTATCTCCAAGAATATTTGCCGGATTGATTTGAAATTTTCAGGGAATATACTCAAATTCCGAAAATGCAATTAAAAAAAAATTGATTTTTTTGAAATTTCCAACAGTCAGGAGACCGAAAAAGGCGATTTTTCAAGAATTTTTCCTGGAAAGACATTTTAATTTATTAACGTTAAAATTTATATACGTATTGTGGTAACTTTTAACTTCATTTTCATATTTTTTATTCGTAAAAATAATGGTTTTTAAAACTGGCTATAGCCAATCTCTCCGGGAGTTCCTCTAAAAAAAAAGGCGTCTGGCGGTGAGCACGATATTTCCGGTTTGGATTATCCAAAATAAAAAAACCAAAAAGATTCTATCAGTGGATAGATGAATCTAGGTATTGATCTAAGGAATAGTTGAAATTTTGATTTTTCACAAAATGGCGGCTCCAAAAAGAAAAATTTTCATTTTCGATCAAAATTCTTTCGTTAAATCGTTTAAAAAAAATAGAAATAATTATCGGAAATCTTATTCCTTCGATCGATACCCGAAGAATATATCTGAGAAGGTTTTGTCAAAATTGCAGACCGATCGGTCGAGCCGTTTTTGGAAAAATCGTGCTCACCGACTTTGAAAACACCATTTTGAGAAAAACGCGATCAAAGTTTAGGCCGCCCACTTTGTAACGCTCCGAGCGTCCTTACAAATATCCATGTATCTCCAAGATTATTTGCTGGATTGATTTGAAATTTTCAGAGAATATACTCAAATATATGTACATTCCGGAAATGCAATAAAAAAAAACCGATTTTTTTGAAATTTCCAACAGCGTATAATCCCTTAAACAACGCGAAATTGTTGTATTGACCAAAAACCAAGGTTTCTTGTAGTAAATTATTTTATTTTTTACATTGTACCAAGACATACCTATTGCCATTGGACGTTCAGATTTTATATACACTTTCGGATGAAACGGTGAAGGCTTTTATCCGAGTCTGGTCTCGCAAGCAGTATCCGTCCAAATTCGCAAATTGCCACCGTCACATCTTCCTTTCTCATTCAATTTCTCGTCGTTTCACTTTACTTACAATGTTTATACGAAAAAATATAAGTGTAGCGTTTCATGACGCGCCAGCACAATCTTCAGCCCGTGGTTCCCTTTGTATTAAATCGATTTTAACCGTGGAAACTACCCTCCGCGCGCGCTTTGTCCAATTCGAGAATCCAGCGCGCGCTTCGTCCACCTTTGTCCTCGGCCCCTCAGGCCTCAGCGACTCTGCTTTCTCCAAAAGTGCGCACGTGAGGTGGGCTGTATGTAAAAGCGATTTACGCGCATTTATCAATATAGAAAAACGGAATTTTCGCGCGTACGAGCTTTTTCATCCCTTCCAATCCTTTCGACGAATGCCGCAAAAGTTTCGCAACCAGATGTTGCCGGTCTTTCAATATATTTCGGGGCGATGAATGACGAACGAGGCTAATTAGAGGAATTTCGATGAATTGACATTCGGCGGATATATCGTGGAATTTCCGCGAATCAAAGCGGGACAGCAAAATGAGTAATATATATTAATATACTTGAGGGTGGGTGGAGTCATCGAAGCACGCGTCATCGGAAACTTTGTAAGCCGTTTGGCTGCTGTGTATTTATTTATTTTTGCTCTCTCATGCAAGTAGCTTTTGTAATTGTGAAGTTGTTTGGTTTTTTTTTACCAATTACTACACAAAACAAACTTCGAACGTTTGAGCTTCGACGAACGAAAAATATCCCGCTAATTAGGAGCTTCCACTTCAATATTGTTTTCTCATAGTTTTTATCCCTTATTTCGCAAAGGTTTACAACCCTACACGGGCGAAGCCGAACGAACGAAAATAATTCGCAACCAAGAGAGGAACGGTGTTTGCGATAAAGGAGGAAAATTCGCCCGGAAATTTTCCGATTTCTCGCGAATTGTTTACGCGACGAACGATCGGTTGTTTCGGCCGGGAGTATACATTTGATGTACGATATTTTCGTGGAATTCCCCCGTAATTCGGCGAATATAGCGCGTGACACATTGAGACGCGAACTGCGTTTACGCCTTTTTTTTTATCAGAGGGTCTGATACACTTTGTGATTTTATGCACGGGATATACGGCCCTTTAAACACTATAAACACCCGGATATTATTCGTGGAATGGGCGAAGACGTAAACATAGCATATGTTCATGGATTCCGTCGATTGGATTTCCGGTTTATTGCCTCGAGATGAAATTCTCTCGCGTACTCTTTAGACCCTCAAAGTTATGGGGGCAAATAGGGTTAGACGGTTCAACAAAATCGATTTTTTTTTATTTCATAAATTGTTAGTAAAACTGTTGACAAATATGTTTCCAAAATTTTTAATGAAAATTCCGACTCGTTCTATTGTTATGAGCCATTAATGGGCGAAATAGGGTTAGGACAGCGTTTTATCAATAATTTTCATGAATTTTTTTATAGTATAAAAAATGAATATAATTTATTGAAACTTTGAGAATATTTTATACATATATTTAAGTATATACTATAAATTTTTTATACATATTTTTAAGTGTATACTATAAAATATTAACGACCCCATATTGCTTGTTTTTCTTGGTACTATTTTTTCAAACGCGTTTTTCTGAAAACGACTTTTTTCAAACTTGCGTACACGCTAGTTTGAAAAGTCTTTAACCAATCGTTTTGAAGATTGGCAGTTATTTTCTTCATAGTATTGCGCTCTATATGAACCTGAAATCGGAATATTATCATTATTTAAAATAATTTTTTTTTGCAAATAAAGTTGTAAGAAATAGCAAAAAATCATGCTTTTTTGTTTTGACCCCTGTAAAAAATTAAATTTTCTATTTTTTTGATAGCATTTAGGTTCATATAGAAGAGAGACATATAATAAAAGTAAATTCCAACCTCGTTTGATTTCAGATGAAAATTGCGGCTTCCAGAATGTACGCAAAATGCTAAGTCTGATTGTGACCTGCAATATGGAGTCGCTAATATTTTATAGTATATACTTAAATATATGTATAAAAATGTTATAGTATATACTTAAATATATGTATAAAAATGTTATAGTATATACTTAAATATATGTATAAAAATTTTACAGTATATACTTAAATATATGTATAAAATATTCTCAAAGTTTCAATAAATTATATTCATTTTTTATACTATAAAAAAATTCATGAAAATCATTGAGAAAACGCTGTCCTAACCCTATTTTCCCCCTCAAGGAGTTATACGTAGTCGGGAGACCGAAAAAAGGCGATTTTTCAAGAATTTTTAATGGAAAGATATTTTTATTTATTAACGTCAAAATTTATATACGTATTGCGGCAACTTTTAACTTTATTTTCATATTTTTTATTTGTAAAAATATTGATTTTTAAAGCTGGCTATAGCCGATCTCTCCGGGAGCTCCTCGAAAAAAAAGGTGTCTGGCGGTGAGCGCGACATCTCCGGTTTGGATTTCGGAATTTTTTTTCGATCTTCGATCGATACCCTGAAGAATGTATCTGAGAAGGTTATGTTAAAATTGCAGACCGATCGGTTGAGCCGTTTTTTGAGAAATCGTGCTCGCCGACTGTGAAAACGCCGGTTTTAAGAAAAACGCGTTCAAGGTTTAGGCCGCCTACTTTGTAACGCTCCGAGAGTCCTTACAAATATGCATATATCTATAAGAATATTTGCCGGATCGATTTGAAATTTTCCGAGAATATACTCAAATATATGTACGTTCCGAAAATGCAATAAAAAAAAATTGAATTTTTGAAATAAAAAAAAAAAATTTTTATAAAAAAATAAACAAAAAATCTAATAAACTCTGTGAATTGATTTACTATCGAACGATATTTTATTAAATAATAGCGGAGATATTATTTTATCTGTTTCAACGGAGTTTGAACGAGGACAAATTTCGTATGGTTTTTTTTTTTAAAAGTCCTTCCTCTCGCCAAAGATCCCTTTTTCCGGAATTTTCTCGTGATTCCCCGTGGTATTGCTTTTCTTTCGTTAATAGACTTGACAGTTTCTCATTAGCGGAGAATGTCAGTGTCCTCTATGTCAGTACAGAGAGGGTATTATTGGACGACTTTTGCGGAAGCTCCCGGATACAATTGGGAGCTTGGAAATCAGAGCTGGAAATTCTATCTCCGATTCGTCTAGACTTTCGTGAATTTCGTAATGCCTATGGGCATCCAACAGCCAACGTCTCAATTTTCTCAAGTACAGAATTAAAAGCCACCATAATTCGATAATGATAAATCGATTTTTCGTCGTGACAAATTAACTAGAGCACAGATGACATTCCGTGAGATTTTTCTAATTAAACGATCAATAATGAAAACAGAAACTTGCAGTTTGGTACTTAGGAAATTTGTTCTCCACGTTCATACATTCTCCGGAAATTTATTTGGGCTCGTTGGGAAATGGGAAAAATAATCATGGAAAAATAATGAATAATTGATATTCCAGTTCGAATTTCCGTCATATTGTTTTTAATGGCGTATCTGTTTTTAATCCCGTATAAACATTCACTTCTTTGCCGGTATGAAAATATCATTCATTTGATAATACTCATTTTGGCTGCACGGTACTCCAGAAAATTTGTTATCGCGCATCCGTCGGATATAAGGGGAAGAATGTAGAATGGGTATGAATGTGTCGGTAATAGGGAAACGCATTGAATTTCATGACAAACGTGAGACGAGGGAAATGCGCTAATTTGTCGAGTTTCCTTGTGCCAACGACGACGACGACAACGACGACGAACTTATCGCTGATAGTACGAATTATATCAGCATCCCATAGATTTTGTGAAATTCAGGGTGAGTTACATGATAGGGTGAAGTTTGGATGGCTGAAGGAATTATGCACGTAGTTCACAGGTTACTGTATATAAACCTTGGATAGTTGCATTTTTTTTAAATGAATAAAATGAAAAGATCTCATGGTACATTGAGGACTAGATTACAAGACTTTTTGGGTATTGGGTCATCGATGTTCAAAGTCTATAGGTATATAAGAAGAGGTACCAGATACGGTTCCTTAGCGAGGGTCGTAGTATCGATCTCGGTTTGGCTTCGACGCCCTCGGCGCCATGGAGAAGACGAAGTTCAGAATGCCACGCTCCTCTCTTTCTCTCTGTTTGACCGGTGACCCAAGTGTTGCGACGATAATGCCGCTAGATGGGAGCACAGTCTGCAGAAATGCGCGCGAATTTGACACCGAAATGTTGACAAAGGAACCAGTAGATTGGGAATTACCATTTAGCAACCTGACATCTCTCGGCCAAATTTCAAACCATTCTCTCTCAGTCGTGAACATTTGAGCTACTCGAGTTTGAGCTCAGCGATGACATTGCTCTTTCTCTCTCTATGTCTCTCTTTGATGCTTCGGACAAGCTGTGTCCTCGAACTTTCTTTTTCTTTTCTCGCTTCTGGATGCTTCATGAATTTTTACAAAACCATAGGCACTCTCACGAAGTACCACCGAAACCCGAGGCTCCGAGCCACCCGGTACGAGGGTGAGGCTAGACGCCCGAGAGATGGCCATTCCTTGTGTGTAGTAGCTTGGGTGCGACTTTACCGCTGCCCTCATTAATATATATAACTTAAGCTTTGACGAGCTTATATATCTGGGAAGATAAACGAAAAATTCTAGCGGACAGGCAAAAGCAACAATTATCGTGGCAGCCCAGTATGATTATTTGATGCCCGGCGTCGAATACTCGTTGACAAAAAAAGAATAATGTCCGATCACAAAGTCATACCGAGTTACGGAAGCTCAAGAGATCAGGCCACTCTAAAGGCCGAAAATATAGGCGTTTTTGGGGATTTTTTTTCTCGGAAAAACTACAAAGTAAATCGAGATTACAAAATAGGGTGTTTATCATGCATATCAGTGACTGTATACAATAATTTTTTTGAAGCGATTAATTTCAAAATGGCGGCTATGCAGCGTTTTTGCGATGACGTCTCCGGTTTTTGTTGGCCGGAAACATAACTTACACAATTTTCAACCGATTCACTTGAAATTTTGAATATATCTTTAAAAATACATTGTCTGTGGAAGTGCGTAGGATTTTTTTTTTTACATTGCATAGTTCATTTGTTATTAATAATTTTCTGACGGTATTTTTTAATCAAATTTTTCACTTTTCACTTCAGAAGTGCGGCCATTTGGCCAGAAAACCATATATCGAAAAAAATCCTCCGCACTCCCATGGACAATGTATTTTCAAAGATATACAGTGGGTCAAAAAAGTATTCGTACACCTTGTTTTTTTGCGATAACTTTATAGACATAAGCGATACGCAAAGAGAGCCAATTTTATTTAATAGTACATCAGGTGCAGAGATAAACTGCAAATGGAGAATTTTTTCCCCAGGAATAATAGAAGAATTATGCGAAAAAAACGAACATTTTTCGGGCAAAAAAAGTATTCATACACTTACGATTATAGCGAAAACCTACATCATCATAGTTGTTAATTATAACTAATATTTGGTGTGCATCCCTTTTGCCTCAATTATCGTCTCGAGTCTCTTAGGCACGGATTCTACTAGCTTTTGCGTTGTTTCTTTTGCTATTTTCGTTCATTCTTCTAAAAGCACTCTTTGGAGATCGGATTTGTTTGTTATTTTTCTTTTTCTAATTTCTACATCCACCAAGTGCCATCAATTTTCAATAGGATTGATGTCCGGAGATTGTGGTGGTGTGATCAATTGTTTGCGGACATTATAGAGTAACCATTCCCGCGTTTTCATGGCAGTATGTTTCGGGTCGTTATCTCGTTGGAAGTAGAAATTTCCATTCAGGCCCATTTTATCTACACTTGCTTTGAAATTGCTGCGCAACACGTCGATATACTTCTGGGCATTCGTTGTACCATCTATAAAAGCCAGATTACCAACGCCATAATATTCCATACAGCCCCAAACCATGACGCTTCCTCCGCCGTGCTTTACAGTCGGTATTAAATTTTTCTGCCGGAGCTCGTTATTTGGTTTCCGCCAGACGAAATTTTTTTCCATCGGACCCGAAGATGTTTAACTCCGATTCATCCGAGGATACGACACGTTTCCAAAATTCTATAGATTTTTTTACGTAGGTTTTTGCGAAACCTAAACGTTTTTCTCGATTTATATTATTAATTAATGGTTTTTTGCGGGCAGGTCTGCCGTATATTTGGGCAGAATGCAAAACGTTTCGAATAGTCCGGGGACACACGCTCTTCCCCGATGTTGACGCGACATCATTCGCTAAACTGCGAGCACTTGTGACCGGTTTTTTTGTAGCCTCTGTAACGATACTCCGACGCTCTCGTACCGTTAATATTCTTGGTCGACCGGTTCGTGGCTTATTTTCTCTGCTGTTTGTTCTTTCGTATTTTTTTAAAATATATTGCACCGTTGCGAAACTTAGATTTAGTTCTTTACTAATTTTTCGATAACTTTCACCGTGTTTCCGAAGAAAAATCACTCTATCTCGCATGGATATTGATATTTCGCTTTTCTCTGCCATCGTGTCCGCTCAGAGCTTGAAGAGCTACGACCGCATGGAATAGGTCAAAACCAGTGTGTAAACGAAGACTTGTTTACATTGTGCGCAGAGGTCAGACCGTCCGTGAGTGAATATCGAGGTTTAGCAGCTCAATCGTAAGTGTACGAATACTTTTTTGGCCCGAAAATTTTCGTTTTTTTTTGCATAACTCTTCTATTATTCCTGGGAAAAAATTCTCCATTTGCAGTTTATCCCTGTACCTGATGTACTATTAAATAAAATTGGCTTTCTTTGCGTATCGCTTATGTCTGTAAAGTTATCGCAAAACAACAAGGTGTATGAATACTTTTTTGACCCACTGTATTGAAAATTTCAAGTGAATTGATTGAAAATTGTCTGACTTATGTTTCCGGCCAGCAAAAAACGGAGACGTCAACGGAAAAACGCTGCACAGCCGCCATTTTGAAATTAATCGCTTGAAAAAAATTATCGTATACAGTCACTGATGTGTATGATAAACATCCTATTTTGTAATCTCGATTTATTTTGTAGTTTTTCTGAAAAAAAATGTCCAAAAAAGCCTATTTTTTCGGCCTTCTAAAGTGGCCTAACCCGTTACAGATAGGGTTTGTCGGAAAGCGAAAAGTGGAATCGACGATCTTCGGAGAGACTCGCGAGGTTTCACCACTTTTTTCATTCAACAAATTCGCAAAACATTTAATTATCTACGATAGATCTTAAGTTCATTTACAACAACAACAACAACAACAACAAAAACAGTTTATTCGCACTTCTTTATGACTTTCTCCCCCAGTCTCTCCTACAGGCGTATTCCACGAATGCGTTTAAGAAAAGTCGTTATACATGCAAACACTGGTTCTTCTTAACTAAGAAATAATTATAGACTCCGAACTTTTGCTACCAAGTGATTTTTTTTCTTCGTTACAATACCGTGTTGCACCTTTCTTCGGCGTATATAAAACGACAATGGCGCGGCATTGTCGTGAGTGTTGCAAGAACTTGGGGGTGCAACACGCTTTGGTATGCCGGAGTTAATCTTTGGGCGGCGCGGCGCGGTTGAGAGGGAGGATCAGGGAATTCCAAGTAGAGAATCGCGAGAGAAACGGAGAAGTTTCGGGAACCAGTGCGCGCTCTATGGCGAGAGAGCGAGAGAGGATGGGGTGAGAGTCGGTGGAGAGGGCGAAACTATGGGGCAAAGTCCGCGTGAATGCCCGAGAGATGGTGGCAAAAGGGGATGCCTACTATATTGCAAACTGTTTCTCTCTGTTCGCCACAATCCCGCTTATCACCAAAGACCACTGTAATTCCCCAAGTACCAAGGAACGCTTGAGACCCGTGGACGTACCCCTCGTGCACTCAATGGCCTTTATATATTTAAACTTAAGTAACTATGTACCGTCAAAGAGGGGTACGGTTTGAGTTTTCTCTCCTCTCTTTCTCTCTCTCTCTCTCTCCAAGCGAGAGAAAGAAAATACGAAGATATATATCTATAATGTATATAGTACAAAGTCTATTATAATCTAATTACGGGCGTTTGAAGAGAAAACTTTTGTGCCCCTTCAACGTTCTCGTTGGCGCGAGAAGAGCATTGCGCGTCCCTATACAAATGAAAAGCACACACCCTTCAAATGTAAATACCATAACGGAATAATTTTCCAACGAAATCGTTCAGTAACGTCGTATATAATAAATATTAATATTAAATGTGAAAGATCGTTACAAGCTCTCTTTTCAAATCTCCGCGGGCACCTCGGGAAAAAAATTGTTTCGCGGTGTACGGCTGTAACTCGTCACTCGATCATCCGAAACAAAAAAAATCAAAATGCGCTTATTGGGTGAGATGTTTCTCGAGGTAATGCTGTCGAGTTTTTTTTTTAATATCGATTTTTTCATTTTTCGTAGCACTCGGATGGCAAAAACGCGATTTTCGCTAAAAAAAATCGGCAAATTTCGTTATTGTTAAATTGAAAATAATTACAAAACGAAAAAAACTCGGCAGCGTTACCTGGTGATTTATGTGTAGAAATAGTGTACGAAATTTCAAAAGAATCGGTGCATTAGTTTTCGAGTTACAGCGCGGACACCGACTTCAAAAATTGACAAGTTTCAGAAAAACGCTTTTAAAGTTTTGCACAAGTTTCAGAAAAAACGTTTTTAAAGTTTTGCACAAGTTTCAGAAAAACGCTTTTAAAGTTTTGCACGAGTTTCAGAAAAACGCTTTTGAAGTTTTGCACAAGTTTCAGAAAACCGCTTTTAAAGTTTGCACGAGTTTCAGAAAAACGTTTTTAAAGTTTGCACAAGTTTCAGAAAATCGCTTTTAAAGTTTTGCATGAGTTTCAGAAAAACGCTTTTAAAGTTTTGCACAAGTTTCAGAAAAACGCTTCTAAAGTTTTGCACAAGTTTCAGAAAAACGCTTTCAAAGTTTTGCACAAGTTTCAGAAAAACGCTTTTAAAGTTTTGTACGGGTTTCAGAAAAACGCTTTTAAAGTTTTGCACGAGTTTCAGAAAAACACTTTTAAAGTTTTGCACAAGTTTCAGAAAAACTCTTCTAAAGTTTTGCACAAGTTTCAGAAAAACGCTTTTAAAGTTTTGCACGAGTTTCAGAAAAACGCTTTTAAAGTTTTGCACAAGTTTCAGAAAAACGCATTTAATGTTTTGCACAAGTTTCAGAAAAACGCATTTAAAGTTTTGCCCAAGTTTCAGAAAAAGGCTTTTAAAGTTTTGCACAAGTTTCAGAAAAACGCTTTTAAAGTTTTGCACGAGTTTCAGAAAAACGCATTTAAAGTTTTGCACAAGTTTCAGAAAAACGCTTTTAAAGTTTTGCCCAAGTTTCAGAAAAACGCTTTTAAAGTTTTGCACAAGTTTCAGAAAAACGCTTTCAAAGTTTTGCACGAGTTTCAGAAAAACGCTTTTAAAGTTTTGCACAAGTTTCAGAAAAACGCTTTTAAAGTTGTGCACAAGTTTCAGAAAAACGCTTTTAAAGTTGTGCACAAGTTTCAGAAAAACGCTTTTAAAGTTTTGCACGAGTTTCAGAAAAACGCTTTTAAAGTATTGCACAATTTTCAGAAAAACGCTTTTAAAGTTTTGCACGAGTTTCAGAAAAACGCTTTTAAAGTTTTGCACAAGTTTCAGAAAAACGCTTTCAAAGTTTTGCACGAGTTTCAGAAAAACGCTTTTAAAGTTTTGCACAAGTTTCAGAAAAACGCTTTAAAAGTTTTGCACAAGTTTCAGAAAAACGCTTTAAAAGTTTTGCACAAGTTTCAGAAAAACGCTTTTAAAGTTTTGCACAAGTTTCAGAAAAACGCTTTTTAAGTTTTGCACAAGTTTCAGGAAAACGCTTTTGAAGTTTTGCACAAGTTTCAGAAAAACGCTTTTAAAGTTTTGCACGATTTTCAGAAAAACGCTTTTAAAGTTTTGCACGAGTTTCAGAAAAAACGCTTTCAAAGTTTTGCACAAGTTTCAGAAAAACGCTTTTAAAGTTCTGCACAATTTTCAGAAAAACGCTTTTAAAGTTTTGCACAAGTTTCAGAAAAAACGCTCTAAACCGCTCCGGAGCAACGGATGCTAAAATGCTTCATAAATCCGTTAATTTTGCTCCGATCGACTTGAAATTTCGACACAATATTCTTGAGATGTTGTACTATGATTTTTAAAAATAAAAAAAAAATAAAAGTTTAAATACCTTACCGCGTCCTTAAGTTGGAAACGAAAATTCGTGAGAAACAGGCCTTTATTTCGAGCCTGTTCACGGTGGTGGGTTGCAACCCTTAAACCTTTAGACAGAAGGAACATTCGTGTTCTCGTACTTTGGCGTATATACCGCGAATTGGCCGCGACTGTCCCCACAGAAAACAAAGCTAGATGATGATTGCACTGTGTCTCGGTGATGGCTGTTTGGCTCTACCTGGGAATATATATATATAGAGAGAGAGAACTAGAGGGAATAGAAACGGGGCGGGGGAAACAGTGACGAGAATTGGGGTCGTTCGATAGGAAAAATTGGAACTCGACCGGGTGGGTTGGTGACTATTTGCAGTCGACGAGAGAAAGAGGCGCATCAAGCCGTGGTATATTTCCTCGCGGTCTGATACACCCACTGTCAGGACGATCTCTTCCTTGTTGTACGTCACCTCCTCAATATTGTTGACAATTCACAATTGTCCGCGTTCCTCTTTATTTTCTCGTCATTATACTTTAAACCATCGGCCACGAAATGCACTCGAGTGGAAATGGACTCTCGTGTTTCCCAGTACGAAAATTGTCTGTTACACGGATGTTTGAAGTAATAAATGTCCGGTGTTTATCGAGACAGGACGAACAAAGAAAAAACGAGATATCTTTCTCAATCGGAAAGTACCAATTTTAAACGTTTTGTTCTTTTTAAGCTTCTTCTTAGCGCTCTTCTTCCTCTTCTTCTTCTTCTTTATTCCAGTGAAAAAAAAATTGTCAAGTACCTTCTTCACGGAACTTTGTATTTTCACCGAGAGAGGTACGGAGAGACACGAGAGAATTCCCATGCGATACTATCCTCTATATAAGAACGATGGATGTATATAAATTTTATATACAGTTATATGTGCGAGCTCCCGTAGAAAAATTCGCCGTTTCTTCAAGGATTTATTCTCTCTTCGGTGTTTCGGCGTGAACGAGAGTGTGTCGAGCGAAAAAATTTCTGTTGAGACAGCGTTGATATATATATGTAGATATACGTGGAATTTGGCGACTGCAGATTTTTCCACTGAATATTTCATCTTATACGAGACGGAATACGAATTCTTATTCCTTCGAGAAATTCTCTACCACTCTCTCTGTCGGTTTTTCATTTCATTTTCATTTTTTTCTTTCCCTCTTCGCGCCGTCATTGTATATAACCCTTTATCTTTTTGGATTTGCTTCGTTTTATCGATTTGAATGTCTCGTATGGATTCAGACGTTTCAGTTCTAACGTCTTAGAAGGCGAATCCATCAGTGAGCGTGCCTATTATTTTCATGTTTTTGTTGAATTTGTGATTGAGAGACTAATCGTATATGCTATCGTGGCATCAGCAACTGGACCTCCCATGAATTATTAATATTTTTCTTAATAATAAATCGAAAAGTATCTGTAGGAAAAGAAAAACCGATAGCGAGCTTTGTCCGACCGAGGGAACGCTTTTGTTCGTTTCTCTATGTAATTGTTATTTCTTCTGTCTCAGAGCACGTGAAATAACAGTTTAGCAAAAGTGAAACAACGTTCACGTCCGTTCGTCATCTCGTTGAAAGATCGAGAGAGAAGCCGACGAAAGGTATTCCGCGAACCGAGTTGTCTATACTGAAAGACGGTCGTCCCAAGAACCCGCGAAGGCGGGAGCGGAAGCTTTGACATAACTTTTCTCGTTATCGATCGGGCCGTAATAATAAATCTCTAGTACATACGTCATATATCTATACACGCGAAGATGCGCAAGAAAATAAATTATTATTAGAGCGCAAGGAGTTGCGCGTCTTGAGAGGATTCCTGAGAGTCGTCGATGCCTGGAAGAAAAAAAACTCGGGGAAGAAGCTCCGGAGACCATGAAAGAGCAGCACCAGCAACAGCGATGCTTTATTGATAAAAAGAAAAAAAGAAAAAATAAAGAAGTTTCGAACGAACGCTCGGTATAACGAGTCTCGGTAACTTCGAGCAAGTAATTTATGTTTAAGTGGAAGCGTTTGAACGAGCGCGATGAGTAAAAGGAAATTTTTGAACGTGAGAAACGATATTACATTTCCAACGAGTTAACAGTTTTTTAATCAATATCAGTGGTGAAATTATGAAAGGCAAAGGGGAAAAACGACGAGACGACGATGGAAGTATTTTTATTGCTGACATTTTTCGATAAAATACAAAACTCTTTTGTGAACACGACGAGGACCACACGAAAGTTTGAATACCGAAATGACAGTCAGATACAAACGATGGACATAAACGAACTCTAGAGATCCTGCGCATAAATAACCGTATTATCATGGTAAAATATCATTTTTCCCGTAAGATTCGAACGTCAGAAACGGCTAATACGAATAGAGTTGGAAAGAACGCCGCTAGGTGGCGAACGGAGCAGGAGTTCTCGCAAGAGACGCGTGGTACCCGGTGGTATAAAGGAGGCGAGGACTTGTACGCGCGATCACTAAAAACGTGCATTGTACACTTCATTATATGAATGTGCACAAATAACCACAAAAGAAGAATAACGATACGGAATATCCGGCAAATCCCGTTTGCTGCTCATTTTCCCTCGCCAATTAGTTTGATGGGCACGTCAGATTTCTTCTATTTCCTACAAGGATCTAAAGGACCGTATATTGTCCCTATTAGTACGGTATAAAACACAATTCGGCGTTAACGCATCGTGCTCAGGTTCGAGATCTTTCATAACAAGAACAACATTGTTGCGGCAGTGAAAAAAACCTTTCATTTATCCTCTCGAGGTAATTGGACGTTCCCATTTCTCCTGAACACTTTCTTCGATACGTCTTGTTGCCATAATCTTCAATTATCGATGGTAAAAAAAAACATAAATTTTAACATCAACATTTTTATTTCGTAAGCGGATTGTCCTGTTTTTTTTTTCAATCACATATACTTTTCGAAATGATTTTACCCCATAAAAATGTATCGCTGTTGCGTTCAACGGTCGTACAAATACAAATCCGGATGTGTTTGATGTTTTGTGCTTGTTTGTGTGTATTTACGGTAACGATAAATCAATATTAACCCCCTCCTCGTTGTATATCTCAATTGGGGTGGCTGTGCATAAGAGCCATAGCAGGTTTATCGTGTTTGGCCACGGTGTGATGATTTGTAGTAAATATAGCTTGAGTCCACATCGTCCTCTACAAATATACAATACTAGAGCAGATTATTGTAGCGCCGCCACTTTGCACCCTCCTATTTTTTTTTCCCCACGACGAAAATAACGTAAAACTTTGTTCGATTATTTGCGCTCTCGCGTTGTGTATGCTCGAGGAAAATGAAACTCATTGTCGAAATCAGTGAGAGGAAACAAAAAAGAGAAAACGTATTTGTCGACCTCGACAGTTCGATATTTATTCGGTTCGTCCCGTTTCTCCGGTAAGCGCACATTTTTTCTTTTTTTTTGTTTCGTTTGTTGATCATTTTTCCAGAAAGCTTCAGACCAAGCTCTGAAATCTTAACGGGTTAGGCCACTCTAGAGGCCGAAAAAAATACACGTTTTTGGGAATTTTTTTTTCTTCAGAAAAACTACAAAACAAATCGAGATTACAAAATAGGTTGTTTATCATAGATATCGGTGACTGTGTACAGTAATTTTTTTGAAGCGATTAATATCAAAATGGCGGCTGTGCAGCGTTTTTGCGACGACGTCTCCGGTTTTTTGTTGGCCGGAAACATAACTCGGACAATTTCCAACCGATTCACTTGAAATTTTGAATATATCTTTAAAGATACATTTTCCTCTGTAACGACACTCCGACGCTCTCGTACCGTTAGTATTCTCGGTCGATCGGTTCGTGGCTTATTTTCTCTGCTGTTTGTTCTTTCGTATTTTTTTTATTATATATTGCACCGTTGCGAAACTTAGATTTAGTTCTTTACTAATTTTTCGATAACTTTCACCGCGTTTCCGAAGAAAAATCACTCCATCTCGCATGGATATTGATATTTTGCTTTTCTTTGCCATCGTGTTGTCTGCTCAGAGCTTGAAGATCTACGACCGCATGGAATAGGTCAAAAGCATTGTGTAAACGAAGACTTGTTTACATTGTGCGCAGAGGTCAGACCGTCCGTGAGTGAATATCGAGGTTTAGCAGCTCAATCGCTTTTAAAGTTTTGCACGTGTTTCAGAAAAACGCTTTTAAAGTTCTGCACAAGTTTCAGAAAAACGCTTTTAAAGTTTCGCACAAGTTTCAGAAAAATGACTTTAAAGTTTTGCACAAGTTTCAGAAAAATGCGTTTAAAGTTTTGCACAAGTTTCAGAAAAACGTTTTTAAAGTTTTGCACAAGTTTCAGAAAAACGCTTTTAAAGTTTTGCACAAGTTTCAGAAAAACGCATTTAAAGTTTTGCACAAGTTTCAGTAAAACGCTTTTAAAGTTTTGCACAAGTTTCAGAAAAACGCTTTTAAAGTTTTGCACAAGTTTCAGAAAAACGCATTTAAAGTTTTGCACAAGTTTCAGAAAAACGCTTTTAAAGTTTTGCACAAGTTTCAGAAAAACGCTTTTAAAGTTTTGCACGAGTTTCAGAAAAACGCATTTAAAGTTTTGCACAAGTTTCAGAAAAACGCTTTTAAAGTTTTGCACGAGTTTCAGAAAAATGCTTTTAAACTTTTGCACAAGTTTCAGAAAAACGCTTTTAAAGTTGTGCACGAGTTTCAGAAAAACGCTTTTGAAGGTTTGCACGAGTTTCAGAAAAACGCTTTTAAAGTTTTGCACGAGTTTCAGAAAAACGCATTTAAAGTTTTGCACGAGTTTCAGAAAAACGCTTTTAAAGTTTTGCACGAGTTTCAGAAAAATGCTTTTAAACTTTTGCACAAGTTTCAGAAAAACGCTTTTAAAGTTGTGCACGAGTTTCAGAAAAACGCTTTTGAAGGTTTGCACGAGTTTCAGAAAAACGCTTTTAAAGTTTTGCACAAGTTTCAGAAAAACGCTTTTAAAGGTTTGCACAAGTTTCAGAAAAACGTTTACATTGTGCGCAGAGGTCAGACCGTCCGTGAGTGAATATCGAGGTTTAGCAGCTCAATCGTAAGTGTACGAATACATTGTTGGCCCGAAAATGTTCGTTTTTTTTTGCATAAATCTTCTATTATTCCTGGAAAAAAATTCTCCATTTGCAGTTAATCTCAGTACCTGATGTACTATTAAATAAAATTAGCTTTCTTTGCGTATCGCGTATGTCTATAAAGTTATCGCAAAAGAACAAGGTGTATCAATACTTTTTTGACCCACTGTATGTGTTCCGGCCAACAAAGAAACCGGAGACGTCATCGCAAAAACGCTGCACAGGCCGCCATTTTGAAATTAATCGTTTCAACAAAATTATTGTATACAGTCAATGATACGTCTGATAAACAACCTATTTTGTAATCTCGTTTGCTTTTGTAGTTTTTAGCTGAAAAAAAAAATCATCCCCAAAAAATTCTATGTTTTTCCGCCTCTCGAGTGGTCTAATACCCGAGCGTTGATACTGATTTTTTTGCAAATTAGAGAGTCTCTAAAATTATTTAAAATAAAATTATAAAAACAAAAGTGATCTATGAGGAATTATCATCCCCCCCTCCCCTCTCCCCTGCCCCTATTCACCTTAGACACGCTCGTGCTCTGGTTTTGCGAGATCTGGTATTTTCGCTCAAACCAAACCACAGTACAACTCGGCGTGAATATGCATGAGAGAGCATATCGCGTATAGCTGTATAGCCCGAGTCTGGAGAAACTTCATACGACAAGTCGACGTTGTGAAACCTTTGGGTTATGGTTTGTGCTCCTCTCGCGCCTCTTTGCTTTTGGCTCAGTGGCATCCTCGTCCTTTTTCCTAACCGAGAACCGGAAGTTCACGGTATTCCGAGCTTTCCCGGCAAAACAGCGAGCAGCGAGGGAAAGAGACCGGGAGTGAGGGGGGCGGGCGGGGGGAGTGAGATCAATGAGAAAGCTTCGTATAAGTGTATGCACGGTCGGGGGGGGGGGGGGGGTTTACGAGTATTTGGTTGCGTGTATATCGTGCGCGCATCAGATCTAACCAGGTGAATACATGAACCCACTAACGGTAAACTTTATAGCGCGCGGGGATTTTTTTTTAAGGGAGGGAAAAAAAAAGAAGAAAAAAGAAAAAACATACACGCCACTGCGAGTGATTTCCGCGCTGTTCAACGGGCCGTATTCTTTTTAATTATTATTATTTCTTTTCTTCTTCTTATTACGCCAACAACAACCGCGGTACTCGGGGGGTGGGGGGGGGGGGGGGGGTGGGGGGTTGTTTTGGGCAATATTTCGGTCTGAAAACCTCTCTTGACCGTGCGTCCACAATTTTTTTTTCTCTTTTTTTACAATATCTTCTTCGCCTTCCAACTTTTTAATTGGACTCTTGGCGTATTGTTTCCATTATTTTGCTGTTGCGTACACGGTATTAACGTGGGAATTCCCGGCGTTGAGCGGGATCTTTTTTTTCTTTTCTTTTTTTTTTTTTCGTTTTTCCTTTTGAAAATTCGAACCCGGATACACTGCGGCCGAGGTGGAAAATTCCGTTTCGATATTCCGTTCGTTCGCGGTAACAAGCGCGAAACTCGTTGTGTTTTTTCCATCTCTCGATGCTTCCATATTTGGACAATAGAATACCGGAAGGACTCGCGGCGCCGGGGGCGGGCGAGGGTTGGAGAGGAAATTACGTGAAAACTGACTGATGCTTATTGGATATTGTCAAACAAACGGTTTGGTGTTTAAGGGGGGAAATAGGGTTAGACGGTTCAAAAAATCGATTTTTTTTTTATTTCATAAATTGTTAGTCAAACTATTGAAAAATATGTTTCCAAAATTTTAAATGAAAATTCCGACTCGTTCTATTGTTATGAGCCATTTAGGGGGGAAATAGGGTTAGGACAGCGGTTTCTCAATAATTTTCATGAATTTTTTTATAGTACAAAAAATGAATATAATTTATTGAAACTTTGAGAATATTTTATACATATATTGAAGGTAGTATTCTGGTAACTTGAGCCGATTTTCATGTGTTTCTTGGAGGGCGTTTTTTTGTAGGAAAATAAAAATGAATCGTTTTGGATATTTAGGATGTTTTTATTTACATATTAAAGATACAAAAAAAAAAATTTTTGAAATAATTTAATAGTTTATTATTATTATTATTGATCGAAGTTGGCACCTCGAAAAAAAAGCGCGTGAGTGGCCTCGGTGATTTTGGCTCTTGATGTTATCTGAAATCAAAAATTCTTGATAATTCCTAATCTATAGACATGTCATTCTGGTCGGAACTACTGAAGTTAAAATTCATGGATAAATAACAAAATGGCGGACTTTGGAAAAAAACATTTTTTTTTGGAAGTTTAACTTCAGTAGTTCCGACCAGAATGACATGTCTATAGATTAAGAATTATGAAGAATTTTTGATTTCAGATAACATTAAGAGCCAAAATCATCGGGGCCATCCACGCGCTTTTTTTTCGAGGTGCCAATTTCGATCAATAATAATAATAATAATAATAATAATAAACTATTAAATTTTTTCAAAAAAATTTTTTTTTGTATTTTTAATATGTAAATAAAAACATCCTAAATATTCAAAACGATTCATTTTTATTTTCCTACAAAAAAACGCCCTCCAAAAAAGACATGAAAATCGGCTTAAGTTACCAGACTACTACCTTAAGTATATACTATAAAATTTGTATACATATATTTAAGTATATACTATAAAATATTAACGACCCAAAGTTGCTTGTTTTTCTTGGTACTATTTTTTCAAACGCGTTTTTCTGAAAACGACTTTTTTCGAACTTGCGTACACGCTAGTTTGAAAAGTTTTCAACCAATCGTTTTGAAAATTGGCAGTTACTTTCTTCATAGTATCGCGCTCTATATGAACCTAAAATCGGAATATTATCATTATTTAAAATAATTTTTCTTTGGCAAATAAAGTTGTAAAAAATGGCAAAAAATCATGCTTTTTTGTTTTGACCCATGTAAAAAGTTCAATTTTCTATTTTTTTGATAGCATTTAGGTTCATATAGAAGAGAGACATATAATAAAAGTAAATTCCAACCTCGTTTGATGTCAGGTGAAAATTGCGGCTTCCAGAATGTACGCAAAATGCTGAGTCTGATTGTGACACGCAAAATGCTGAGTCTGATTGTGACCTGCAATATGGGGTCGCTAATATCTTCGGTGTTTTTCAAGGAAATTCTTCAAAAATTTTATAGTATATTCTTAAATATATGTATAAAATATTCTCAAAGTTTCAATAAATTATATTCATTTTTTATACTATAAAAGAATTCATGAAAATCATTGAGAAAACGCTGTCCTAACCCTATTTCCTCCCTTAATCAGGTCGATGTAGAATATATGTGCAAATATTTCATTGTATTCGCTGCTTTGTCATTATATTTATTCATTTATATTTTTGTTGTTTCATCGAAACTACAAATAATTTGGGATATATCGTGAACACACATTGTCCGAGAGCAACGACGTTATGGAGAATTTAATGTCGTCGATTAATGTGCAAACGGACAAAAAAGGTCATTTCGCGAGCGTGTATTAATCGCAGCAAATACGATCCTTTTCTTTCGCGGTATTCCACATATTTTTGCTCTTTAACCCGGGCGCTACCCAACGTTTACAATCACGTAAATGAGTAACGGAATAAAAGAAATGAAAATATACAAAAAATATAAGAAAACTAAAAGGGCCGGCGATACGCTCGCACACGGTAAGAGATGCCTTATCAACAAAATGAAGAAAAAACGAGAGTCGGCTAATTAGGCAAAAATGCTCGTTTTCTCGTAACGAATAGCAAATATTCCGTTGCGCGTGTACGAACGAACGAGGAAATGCGTGGTACGTTTAGAAAAAAAGGGAAGAGGAAGAGAAAAAAAATTTGTTCCGCTCGTTCGCAGTTGGCGAAAACATTAGCCCCGGAATATCTCGTTCCTCGGCATTGAATTCACTGAAATGGCCCAAGCAGTTAAATGGGATTATATGGCTATGTATAGAGAAAACGGGGGATTTGTTAATAATGTACGAACGTGGGCGTGATAGTTTTATATATATATGTATATGTGCCTGGCAATTTCAACAACGTTTGACCCTGACCATTTCGGAATAATACCGTTATTTTTTTATATACTTTTTTTACCATAAAAAAAATTGAATAAACAAATAATAATGGAAAACGGTGGACACGCGCGCCTGTTTGGTATCTTTGGTCTGCGGTTACCACTTTGATGACTTTGATGGGTTTGACACCCTTTAACCGTGTAAACGGTTTAATCGAAAAAGAATAATTATCCGAAGAAGGGTGAAGATCCGAAATTTCCTTTTCTTTTGCATCTTTGAAAGGGTTAGGACCACTCTGGAGGCCGAAAATAGGCTTTTTTGGGGATTTTATTTTTTTTTCAGAAAAACTACAAAATAAATCGAGATTACAAAATAGGCTGGTTATCATACATATCAGTGACTGTATAGAATAATTTTTTTTTAATTGATTCATTTCAAAATGGCGACTGTGCAACGTTTTTCCGATGACGTCTGCCATTTTTGTGCTGGCCGGAAACATAACTCAGCGAGTTTTCAAACGATTCACGCGAAATTTTCAATATATCTTTGAAAATACATTATCTATGGAAGTGCGTAGGATTTTTTATTTTATATCGCATAATTCATTTGTTATTAACAATTTTCTGACGATTTTTTCAAGCAAATTTTTCACTTTTCACTTTAGGAGCGCGCCATTTGGCCAAAAATCAATATATCGAAAAAAATCCTACGCACTTTCATAGACAATGTATTTTTAAAGATATATTGAAAATTTCAAGTGAATCGGTTTAAATTTTCCGAGTTATGTGTTCCGGCCAACAAAAACCGGACACGGTCATAGCAAAAACGCTGTACAGCCGCCATTTTGAAATTAATCGCTACAAAAAAATTATCGTATACAGTCACTGATATGTATGATAAACACCCTATTTTGTAATCTCGATTTATTTTGTAGTTTTTCGGAAAAAAAATCCCCAGAAAAGCCTACGTTTTTCGGCCTCTAGACTGGCCTAATCCCCGCGCGCTTTTGGTACTACCGCGATAATCTTTTATTTTGCGCAACAATGTTAGGAAAAAAAAGTGAATTAGCAACGGGAACAATGGAAGAGAGAACGGGGATTGTATCTCTATATTATCGTCGGCAAAGCACTCGATCGAGTTTGCCAGTGACACGTATTTTCCTATTTGAAACAAAGCAACGGGAAATGGCAACATTATTTTACGTTTGATATACCATATGATCCACTAGCATATATACCCCCGAACTCGAATTATTTCCGTTAATACGCGAGAGCAAAACTCGCCGCGTTATTTCATTATTTATTTATTTATCTATCTCGACTTACTTGACACTCGTATGTACCGTTGTCCCTCTCCTGAACGTACTTGATCTGTAGTGTCCAGTCGTCCGAACCCTCGGGATGCAGAGCCTGGAATCTCTCGTCGTTCGTGTACGTGAACAACGAGCTCGTCAGTACGTGCCAATCGCGTCGACGGATCCAGGATATCTGGGCAGAACAAATGAACAAAAAAAAAAAAAGAAGAAGAAAAACATATAGATATATATCAAATTCAGCATCCCCGAGCTTCGGAGCTTTTCATTCCGGTGTATATAACTTAAGTAGATGCGATATACGATATATATGTTGTACATACATAAATATAAACATATATGCTAAAAGAAGGACGAGGGTTACGGCGTAGTATGCAGGAATTGGTTTTGCAACGGGGTGGTGGATGGTTAGCACTACACGCGTTCTACATATCGATTCCCGTGCAACAAAAGGGCGTAATCCGCGCGATCTAACGCACACGAAGCGATCTCGATTACGCCATTTTGTATGCTACGCATTTTAACCATCGTCATATATATATATTAGGGTGGTTGTTAATTTGGTGATGTTGGAAATTCTTTGATATTGTTCCTCAAAAGTAATCAACATATCTAGAAAAAAAATTGGGCGCAAGCGGAACTTTGTCCAATAATTCGAACCCACCCCACGGGAGCTGTCGAATTTTTATATGAAAAAATGCATGCATTCAAAATTTTGTTAAGAAAATTGTTTATTATTTCAAAACTATTTTTGATAAAAGAATTTTATATAACGTTTTTGTAGGAAATATAATTCTCTACAAAAAAGGTATCTTGTGAAATTCTCGTGAATCTAATATTTATCACGTAATTAGCAAAAAACTGTCATCATTTATTCCAAAAGTCGATCATTACGGTCAAAACAGGAGTTTGACGTCGAATAGCTGCAATTTATTTTTCGTATGTATATAAGATTATGAAGAAATACGTAGCGCACTCAACAATGAAATGTAAACAATATTCAAATTTTCAATTTTATCAATTTTATTGTGAATTATAATAAATGATGTCATACATTTTTAAAATCAACTTACAATAATGAGTTGCATCGGTTGGAGCAAAGTTGCTTCGTTAATATCAGGATATTTTTTTTTATATTCTTCAATTATTTGTACAATGAATTGTTTCTGATCTTCATCATAAGTGAGACGATCATTGTACTCTGTAATAAGTTTCACTCCTCTTTCTGCAACATCGTTAACCACTTTAATTCCTTTAACTATTTTTAAGCCTTGTAAATAATTTTTATTAGAAATCCACTCGCTCACATCGATATCAAAAAATGAGGAGTCGATTTCAAATCTTTGGAATAAAGCCATCGATTTGGAACTGATAAAGAAATCAATGTCCTTATCGATCAAAGAAGACAAATTTATCATGAATGATAATAAAATTGATAAAATTGAACATTTAAATATCGTTCACATACTGTTATTGAGTGCACTACGTATCTCTTCGTATTTCTAATTGCGTATGAAGAATACATTGCAGTTTTTCGACGTCAAACTCCTGTTTTGGCCATAATGATGGACTTTTGGAATAAATAATGACAGTTTTTTGCTAATAACGTGATAAATATTGGATTGACAAGAATTTTACAAGATACCTTTTTTTGTAGAGCATCAAATTTCCTATAAAAACACAATATAAAATTTTTTTATCATGAATAGTTTTGAAATAATAAACAATTTTCTTACCAAAATTTTGAATGCATGCATTTTTTCATATAAAAATTCGACAGCTCGGTGGGGTGGGTTAGAATTATTGGACAAAGGTTCCGCTTGCGCCCAAATTAAAATTGATAAAATTGAAAATTTAAATATCGTTCACATACTGTTATTGAGTGCACTACGTATCTCTTCATATTTCTAATTGCATATGAAGAACACATTGCAGTTTTTCGACGTCAAACTCCTGTTTTGGCCATAATGATGGACTTTTGGAATAAATAATGACAGGTTTTTGCTAATAACGTGATAAATATTGGATTGACAAGAATTTTACAAGATACCTTTTTTTGTAGAGCATTAAAATTTCTTTAAAAACACAATATAAAATTTTTTTATCATGAATAGTTTTGAAATAAAAAACAATTTTCTTAACAAAATTTGGAATGCATGCATTTTTTCATATAAAAATTCGACAGCTCGGTGGGGTGGGTTAGAATTATTGGACAAAGGTTCCGCTTGCGCCCAATTTTTTTTCTGGATATGTTGATTACTTTCGAGGAACAATACCAAAGAATTTCCAACATCACCAAATTAAGAACCACCCTAATATATATTCATATAATTTCTGCAGAATATGCGCCGAATATAGTTCTCTATGAAGGGTGTAGATGAGGTCAACGAGAGAGAATGAAATGGATCGTTTTCGCAAAGGGGCTCGCACATACCACCGGGGTTTAAGGGTTTTTGAATTCGCCGGAGAGAAAAAGTGACGGCGCAGCGCTCGCGGAGTACCAGAGGGAGGGTTGGCGGGCGACGGGGGTGGGCAGTGAGGAAAGTTGCGCTTTTGATTCTCGCACACCATCCGCCACCCTTACGTAATTCAACGTGTCGATGCCGATGATAATTACATTTCGTGGAGATTGAAGCTACGCCGCTGTAATTTGATCCATCAGCTCGCTTCTCGTACGTTTCAATTTTCCGTCCACCCTCCCGGCGACTTTAATGTCCCGTTTTGTTCTCGTCTAGTCTTGTACACATTACCTGGTCGGTTATAGTACGTTGGAAATAGTATCGTGTGATGAAAGAGAAAGAGAGAGAGAGAGAGAGAGATGAAGAAAGTTTGAAAATACCGTCAAATGCGGGCGATACAAACCCGTGGTAAATTAAACACGTGTTGTGTTTACCCGTGTGCGCCATTATCCTGTCAAACCGTTGGGGGGAAAACAATGCTCGCTCCCGGCGCTCTCGACACAGAGGCTTGCCTGCAGACCGAGTCTATTGACGTGGCCCGATCTCAAAGTCACCTTCTAACTGACAATGAATGAATGCGCTTTGCGCCTGTACTCAACGCGAAATGACCGACTATTTCGTACCGTTGGATTAAGCCTGAACTGGTATGTAATAAATAGCTGCTATGTGACGTTCAAAGGAGTAGATAAGCCGAACGGGCGCGGACAATGGAGTCGGGACTTTCCGACTTTTGTACCTCGTGACGGACCTTCCTCCGACGCCCTCCCACCCGTTTCATTACGCGTTTAATAAACTCCGCTTATTGTCTATCAACGTTGAAAATCTGTGACAACGTCGGTTTGTCGTAAAGGCTTTAAGCACATCGGACAGACCCCTCGTGATGGATTTTTTCGCTTTTCTTTTTAGTCAATTTTTTCTAACGAACCACGAAAATACATCGTGGTGGATGCTTTTACAATATATCCAATAATATTTTTGGAGTGGCGAAGAATTTTTCTGAAGCCCCGTCACCGTGGTACGACCGCCCTTAGGGGGTGAAATAGGGTTAGACGGTTCAAAAAATCGATTTTTTTTTATTTCATAAATTGTTAGTAAAACTATTGAAAAATATGTTCCTAAAATTTTAAATGAAAATTCCTACTCGTTCTATTGTTATAAGCCATTGAGGGGCGAAATAGGGTTAGGATAGCGTTTTCTCAATGATTTTCATGAATTTTTTTATAGTATAAAAAATGAATATAATTTATTGAAACTTTGAGAATATTTTATACATATATTTAAGTATATACTATAAAATTTGTATACATATATTTAAGTATATACTATAAAATATTAGCGACCCCATATTGCTTGTTTCTCTTGGTACTATTTTTTCAAACGCGTTTTTCTGAAAATGACTTTTTTCGAACTTGCGTACACGCTAGTTTGAAAAGTTTTCAACCAATCGTTTTGAAAATTGGCTGTTGTTACTTTCTTCATAGTATCGCGCTCTATATGAACCTAAAATCGGAATATTATCGATGTTTGAAATAATTTTTTTTTTGCAAATAAAATTGTAAAAAATGGCAAAAAGTCATGCTTTTTTGTTTTGACCCCTGTAAAAAATTCAATTTTCTATTTTTTTGATAGGATTTAGGTTCATATAGAAGAGAGACATATCATAAAAGTAAATTCCAACCTCGTTTGATTTCAGATGAAAATTGCGGTTTAATATTAACTTAAATATATGTGTACAAATTTTATAGTATATACTTAAATATATGTATAAAATATTCTCAAAGTTTCAATAAATTATATTCATTTTTTATACTATAAAAAAATTCATGAAAATCATTGAGAAAACGCTGTCCTAACCCTATTTCCCCCCTTGAGGAGTTTTACGCAGTCGGGGAGACCGGAAAAATGGCGATTTTTCAATAATTTTTCCTGGATAGACATTTTAATTTGTTAATGTAAAAATTTAAATACGTATTCCGGCAACTTTTAACTTTATTTTCATATTTTTTATTTGTAAAAATAATGATTTTTTAAGCTGGCTATAGCCGATCTCACGATATCTCATGAGCACGATATCTCCGGTTTGGATTATCCAAAATGAAAAAACTAAAAAGATTCTTTTAGCAGATAGATAAATCTAGGTATTGATCAAAGGAATAGTCACAATTTTGATTTTTGACAAAATGTCGGCTCGAAGAAGAAAAAATTACAATTTGCGACCAAAATTTTTTCGTTGTATTGTTTAATAAAAATGGAAATAATTATCGGAAATCTTATTCCTTCGATTAATACCCGAAGAATATATCTGAGAAGGTTGTGTGAAAATTTCAGACCGATCGGTTGAGCCGTTTTTTATGAAATCGTGCTCACCGACTTTGAAAACACCGTTTTGAGATAAATTCGTTCAAAGTTTAGGCCGCCTACTTTGTAACCCTCCGAACGTCCTTACAAATATGCACGTATCTCTGAGAATATTTGCCGGATCGATTTGAAATTTTCAGAGAATATACTCAAATATATTTACATTCCGAAAATACAATAAAAAAAATCGATTTTTTGAAATTTCCAACTGCATATAACCCGTTAAGGAGTTATACGCAAGCAGGCGACCGAAAAAAGGCAACTTTTCAAGAATTTTTCCTGGAAAGACATTTTAATTTATTAACGTAAAAATTTATATACGTATTACGGCAACTTTTAACTTTATTTTCATATTTTTTATTTGTAAAAATAATGATTTTTAAAGCTGTCGATAGCCGATCTCTCCGAGAGCTCCTCTAAAAAAAAGGTGTCTGGTGTGCATCATATCTCCCGTTTGGGTCATCCAAAATGTAAAAACCAAAAAGATTCTTTTAGCGGATAGATAAATCTAGGTATTGATCGAAGGAATAGTCGAAATTGTGATTTTTGACAAAATGCCGGCTCGCAAAATAAAAAATTCCAATTTTCGACGAAAATTTTTTCGTTGTATTGTTTAAAAAAAATAGAAATAATTATCGGAAATCTTATTCCTTCCATTAATACCTGGAGAATATATATGAGAAGGTTGTGTGAAAATTGGAGACCGATAGGTTGAGCCGTTTTTTTGTGAAATCGTGCTCACCGACTTTGAAAACACCGTTTTGAGAAAAACGCGTTCAAAGTTTAGCCCGCCTACTTTGTAACTCTCCGAGGGTCCTTACAAATATGCCTGTATCTCCAAGAATATTTGCCTGATCGATTTGAAATTTTCAGAAAATATACTCAAGAATATGTACATTCCTAAAATGCAATAACAAAAAAATCGTTTTTTTTTAATTTCCAACTGCGTATAACCCCTAAATAAATATCGGAGCTTTTCTTCGGTAAAAAAAGTCTTCGATAAACGCTACTGAATTAATAATCAGGCGAGGCGCGCAAATTACATCGGTGTATACTTTCGTAAAAGAAAGAAAAACGCGAATATCGAATTGAGCAAAAGGTTCGATGAGTTTCTCAAACATGGTGGAGTGCACTAAAGTTTATCGGAGGGTGGATCGAGTCTCAAAGGTAAATCTTTCGAAATAAAACTTTGTGCTACTTCCGGTCGATCCTTCAAAGGATTTGGCTGTACGCTACGGAGGTCAATCGCCCAAGTTTTCCCGGTGATGTATGCGCAACATCGATATTCGATGGATTTTCCTTTCATTTCCATAATTGAGCATCCGATAGAGATTTTGTGGATCGCTCTATCAGAGCTGAGATATCGAAATTGCTGGAGTGCGCGCGGCGTTTAAGCTCGTCAAAGTGATATTATCCTGAGGGGTAGCAGGCTGATTTCGAGCTTGGAATTCTGTTTGAGATCCCTTCCGCGGGACTGATGACTTTGCAAGTGGATTTGATTTGACTGATCCATGATTTATGGGTAGTTATTACGAAGCTGGGAATAATCCGATTTAATATTAACAATCGCGACACGACGATGATGACCAGATACGTTTTGACAGACTCTGGCAAGCCCGTCATCCCCGGCGAAAAGAAATATTGATTTTTATGGAAATTATAAGCTTTTTTACCGACTGTTGGATCCGCGTTAGACAAAATAGGCTTATGTGAGTCGAGAAAAAAAGCGAGCTTGAAAAGTGGTGTTGCTGTCTTAATGTCAAGACGACGCCACGTTTTTCCCTAAAATACAGGTACCATTCAGGGATTTATAGGCTTTTTGTGGTTTTTTTCCCATATGCAACCTCAAATTATATCAGAACTACCCTTACTACCGTGAGGGTAATTCTTAAATATTTTCAAAGTGGTAAACTTTTAGTAGCTCAAAAAGGATCACGCCTCGTGTAATACGTTTTTTCTGCTGCTCAACGATTTCATTGGGGAAAATAAACGTTCCTAATTTCCATGTCACAGTGACGATTGGTAGTGAAGATTTTTCAACGATTTTACGTTTGGGTTTTTGTTAAAAAATAAATAAAAATAAAAATATAACAATTACTAACCTCAGCGTCGGAAATGGTTCGTTCCGCTAAATTGCGAACCTTGCAGTGTAGAAAGGCCGTACCACCCAACTGCACCGTAACATTTGACACGGTATTATTTTCGTTTGCCTCGTTGACTCTCTGTAGCTCATCGAGATTGCTGTACCACAGTGCTCGCCAGTCCGATGGTATACTGTACGAGACACGACGATCTGAAAATATATACATATTAACTCTCTCTCTCTCTATATATATATATATTATATAAATATATCGCCGCCGCCGTGTACAAGAGTTGGGGAGGGATTGGGTTATGTCGGGTCAGGTTAGATGGGATGAGACGACGGGAGAATGGCGAAATGAAACAATTGTAAAATGAATTTCGACGGGGATCCACCGACTGGATTTCTGACTTTGTTCAAGTTGCGTGATTCCCCCGAGTGAAACGTACGATCGTGATACTACGAGAATTCGTCTCACTCGGGGAATCAGCCTGCCGAACGTTGCCGAAAAAGTGAGTTTTCTTATTTTCCCGTTTTTCACGTTGATACTCTGAGATTTTGACTAAAACTCGCGGTTATTCGTAATCAGCGGAAAATTTCCAATCGGATAGGGTATCGAAACGTCGAAAAAAAAGAATAATAATTTTTTTTCATTTTTTGCCCACTTCTTCGGTAACCTAAAAATGTCGAAATTTCAAATGGCCATAACTTGGCTCCCGTTTCATCGATTTTCGGTTTTAACGGGTGTTTTCAAAACGTCGCGAGTAGACTTAGAGAATGCATTTTGGATTATCCCGATATCTCAATTATTGTAGTCGTGAGAGCAGGTTGAAAATCGGCGAAAAAAATGAGAAGGGGTATGTATGGAAAAATTCGCAAAAATCGATAATCCAACTTTGAAAATCTATGAAAAATCGAAAAAAAATCGTAGCTCGATAAACGAAGCGGCATTTTAAAGGTTAAACGGTTACGAAAAGAACGAACACAGAGTTGGGGTTCGAACCTCATTGGGAAGCAACGTTACAGCGATTTTAGTGAAGCCACTTCTTTTTAGCCAAAATTCAAAAAAATTTTGAATTTTTAAATTTTATTTTAGGACGCTGTATCGATGTATTTTAACTCGCTGATTACTAATTCAGTAGCCATTTCGTTAAGAAACTCGAAATTACATTGAAAATCGTCCAGAAAGTGATGTTTTCAATTTTTTGCGTTTTTCTCATTGATATTTTGAGATTTCGACTAAAACGCGATGTCGTTCGTAATCAGCGGAAAATTTCCGATCGAATAGAGTATCGAAGCGTTGAAAAAAAAGAAAAAAAAATGTTTGTCATTTTTTGCCCACTTTTTCGGAAACCTAAAAATGTCGAAATTTCAAATGGCTATAACTTGTCTTCCGTTTGACCGAATTTGAATTTTGAGGGGGGGTTTGTAAACGTCTCGAGGAGACTTAGAGAATGCATTTTGGATTATCCCGATATCTCAATTATTTCAGCCGTGAGAGCAGGTTGAAAATCGGCGAAAAAAATGAGAAGGGGTATGTATGGAAAAATTCGCAAAAATCGATAATCCAACTTCAAAAATCTATAAAAAATCGAAAAAAAATCGTAGCTCAATAAACGAAGCGGCATTTTACAGGTTGAAAGGTTACGAAAAGAATGAGCACAGAGTGGATTTCCAACTCCATCGGGAAGCAACGTTACAGCGATTTTAGTGAAGCCACTTGTTTTTGGCCAAAATGCAAAAAAATTTTGAATTAAAAATTTTTTTCTACAACGCTATATTGATGTATTTTGACCCACTGATTACTAATTCAACGGACATTTCCTTGATAAACTCGAAATTTCATTGAAAATCGACCAAAAAGTGTTTTTTTCGGTTTTTGCGTTTGTCACATTGATTTTTTGAGTTTTCGACAAAAACTCGGTGTTATTCGTAGGATTCATCAGCGAAAACTTTCCGTTTGAATAGGGTATCGAAACATTGCATTGCATTGTCTTGGGGGGGGATACAAAAGTCTTTTAGTCTAAACGAGAATTTTTTTTTTCGAGGTTTAAAAAATGAAATTTGTCGGTACTATTAAATATTTCAACATCGGTCTTATTTTTTTCCACTCATTTATTGATACTTTCAGGTACTCTGCAGATTTTTTTCGCGTACAATAAAAATAAATTAAGCGTGCTACTCCGTTTCTGGCATATTGGTCATTACAATTTCAAGAAACATTTCCGGCAATAGCTCGAAAGATAGATAGACAGACAGAGAGTGATTGTTGAAATTTCGAAAATGCACAATGGAATTTAAAGTTTGTCGAGGTGTCGAGAATCGGACCTGTTCTCGTTGCACACGTGAAATTCTAACAAAGTGGTCAGTATACATACACACACACACAACATATACATAGTTTAACCACAAAAGCTCTTGCCAGGCTTTCGACCCTCCTCTCGAGAAGAGAGAGCTTCCCGTCGTTTTACAGTCTCGCTTTCGCAACGCGACGCCGTGTGTCTGTGTATGCAGGGGGTTTCTACTTCCGATGGCCCGAACGCACGTAAGTTCATTTTGTCTTCCTGTGAAATGGCCGTGCGCTCGAGAGCTCGACCGTCGCTTCTCGAACATTAGAGTAGAATGGAGAACGTTGCGCATCGGCAAGCCATACGAAGCATCAGGAGGCAATCCCGGAAACCACAGTCCGGGTTTCTATGCACGGGATATTTCATAATGGAAATTTCATCGCCGAAAATCTGAATATATTTTCGGAAATGAAGCGCTGTTGTTTTCAACAAAGCGATCAGTGAGTTAAAAGTTCAAACTATTTTTCTCCCTCCAATGTACATTGAGATTTTTGAGGCAAAAAAAATCAACGAAAAAGGAAAAATCATTGGCAAAATTTGAGATATTTATTTTGCAACCTTTTCGCGGTTTTTTCAAAGCTCTAATTTATTTCACGACTTTACTTGGCTTCAATTTATCAAAGTTTTTAGTTGTTTTTTGTTCCCCAACCAAAACGTGCGTGTTTATTTCAATTGTAACGAAACAAATATATATATTCTTGAGAGAGAAGTAAGATTGAAAATCACAATGCACGCCACGTTTATAGAAAGCTGAAGAAGCAGAAAAAAAGAGGAAGAAAAGTACGTAAGAGTGTGGGCCGTTGGAGAGAAATGTTCGATATCGGGTGTGAAGTGGGTTGTTGAAATGACCCGGTATATCGATTGCATCGACGCCGCCGCGCGCAATAACACCTCGAACTTTGAATTCGGCTGTGTTGTTGTTATATAGGATGCAATGCGGTGTTTCCCCGCGTGTACGTTCGTCCTTGTCCAGCTAGACATGTCCCCCGTGTACACGAGGGGTAGTTTCCTCTTCGATGTTGTCGCCTCGGGGGTCTTTCGCATATATGCATTTAGTTTGCATCGTCAATGGGAGGGCGGGGGTTGTTTTTAGTCCGTGAGAGTAGGCCAGTACGGTTTTTCGTTTCGACAGAGCAGAATTTTCTTAGTGTTAGCAACAAAAGTGAAATAGATAAATAGATAGATTTATTTATGCCCTGGCAAGGCCTTGGGGCAAACAAAAAATTACAAAATATTTAAGGCCTTACATACGTCGAGAATTTTCAAAAAATCGATTTTTTTTTGTTTACAGATTATTATTCCTTATAGTCTTAGGCGTATTTCTGTGTAAGCTGATTGTAAAAATTCCCCATAGTTCAAAAGTTATTGCAGATAATGTGACTGCCTGATAATGTGAAACACGCTCGAATCAACGCTACCAAAGCAACAAAAGAGGCCACAACAATTCGTCGATTAGAAAAAAATAAACAACAACAATTTTTTACTGACAAGGAAGGCGTACAATATGAAGCTGGAATGGGAGATTAGACGTAAGTTAACTAAATGAATTTAAAAAATTCATAAAATTCTTGCTCCAGCCGCGCGCGACTTCGAGCGAAACGCGCTTGAAACTTTAAACGCGTTTTTCTCAAAACTACTTTTTCTGACACGGTCGGCACGATAACTCGTACGGTTTTTAATATTTTTTGATGATTTTTTTTTTTAAATATTCGGAATTGTTTTTTCTATAGTCTGTCGAGCCAGATTTTTAAAATTATAATTAGAAAATTTTATAAAAACAATTAAAGTGTGACTTTTTTGACACAAACTTAACATTTTTTTTTAAATTACCGTAAATTGTTTAATTTTTCGAATTTCAAAAATCCGGCTCGACAGACTATAACTACTACCTTATTTTACAAGAATTTCTTTACATTTTGCAGATCCGTCAACATTTGAGGAAGAAATACTGCCGACCGTGGAGCAACTTTTGTTTTACAGTGCTTCAAAAAACGTGATTTTTCATGTTGTAATTTTTGAAAAAAAAAATTGAAATAAATTTTTTTACAAACTTAACACAGTAATAAACAATGTGTAAGAATTTTTTTATCAGTTTCTATTTCTATCCCTCCTAAAAACAGTTTTTCTTTTGGTACGTTTTCGGTACCGCTGGACGTATGTAAGGTCTTAACCTATTATACAATAATGATAATACAATAGTGAAATTATACAATGTGAAATTTCATCGCTCACACTGCAGTTCGAGCACCGTAACGCATTACATTCTTTGGTTATTAAATTAAGGGAGAACACCACTGTGACCCCCTGTTTTTTTTCACATTTTTCAAGAATTTTTTTTTGTGGGAAAAAAAAGAGATATTCGAAAATTTTTTTTGGGTTTTGTTCCTTGTTTATTAATGTATCGAAAAACATTTTTTTCACATTTTTCACGCCGCATGGTGGCGCTGGGGAAGATCTCGCGTCAGGTGTTGTCATTTCCGCGGCACGCAGCAGAACTCTCTTCAACGTCGATCTGAAAAAAAATACCGAGTGTTTTCGTTAATAATATGATATACACACTCGGTATTTTTTTTCAGATCGACGTTGAAGAGAGTTCTGCTGCGTGCCGCGTTAATGACAGCACCTGACGCGAGAGCTTCCCCAGCGCCACCATGCGGCGTGAAAAATGTGAAAAAAATGTTTTTTGATACATTAATAAACAAGGAACAAAACCCAACAAAATTTTTCGAATATCTCTTTTTTTTCCCACAAAAAAAAATTCTTGAAAAATCTTAAAAAAAACAGGGGGTCACAGTGGTGTTCTCCCTTAACAGCAAATTATAGAATTTTCGTAGTACATCGAACCTTCTGCAATTCAGTGAAACATTCTATTCTTGTGATACAGTTTATAGACTGACACTCTTTTGCCGCAATAAAAAATAAACTACCAAAAATAATAAAAACTAATCGGTGGCATTGGTGAGGAGCACTATGTCACAACTAAGAGTAGATCACCTTCCCTGCCCTACTTCACTACCATCCAGGCCGAAGAGATTGGTATACAGACTGTTTTTAAATATGTTTAATGATGGTGAAGCAGTGATGTCGTTGGGCAATGAGTGCCAAAAAAATATTGCAGACAGGACAAATGAGTTTCTGAATGTTGAAGTCCGATGTGAAGGAATATGGAAGTCGTATAGTCGAACCCGCCGGCCCGGACGTTGTGGGGCAGGAGGACGTGTAAATAGCTCAACCAGATATGGGGGTGCGTTATTGTCATGGATATTATATGTCGCTATTCCCTGAAAGTATAATCCCCTGGATTTTACTGTGAGCTATCCCAGTCGCCTACGATACGGGGTTGTTAAAAACGCGGAATAGCAGGAGTAAGCGTACTTGTATCCGCCCTTTCACCAATTGCAGGCTCTTGTTGAGCGGGGGTGTTTTTTTTAATAATTCCCTGTGAATTGTGTTTGAATTTCTTTGTTTATTAAATTTTGATATTGATACATTTTCAACAAAATGTTTTACAAAAATAATTATGCGAAAGGTTTTTATCGGCTATGTATTGTTTTCAGGATGCACCTTTCCAGGTAGACGTTTCCTCTGCAGAAACTGTGTGTGTGTGTGTGTGTGTGTGTGTGTGTGATTTTTTTCGGGTAGTTTGCTTGCTTCTACGACGAATGCCTTCCGTTGGAAACACTCCGTGTCAGGAGACGTTTCCAAAGCAGCGATTCGTCGCAGAGAGTGTCGCTGGGTGTGTGAGCGCTCCTTTACAGAAAGACGCTTAGTGTGGATGCTGCCTTTTTCAATGACGATTCACCCGTGTAAACGCTCCTTTTCAGAAGGCGTTTTCATGAATGCAGTGTGAATCGACAGTGGAAAGAAGCACTTTTAAAAATCAGGTATACGCTTCTATGAAGTCGTCTTATCCCTTCGGTAGTTTTTCAACATGCCGTTGGAAAGTGTGCGAGATGTAAAATCTGATTTTCTCACGTTCGCGTTGTCGCTTATATATCCGCAAGGTGTAATTTCGCTTTCGAGAATTACTCGTGGAGATTCGCCATCGGGCGGTGGGTCAGGGTATTATTTTCGAGCCGTGGTGCCAGGGATACGGTTGTGCGCGTGCGTCCCGGGGCTCTGGATCTGGTTGTACGGCGGCTAGTATTTTTCCCAGGGTTCCCGTGTTTAACCTCCCACCTGTTAGTTTGGCCGAGGAGTTCCCGGTGTTGTGCGGTGTTGTTTCGTTTGGTAAGTGTTTCATTGTTAACCTAATATTACGGTAATTATAATTTAGCTTAATTAACCTTAAGTTATTTCTAGTTAATGTTAAGTATTTTGATCTTAAGATATGTTTTAAATATTTACGGGTTTTTTCCTTCTAATGAGGACGGTGCGTGGAGGTATTCGGCAACGCCTCTTGTACGAGGTAAGTACCCGCCAGGGTTTTTTAATATAATTAATTATGTGCCTTTTTTTTACAGATTTTAATCATTTACTGAAAAGACCCCTAAGACAGAGGATACGCCGTGAAGCCCAGGACCCAACGCCCTGCCACTGGACCCCCGCAACCCCCGCGAATATCTTTATTTTTACTTTACTTTTGAATGTTAAGTGTTATATGTATATTGAGGTATAATATTTTATGTATTTTTTATTTACCGATCAAACTGCGACGGGGAGGATTTTAAGTGTGCGCTGGCCTAGGAGGCTGGCGTACAAAAGTCGGACCCGCCGGCCCGGACGTTGTGGGGTAGGAGGACCCGTAAATAGCTCAACCAGATATGGGGGTGCGTTATTGTCATGGATATTATATGTCGCTATTCCCTGAAAGTATAATCTCCTGGATTTGACTGTGAGCCATCCCAGTCGCCTACGATACGGGGTGATGTGTTCATCACGTCTCAGATTGAAAATTAATCTGATACAGCAGTTGAGGAGTCGTTCAAGTTTCGCATTTTGCTGACTCTTTAGGTCATTATAGACAAATAGAAATAGAAATAAAGAGAGAGAGAGAGAGAGAGAGAGAGAGAAAAGGAGAGAGGGTGAATGAGAAAGAAAATTTGACGATAACTAAAACCCGTTCTTGAGGTGAAAAGACCAGACTGCTCCTCGTGCGCAACCTATCTCCATGTAACGTCGAGTGTTCCGGATCAGATTCCCCCTGGGGTCATTTTTCTTTGAACGTTCCACCACCGGGTATAATATTATCTCCGGGGTCCAAAAGCGATCCTTCTTGTTGCAAGGGGTTCCCGTTTATGCCCATATAGTATGGGAATTGGTCCACGAAAATAATCTTCAGTCGCTGTCTCCAATTTCTCCACGTGGTATCTTATACTTCTTTTTTGTGTCTCTCGGCACGTACCCGAGCGCGACCACTTAACCCTTTGCCGTTATTACGACGACACAAAGGACGAGAACGTTGATAATTGTGTGATATATTATCGCGGAAATTTTCGTCGATTGAAGATAACGCTCGAACGTTCAACCGTGTTTTTTCTTTCCGTCACATCAAACGATATATCCCGATGACAAGGAATTTTCGGGAATTTTCTGAAATTTCACAGAGACCGCGAGAGAGACCGAAGTACGCGTGGGAAAAAATTAACGAGGCAGGAACGTAATATGGCATAATAATACTGATGAGTTTGAACAGTTGCCTCGTGTCCACTTGTCGTTAACGAGCGTTCGTTTATCATTTAGGGCGACCGGATAAAAAGATGAGTTGCCTTGGATGAACGAGACCCGGTGAATGTGATACTGCTGCTGTTCACGCTGTGTCGCGCGTAAATATTAATTTTTAATTAGCTCGTTCGCGGCCACGATGAGCTTCTCGAGTAAACGTATCTACAAAGAACGGAATTGAAGACGAAAAAGGGTGAAAAGTTGCCTCGGTCGTCTTGGACAGCCGGATACAATGCAGCGTGACAATTTTACGGTGGAAAGTTTGCTCGTAAAAAAATCTCTTGTTATTTGAGAAAAAAAATATCGAGTATTCGGTGTATAAATGGAAAAAAGACCGATGTCGAAATGTTGATGAGTACCAGTGAGGTTCTTTTTTTAAACCTCGAAAAAAGAAATCTTTGTTTAGACTAGAAGACACTGCCTTCTTCAGTGTCGATCTTCAATGACTATTTGATAATGCTTTGAAAGTTTGTACGACCAATTCTAAAAGCAAAATCGTTAGCGATCCTCGCTTTTGTAGGTTATAGCGGCAGGACAACTTTTGTTTTTATTCCGAAGTTCGCCACTTTAGTCGAAATACTTTAGGATGTGACACGTGTGCCAATAAATGTACGTTGCGTATATAGTTTTATATGTGTCATATTCTATAGCGTAAGATCAGGGAGAAAAAATAGAGGCTTTGGGTTGAAAGCATCCCCGATGGCTAATGGCGGTGTTGTAAGCCGGAATATAGCCAGGAGCGCTGATGAAACGAGAGAAGAGCGGCGCCACTGTCTCGACCGCACTGTCGTTCTCGTTGTCCGTACAGAGAGGGCGCCCTCCTCTTCTTCTTTTCACCCGGCCCCCCCAACTAGAAGACTGCCTAGTTCAGTGTCGATTTTGAATGACTATTTGATAATGCTTTAAAAGTTTGTACGACCAATTCTAAAAGCAAAATCGTTAGCGATACTCGCTTTTGTTGGTTATAGCGGCAGAACAACTTTTGTTTTCATTCCGAAGTTCGCCACTTTAGTTGAAATACCTTAGGATGTGACACGTGTGTCAATACATTTAGGTTGTGTATGTAGTTTTATATATGGCATATTCTATAGCGTAAGATCAGGGAGAAAAAATAGAGGCTTTGGGTTGAAAGCATCCCCGATGGCTAATGGCGGTGTTGTAAGCTGGAATATAGCCAGGAGCGCAGGTGGAACGAGAGAAGAGCGGCGCCACCGTCTCGACCGCACTGTCGTTCTCGTTGTCCGTACAGAGAGGGCGCCCTCCTCTCCTTCTCTCCACTCGCCCCCCTCCTCTTTTCCAAACCCCCCTCTCTCGCCGGGATGAGAACACTCGAGACTGAACTTTGAGCTCTCTTGTGTTCTGGGCAAGAGACGGAAGTAACCTCTCTTTTGTTTTCTTCTCAGACAATGCAACCAGATACTCTAGTAATGGTCATGTCAATGTGTGTGTGTGGGGGGGCTAGGGTATACCATCCAGGAAAGGGTTTTTACTTGCCCTCTGAGGGTTTTGCGCGCGCTAGGAAAATCCGTGGGGTTGTCGCAACGAGAGGGGAGAAAAGAGAGATTCGCGCGAGGGCTCTCGTCGATTCTTCCGATAGCGTCTCTTTGAATCGATGCACATCTCCTCGCTTCAAGTGATCCACAGGGTGTATTCCATGGACGATTTTCTATTTTTTCTTTTCGCACGCTTTTCTCTTTACGACACTTTTGTATCCCTTCGGCGAAACAACGAACGAACGTCCGGTATAACAGAGGGAAGAAATTGGCGACGCCGAAGAGAAATGGTAAATGAGGGTGTGTATTAGGGTGGTTCTTAATTTGGTTATGTTGGAAATTCTTTGGTATTGTTCCTTGAAAGTAATCAACATATCCAGAAAAAAAATTGAGCGCAAGCGGAACTTTGTCCAATAATTCTAACCCACCCCACCGAGCTGTCTAATTTTTATATGAAAAAATGCATGCATTCAAAATTTTGTTAAGAAAATTGTTTATTATTTCAAAACTATTCATGATAAAAAAATTTTATATTGTATTTTTATAGGAAAGTTAATGCTCTACAAAAAAGGTATCTTGTAAAATTCTTGTGAATCCAATATTTATCACGTTATTAGCAAAAAACTGTCATCATTTATTCCAAAAGTCCATCATTATGGCCAAAACAGGAGTTTGACGTCGAAAAACTGCAATGTATTCTTCATATGCAATGAGAAATATGAAAAGATACGTAGTGCTCTCAATAACAGTATGTGAACGATATTTAAATTTTCAATTTTATCAATTTTATTATCATTCATGATAAATTTTTCTTCTTTGATCGATAAGGACATTGATTTCTTTATCAGTTCTAAATCGATGGCTTTTTTCCAAAGATTTGAAATCGACTTCTCATTTTTTGATATCGATGTGAGCGAGTGGATTTCTAATGAAAATTATTTACAAGGCTTAAAAATAGTTAAAGGAATTAAAGTGGTTAACGATGTTGCAGAAAGAGGAGTGAAACTTATTACAGAGTACAATGATCGTCTCACTTATGATGAAAATCAGATACAATTCATTGTAGAAATAATTGAAGAATATAAAAAAAAATATCCTGATATTAACAAAGCAACTATGCTCCAACCGATGTAATTCATTATTGTAAGTTGATTTTAAAAATATATGACATCATTCATTATAATTCACAATAAAATTGATAAAATTGAAAATTTGAATATTGTTTACATTTCATTTTTGAGTGCGCTACGTATTTCTTTATAATCTTATATACATACGAAAAATAAATTGCAGCTATTCGACGTCAAACTCCTGTTTTGACCATAATGATCGACTTTTGGAATTAATGATGACAGTTTTTTTGCTAATTACGTGATAAATATTAGATTCACGAGAATTTCACAAGATACCTTTTTTGTAGAGCATTATATTTCCTACAAAAACGTTATATAAAATTCTTTTATCATAAATAGTTTTGAAATAATAAAGAATTTTCTTAACAAAGTTTTGAATGCATGCATTTTTTCATATAAAAATTCGACAGCTCGGTGGGGTAGGTTAGAATTATTGGACAAAGTTCCGCTTGCGCCCAATTTTTTTTCTAGATATGTTGATTACTTTTGAGGAACAATACCAAAGAATTTCCAACATCACCAAATTAAGAACCACCCTAGTGTATATGTAAAGGGATAAAAGGACGACGATATAATTTTTGCTGGTGCGGTAGCAGGTCAAAGAGACAAATTGGCAAAGAGTTCCTCGTTTGTGTTGTGTTTGTCTTGCTGAAATTTCGTTTGTGTAGCCACGTTGAAAGGGGACTCGAAAGGTATAAATTATATTTTCATGGGCTTGTTTTGCAGGGGATGAAAAGTGTCGATTAATTTAAACAAACGAAAATCTCGTGAGCCACTCTATCAGCCATTTCCTAATTGCATAGGTTTCGATTTTTGCCGCCCTCATAATACATAACGCACATTCCTCACGAATTTGTTTTTTTTGTCCTTGGGACTGAAAGCTCGAAATATTTCTATCTTCCGCAGTGCTTTTATTTTCGTTCGTATAAGGATGCAAAATATACGAGGATTCATTTATTTTGGTAGCTTATTCGGACGCCGTGAGAGAGGGTGAGGGTGAGAGAGAGAGAGAAATGAATTTTATTCATATTCCATGATAAATCTCCCCCGAGAGGATAAATCCAACCATAAGGATACAAAAGGAGTGAAAAATGAGGGTAAAAACGTGGCCACATTCGTGGACCATACAGGAAAATAGGGTTTCATTCGCTAAGGGTTTGCTCTTACTGCGATTTAAATGTGTTCATCCCCTAGTTCCCTCGTCTAATCTCCACCTCGGTGCAATAATAGTCACCAACCGGCCGTTACTCCACAAAACGGCCATTTACATTATATGGACACTTACTTCACGGTAATTATCCGTCGCGGTGTGCGCTGGGTAATAATGGAAATTGTCAGAAGGCCAGTTGTTATTGTAATGAGTTTAGGTTGTTAGCCTCGTGGGGACCTAAATTTCTATCCCACCCCCTGGTTTTTCATCGTTTTGACTCTCGCGGTTTTACCATTATTAGATCTTGGGATGATTCGGGCTGAGGGCAAGATGAGAAAGTGGGAGATAGAGAGAGGGAGAGACCGCTTATAGTGAGGGTGAAGATGAGACGAGCTATCCACTTCCAGTCTAATCTGCGGTTTTTGCTCGTCTAACAGCCGTCATATATCACCCCGAATCACTGTTTATTCATCGATGAATTTCATTAACCACTCGACAATATCCGATATTCTCGGTTCTATGTGCCGGACAATAACAATGGCGATATTTGTTCGCTTCAGCCCTTATATATATTTTTCATTTTTTTTTAATTCTTTTGATTCTATTAAGCCTGAACGGTAAGGAATATTTTAAGCTCTACAGAATTGGAAGATTTCAAAAATTGTTTAAATAAGGTAAGTTTGCATTTATAATAGAATCGCGCGGCGCCTTCGACCGCCAACTTCAAAGCTGTTTTTCCACGATTCACTTTTTTGAACCTTGTGAAAGTTGTAACTCTCGAACGAGGGTTCAGGTCACTTTGAAATTTTTACAACATATTCTCAGAATCGTCATCTGTCGTGTGAACCACAGAAACAAAAATGTCGATGGCATGAAAAATATAAAAAATAAAATACCGACAGAAAATTGAGTAAAAAAATTTTTAATATCGAATTTTTGATATAATAATTTTTTTTTTTACAATATTGTTGGTTCACACTGAAGATATATTCATTGTGCAATTATAAATATATTTATTTATTTTTTCAAACACTCACATCCGCGCTGGAAACTTTCACCATCAACGCGCGCGCGCGCAAAAAACATCCATTGCTTTATTACCCTACATCTCCGCCATTTGTTGATATTTCTGATTTTTTAAATTTTTTACATATACCCATGCGCATGAATGATGCGTAAAAAAAATTTTATCAGTATATGCGTCATTTTTTTTTAAGGGAGGAAATAGGGTCAGGGCAGCGTTTTCTCAATGATTTTCATGAATTTTTTTATCGTATAAAAAATGAATATAATTTATCGAAACTTTGAGAATATTTTATACATATATTTAAGTATATACTATAAAATTTTTGAAGAATTTCCTTGAAAAACACCGAAGATATTAGCGACACCATATTGCATGACACAATCAGACTCAGCATTTTGCTATTGTTTCAAACGCGCTTTTCCGAAAACGACTTTTTTTGAACTTGCGTACACGCCAGTTTGAAAAGTTTTCAACCAATCGTTTTGAAAATTGGCAGTTACTTTCTTCATAGTATTGCGCTCTATATGAACCTAAAATCGGAATATTATCATTATTTAAAATAATTTTTTTTTTGCAAATAAATTTGTAAAATATGGCAAAGAATCATGCTTTTTTGTTTTGACCCCTGTAAAAAATTCAATTTTCTATTTTTTTGATAGCATTTAGGTTCATACAGAAGAGAGACATATAATAAAAGTAAATTCCAACCTCGTTTGATTTCGGATGAAAATTGCGGCTTTCAGAATGTACGCAAAATGCTGAGTCTGATTGTGCACCTGCAATATGGGGTCGCTAATAACTTCGGTGTTTTTCAAGGAAATTCTTCAAAAATTTTATTGTATATACTTAAATATATGTATAAAATATTCTCAAAGTTTCAATAAATTATATTCATTTTTTATACTATAAAAAAATTCATGAAAATCATTGAGAAAACGCTGTCCCAACTCCATTTCCTCCCTTAACCGCGTCTAGAAAAGTACCTTGGAAAATCGTCGAAATCGCACATATAAATTAAATTAACTCCTTCATCAAATTAATTACCCTGTTCGATCGACGTTAGCCTTTTCGCTTTGCAACAATTATTGCCACCGTCTTATAACGTATATTTTCACGAAAAATTTCGAAAGATCGGATGGTATATTCTTTCCGGCGATTAACGATCAAATGAATGAAAAGAAAAAGCAACAAACTTCAATGCCTAAATTCTGCTTTCCCCGCCAAAAGAATCACGCCGATTGCCATCTTCGAGGGATGGGAAAAACAACAAATTTATATTACAGTACAATATAAAAAGTTGTGCGCATCTTTCGGATCTCGTGAGTAGGGGAGGAGAGCTTTTGGATTGGGAATGGATCGCGAAGATTGGCTCCTCTCAAGGGTTGTACGGTTTGGTATACACCAAACGACACACAGAGAGAGAAGGAGAGGGCAACCGTGCGGTGATTCCATTTTATTTCTTTCGTCTCTCGTAAAGGAACAAACAAGATTTTGTCGTTTCCCGTGCTTTGGTCTCTCGCGCTTTTTTTTCTTCTTCAAGGATTTACGATCATAACTATCGACTATCGGCGGACCTATCCGGGTCTCGGGGCTTGGTGAAACTATAAGAAAAAAGAATCAGCCAGAAGAAGAAGAAGGAAGAAGAAGGAAGAAGAAGAAAAAAAATCAACCCTCCTAGTACTTTACGTTTCCTTGACACACGACGAGCCATATACCTCGGGATAAACCAGCTACCTTACTGGGCTTTTGGCTTCTGGTTCGCTTCCGCACAAAACCCAACGAAATCGGCTCTTCTTCGAGCGCACTGGCAGTTATTAAGCCGATGAATCTATAGATATATATATATGTATGTATGTACAAGTTCTTTTTTTTTTTGCGGAGTAGTTATCAGCCGACGCCCTCGCTTTCTCGCTTTCTCGCAACAGTGGGAAAATATCAAGGAGCGAGCGAGGAGATCTAAAGTTATAAGGGGGTGGTTGGAGTAAAGCGAGTGAGAGAAAGTCATATAAAGCCGGCCAGTTTTGTTGGTAAGCTCGTCGGTTATCGAGCACCCTCCCCCTTCCTTTCCATCGTGCAACCCCTATTCTTTCCAACGAACTATCAACGAGACTAACACTACTCTGCTCGCGCAGAGATTCGTTCGAGACGCGGATTAAAGTCTCCCACCGAGCTCGCTTTTAGTTTTTGTTTTTTTTTCCTCGTAAATTTCTTGCTTGACTTTGTGTGTGTGTTTTTTTCCTTTGCTTCCAATTCCCGAATATCCCGAATATCCCGCGAATTTCGTGTGACGAACATTTTTCAATCGATAACTTTTTCGTCCTATAGATTTTTTTTTCTTCAATTTTGCCACGAACGAATTCTCTCTCCGTTACGTTTTTCGACGTCCACCTAAACCGAAACGCCCGGAATATATATTCTTCGTTCTTGGGAATTTTTCCTTGAAATATTTATGCCATTTGTGGGGGGATTTTTGCGAGGGTGGAAGGGGCGGAAAAAAGATGTGCGAGGTTGTCGATCGTCTTGATAATAATTTTTGATTTTTTGAGAATTCGAATTTCCGCAAGCGTCCGAAGTAAGCGAGCGATTGAAGATGTTTGGAAAAAAAGTGTCTCGATTGAACTCGTTAGCTCGTGCGAAAGTTGAGTGAAATCGAGATTTTTTTTATGTGTAATATCTTTCCGCTCGGTTTCCTGCAATCTGTGGCAGTGATTTCGCGAAAAGGAACGGAAGTGTGTAACAGGAAGCCCGAGAAGCGCGCGCTATTCAATTTGACCAATGAGCGCGCGCGGTGGTAGCGTTGACCGTCGAGATTGTACCAACCCATTTTCCGAGAGTTTGGTACTGTCAGCCAACAGCGTGTGCGTGTGTGACGAGAAAGAGAAAGGGACGAAATAGGGGAGAACGCATCAGCTGTGCGCTTAAGTTAGTAGTCTGGTAACTTAAACCGATTTTCATGTCTTTTTTGGAGGGCGTTTTTTTTGTAGGAAAATAAAAATGAATCGTTTTGGATATTTAGAATGTTTTTATTTACATATTGAAGATACAAAAAAAAAATTTTTTGAAAAAATTTTATAGTTTATTATTATTATTATTATTATTGATCGAAGTTGGCACCTCGAAGTTGGCAGCCCGGGTCCTAACATTTTTTCTACCGAAACGATTGCTTTCAAATTTTAACAAGCTACTCTACACACTTATAGTTCTCGTCGGAACCACCGAGAAATTTTTTCACCCCTAACTTTTTATTTTACAACCCCTTCTTTGCTAAAGTCCTTTTATTTTAGCAAAGAAGGGGTTGTAAAATAAAAAGTTATGGGTGAAAAAATTTCTCGGTGGTTTCCACGAGAACTATAAGTGTGTAGAGTAGCCTGTTAAGATTTGAAAGCAATTGGTTCGGTAGAAAAAAAGTTAGGACCCGGGCTGCTAACTTCGAGGTGTCAACTTCGATCAATAATAATAATAATAAACTATTAAATTTTCTCAAAAAAATTTTTTTTTGTATCTTTAATATGTAAATAAAAACATCCTAAATATCCAAAACGATTCATTTTTATTTTCCTACAAAAAAACCCCGTCCAAAAAAGACATGAAAATCGGCTTAAGTTACCAGACTACTACCTTAACGTACAGTATTGTGTATAAAGTTTGCTGTTATATAAACTAATTTATATGTGTAAACTATATTAATAAATGTATTGACTATTGATAATGTGTCTGAAAAAAAGTGCAGATCATGGATAGAAAATGGAAGTGAGTAACAATGAATAATTATTCGAATAAATATTTGAATATTTAGCTTTTTTAAATTTTGAGGTTGATTTCTGTCGCTGCTCAATTGATATTTTTAATATTGATTAAAAAAAAAAACAAATAGCTCTTTTAACTTTTGAGGTTAATTTCTGTCGCTGCTCAATTGATATTTTTTATTTTGATTAAAAAGAAAAAACAAATTAATCAATTACACGGATAATTTCTTTGATATTAATAATTTCTTGAATATTTACAATTCTAATTTAATTCTAATGATTTCGCGAGTTGCAGAGATGGGTAAATCCACAGCAGAATATCTGCGAGATTACCGGCAGAAAAAACGTGAGGAAAAATGAAAAACTGAAAAGGTAGACCCGAAAAAAATGCGCATAATTCGACTCAGCGTAGCAGGGATTTTCGGGCACGAGCGGTGAGCTTAATTCTCTCACAGACATCAACGGCCGACCCAACTACCGCTTTACCAAATCCGGTTGTCAGTCATGCAACTTTCCGATTGCCATCGTTGCCATTTTCTCCTCCTTCGTCTGCATTAACAGCGACTGCATGTAACACTTCGATGAAATGTCTCTGCTCTCCCCAAATTGAACAAAAATAACTGTCTCCAATAACAAATCGCATTACTCCTAGCGTTAATAAAATAAAATACAATTTTCATTAAAAAGAATTATTCTCCGTTACGAAAAATCATTTCAAATAATACCTGAATAATTTTTTTCGGGATATAACGTTAGTGTTGCTTGTTCCCAAGGTGAGATGTCAGATGTTACATATCATATGCGATTACTGTAAGGGTCGCTTATTTTTTTTTTTTTTACTTATTTTCAGTTTATACGTGAAACGTGGATGATCCTAAGTGGCAATTGAAACGCGTATAAGCCCCCAACATTTGTGGCCCCCCCATCGCCTTATCAAAATGAAACGAAACATCTTTTTTTTTTCCTTCCTTCCCCTCTCTTTCTCTGTCTCTCTCTCTCTCTCTCTCTCTCGGCCAGTAATATCCGCAAACTATGTAGCTCTTGAGAAGCCGAGACTAACCCTGGAAAATGAGGTGCTCACAGCAGCATACATATATATATACCACGTGTCCCCTTATAGCCAGAAACTTTTCCGCGATGGCTTCTTTTAGTTCATTATCGTCAAAGAGCTATCTAATATAACCAAAGAAGAGCCGAGATTTTCTTCAACGGTCCCCGGTCGTCGAGACTTTCCACGGGACACGGGACTTGATTAAAACGTTATGTTAATATAGCTAAGGGTGGAAAAAAATAGAAAAACTATCCGTCTCGGGAATTTATCGAACATAAGAGCGAGGGGATTGTCGGGGAATCGTTTTCGAAATTTTTCAATTCTTCGTCAAATAAACACGCACACCTTTGAGAATTAAGGACGTAGTCTGGTCTAGAGCGAGATTTTTGACGTAATTTCTAATGTGCAATAACGTTTACACCGTTGAAGTTGTCTTGATGAAAATTCACACGTGCATTTATTGATCCTTAGAGAATATTTGTACATAAAAAAAAAAAATTATTTTAAATATTTTCATGTAGTTTTTTGGCTTGTTGCAACATGGTGCGCCTCAATCGGCGCCCACTCTGGACGATGTTGTATTCATCTGAAAAAAAAAATATATATATTCTCAATCTGTATGAGTATTCTGAGCACTGGTAGCAGAATTGGTACTTAAAAAAATTTGTTATTGAGTCGTTCAATAATTTTTCCGACATTTTATGACTCGTCGAATACCCGAAAATGTATGAAATATCATTAATGAAAGTTCAACAGGCCGCCGTTTTGTCGAAAAAAATTTTTAAGTACCAATTCTGCTACCAGTGCTCAGAATACTCATACAGATTGAGAATATATATTTGTTTTTTTTTTCAGATGCATACAACATCGTCCAGAGTGGGCGCCGATTTCGGCGCACCATGTTGCAACAAGGCAAAAAACTACATGAAAATATTAAAAATAATTAACTTTTTTTTAATGTACAAGTATTCTCTAAGGATCAATAAATGCACGTGTAAATTTTCATCAAGACAACTTCAACGGTTTAAACGTTATTGCACATTAGAAATGACGTTGAAAATCTCGCTCTAGACGAGACTACGGCGTTAATCTTTGTACGAGCGCGCGTACGCGAGTATTTTACCATCGTTTTTTTTATTTCGGAAGTACTCACCTTTGTCGAGAGATCTGGCGAGTAGGATCGTCGGTAGGATGAGAAAGACCATGTACCAGGATAGTCGGTCGCGCATTCTGATGACTTTCGGTGCCCTCCTGCAAGAAGGAAAAGAAGAAGAGTCGACAAAAAATTCGTGTTATAATCGCGTTACAGAGACCCTCAAGAGCATAAGAGGAAAAGCAAACAGTCGTCGAAAGCTTCGACCCCTCCGCGCCCACCCCATCAAAACTCTCCTTCACACAACCCCCTTCTCGTCTCGTGTACAAATCCCTGGATGTACACGCATTTTTGTGTACATGCACGAGTAATGCAACCGACACATTCGCGATATGGCGCCGGGCTTCGGTTGAGCAGTATGACGACAACAAAACGAACGTCACAACGTGAAAATCGTTGCGTTTCCCGTGCCCGACGCCACTCCCGCCCTACACCACCCCTTTTCGTATGTCCGCTCAGCGAAGGGATTGAAGCTCAAACTCCCGGGAGCGTTGGGGAGCACTTCAATCTGATGTGTGCCCGGGTTCTCTATGTAACATCACTTGTGAGAGCGTCTACCAGCCTCCGGGAAATGGCTGGGAATCGTACAGAGAACCCTCTTCCTATCTCTCTTCCACTCTCTTCTTCGCCTCTCTCTCTCTCTCTCTCTCTCTCTCTCTCTCTGTAAGTTTACTCGCAGAGATCTCTGAACGTCGTTAGCTAGGCTCGCGCAACCGTAAATTCAACGTTACCATCACGGTGGAACTAGCGCCGTCATGTTGAACGCACATAAGTACCGCGAGAGAGAGAGAGAGAGAGAGAGAGAGAGTAGACATGGCAGCGGGTGGGGGTGGAGGCATTTGAGGAAACGGCCGGGAATATATAGTAGAGATGTCAGAGGGTAAAGTGGATGGCTCTCGGCGAGTGTATGTACATTCAATGCGGATAACATGTAACCTCGCTCTCTTGCGTACGATGCTCCGATGCCTACTACTCGTGACCCCAAGGGTGGACTTATCAAGAGGAGCCTCATCGAGTGTGCAGAGGGTCGCGGCCTCCCCCGGTATATTCCCGTCGAGGGAAAGTATCGAGCACGCGAACTATACTAATTTACGCACCTAAACCCAACGCTGGTTTGTCGATGGAACATTTCTCGGTAATGTTGTAATTAACACGATTGAACTTGGTTGTGTTCAGTGTGGAATTGAGGGCGGGCGGTGGGCTCTCAATCGCTTTCAACGTTACGAACGTTCGCGATACACTTTCCAATCCTTCTCTGCCGCTTCTTCTATTTAATCAGTCATTTACCCGCTAGTGCCCTTCACAAACTTTGTACGAGATTTGTTAAAAGTCTTTTTTACGTTCTGGCGTTGGGGCATTTGACAGTAAAAAACGAAAAAATTAAGAAATTAACGCTCGGTCAAACGGGACTTCACATGGGTGGGCGCTCGAATCCCGGTTATGGAGAATGAGGTTAAGGGCGGAAATAGGCTTAGACGGTTCCAAAAATCGTTTTTTTTTATTTCATAAATTGTTAGTAAAACTATTGAAAAATATGTTCCCAAAATTATAAATGAAAATTCCGACTCGTTCTATTGTTATAAGCCATTAAGGGGGGGAAATAGGGTTAGGACAGCGTTTTCTCAATGGTTTTCATGAATTTTTTTATAGGATAAAAAATGAATATAACTTATTGAAACTTTGAGAATATTTTATACATATATTTAAGTATATATTATAAAACTTGTATACATATATTTAAGTATATACTATAAAATATTAGCGACCCCATATTGCTCGTTTTTCTTGGTACTATTTTTTCAAACGCGTTTTTCTGAAAACGACTTTTTTTGAACTTGCGTACACGCTAGTTTGAAAAATTTTCAACCAATCGTTTTGAAAATTGGCAGTTACTTTCTTCATAGTATTGCGCTCTATATGAACCTAAAATCGGAATATTATCATTATTTAAAATAATTTTTTTATTGCAAATAAAGTTGTAAAAAACGGCAAAAAATCGTGTTTTTTTGTTTTGACCCCTGTAAAAAATTCAATTTTCTATTTTTCTTATAGCCCTTAGGTTCATATAGAAGAGAGACATATGATAAAAGTAAATTTCAACCTCGTTTGATTTTAGATGAAAATTGCGGCTTCCAGAATGTACGCAAAATGCTGAGTCTGATTGTGACCTGCAATATGGGGTCGCTAATATCTTTGGTGTTTTTCAAGGAAATTCTTCAAAAATTTTATAGTATATACTTAAATATATGTATAAAATATTCTCAGAGTTTCAATAAATTATATTCATTTTTTATACTATAAAAAAATTGATGAAAATCATTGAGAAAACGCTGTCCTAACACTATTTCCCCATTAAGTAACAGGCGTGTACTCGGTTTAGGCCACTCTAGAGACCGAAAAATCGGCTTTTTTTGGGGATTTTTATTTCAGAAAAACTAGGAAATAAATCGAAATTACAAAATAGAGTGTTATCATACGTATCAGTGACTGTGTACGATAACTTTTTTGAAGCGATTCATTTCATAATGGCGGCTGTGCAGCGTTTTTCCGATGACGTCTCCATTTTTTTGTTCGCCGGAACACATAACTCGGAAAATTTTCAAGCGATTCACTTGAAATTTTCAATATATCTTGAGAAACACAGTGTCCATGAAAGTATGTAGGATTTTTTTTTTTATATCGCATAGTCCGTTTGTTATTAACAATTTTCTGACGATTTTTTTAAGGAAATTTTTCCACTTTCCACTTTAGAAGTGCGCCATTTAGCCAAAAATCAATATATTGAGAAAAACCCTACGCCCTTCCATGGACAATGTATTTTCAAAGATATATTGAAAATTTCAAGTGAATCGGTGGAAAATTGTCTGAGTTATGTGTTCCGGCGAACAAAAACCGGAGACGTCATCGGAAAAACTCTGCACGGCCGCCATTTTTAAACGAATCGCTTCAAAAAAATTATTTTATACAGTCACGGATGTGTATGATAAACACCCTATTTTATATTGTCAATTTATTTTGTAGTTTTTCTGAAAAAAAATCGCCAAAAAAGCCTATTTTTTCGGCCTCTAGAGTGGCTTTAACCCCTAGAGATTTAAGGGACTGTCTCTAGTCCGAGCGTCATTCCGCGTGGGGTTACGAAAAACGAGACGCGAGAAAGGTGATTATCTGTAGCGCGGAGCCTTATTTTTTTTTTTAAATAACATCTTTTTCTTCTGTTTTACGAGAAAGAGAAATTATAGCTTTTTCCCCCTCGTCGTATCGTCGAAACGATGCTCATCGGAATGTGCTTTCGTTTGATATACACTTTGCTGCTTGTTATTTCTGATAAATAAATGCCCAACTCTCGTCCGTCTTGAACCCCCTATTTATTTTTTTAATGGACCAGAGCGATATCGTCAAAGCAAAAAATAACAATAATTCTCCCTGGAGGTCTAACGAAAAGATTCCTCATATAACTCCCCTCTCCCGCGCCGCGGTTAACTTGACGCTTCCTAGATATAGCTGTGTTTCAACGTTTGGACAGGTTTTCAAAGTAGATTTCACGGAGGGCTTTTCTCGTGAACGGCTACAAACAAAGCCACTACCCAACGGGGGCCAGGGGCATTACAGAAACGGTGTACTTCCTATTTCGAAACTGTATCCCTCTTCTTTTTTTCTCTCTCTCGCTCGCTCATACTGTTTTACTCGTGCTCGGTGTTCTTTAAAGTTTTCCGCATTGCAAAGCACTCTAGAAATCCGCTTTAAAAACCATTCCCCGGGGAAATGTCGTGTATTTACTATGTATATATATATATATATGTATATATCCATTTCTAGCGAGAACACAGTGATCTCTTTTTCTCGGGTTTTATACATTTTCCACGTACATCAACGTTTCTCTATGTATTACACATTTCGCGCGTTACAGCAGAACGCGCGTTAAATCCGATAAATTTTTTTCCTCAGATTTTTCGATCTTGGATTGGTTGTCTTTTTTTTAAGGTAGTAGTCTGGTAACTTTAGCCGATTTTCATGTCTTTTTTGGAGGGCGTTTTTTTGTAGGAAAATAAAAATGAATCGTTTTGCATATTTAGGATGTTTTTATTTACATATTAAAGATACAAAAAAAAATTTGTTTGAAAAAATTTAATAGCTTATTATTATTATTATTATTATTGATCGAAGTTGGCACCTCGAAAAAAAAGCACGTGGGTGGCCCCGGTGATTTTGGCTCTTGATGTTATCTGAAATAAAAAAAATTCTTGATAATTCGTAATGGCGGACTTTGGAAAAAAAAATGTTTTTTTCCAAAGTCCGCCATTTTGTTATTTATCCATGAAATTTAAGTTCAGTAGTTCCGACCACAATGACATGTCTATAGATTAAGAATTATCAAGAATTTTTGATTTCAGATAACATCAAGAGCCGAAATCACCGGGGCCACCCACGCGCTTTTTCTTTCGAGTTGCCAACTTCGATCAATAATAATAATAATAATAAACTATTAAATTTGTTCAAAATTATTTTTTTTTGTATCTTTAATATGTAAATAAAAACATCCTAAATATCCAAAACGATTCATTTTCATTTTCCTACAAAAAAACGCCCTCCAAAAAAGACATGAAAATCGGCTTAAGTTACCAGACTACTACTTTAAATGTTCTTTATTTTTTTTTCGTTAGTTTAAACGCCATCGGACAATGGATACGTCATTTTTTTTAAATTTACACTATTTCACGCACTTTGGTACAATAATCTCGCTTTGTTTTTTTTTTTTCTACGATTTTTGCCGTTTGATTGATCCGCCACCCCCCGCCCCCGGCATCCCGGTGAGTTTCCCCAAAAGAAATAGAACGCGATGGGTGTTTGCGAGCGAACTAATGTGGCTTGGGCAAGAAAATGAGTCGCGATCTGACAAAGTAGAAAAGAGATTGTATTGGCTGATAGAAAAGTTCTCTGGATACGTTTTACCGGTTATAGGAGGTATCCTATATTCAAGATGTACTATATTAGAGCGTAGAAAGACGGTGGAAGCTCGACAACGACGAGGACGATACGAGGAGCTTAGGCATCGCGCTCGCACCATCACCGCGAATCGCTACGGTCCGGGGACACGGGATGAGCTTCGGGAATTAAGTCCATAACTTCTTATCGGGCGGCTGCGATCATTTTGTGGGTGGAATCGACTTTTGCAAGATCTTTTATATATATATATATATATATATATATTTGTGTGTAGTTAGGCGACTGGTAATACCCGTGGTAGTAGCTGAAGGGACGAACGATGAGCTCCGAAAGTTCTCGGTAAATTTCGCAGATAAAACCTTTTTTGGATTGGCAAGTCGCGGAACGGTATGGCGATTGAACGAAAACAAAACGAAAAACAAAGAACACCGATGTAAAAGAAAAAAATGTGAGAAGATGGAGAAAAAAAAACAAGAAAGTTTTGGAAAAAGATTCGAACGTGCCCGGACCTGATTCTGATCTCGCACTAGAACTTTTGAAATCCAGTTGCGAATAACATAGTTTTTCAGGATTTTGCGTTTCGCTAGTATTTCTTTTTTTTTTGTATCCCTGGCGCGCCCTGAAAACCGAGTAAATTTGAAGGAATTATTACAACGGTTGTGTGGTGGGAAGAAAAAAATTAAATTGTCGATTTCACATTTTTGTCGTAACTTTTAAAACGTAAAAGAAAAAAATTTAAAAATTCGGGCTGACTATCGCGGGGACTAACTACTGATCCGGGCTCGCCGCGACCCTCATATACGCAAAATGCTCGAGAGCAGGGGGAAAAATTTATAATAAAAATATTTAAAAAAAAAACATTGACAACGAAAAAAAAAAATGAAACGCGGGTAAATGCGCAACCCTTCCCTCAACTAAATTCACGCCCCGTTTTGAAACAGACAGATATATTTTCGATGTTATTATGGTTCCGGGTTTTGTTTACTAGTCGTTTTTTTTTTTTTTCGACAATTTCACGGTCCCTTTCCCATTAATTTCTCCCAACGATCCTGTGTCTTTCTTTCTGGACGATTTTTTCCGTCAGCTTTGACCTTTCTTTTCTCTGGCGCGCGCGTAACGACAAGTAAAAAAAATAAAGCTCTCTATGACCTATTTTCTTTTTTTCTTCTCCCCTCCGCCACCCCTTTTCTTCTGTTCTCCTTTTATCGCTCACAGGATCCTCCGCGGTGATATCGCTCGAGGGGCCGGCGAAATGCTGTGAATGAAGTGGAAGCCAAACGCGAGCGCGAGCGCGCGGGCTTTGATGATCCGTGTGTTTGGCCGCCGATTCTTTAAATATCGATTATCAAAGTCGAAGGCTATTTGAGGGAGAGAGCTCGGATGCTATCGTTTGGGATTTTTCAATATAACAAAAGGGTCGTTGAATAAGCGCGACGCATTTGCGGTTTAAAGGATCCCATTGAAATGCCGGCTCGTCTTCTCTTCTTTATATATTTTTTTCTTCTTTACTGCCCCCGTTACCTCGGTTACACATATAGAGAGCACATCACCCACGAAGTGGGACACTTAACAAAAAATTCTTTGATTATTTTTTAACGATTTATTTGTCGTTCTGACGTCGCGAGAGATTTGGCACTCGTCAATCGCGTCTTTTGGCTTATTGTTACGTATTTTAGCGTGAAGAGATGCTGAAATCCGCGAAGTTGTGCCTTTGCGCGCCTCGGTTATTGCGTTTATCAATGCTGTGGGATTATTGTTATTATTGTTATTATTTAAAATCACAAGATATAGCGCGAAACGTGGAGTTATCTCGTTATAACTACGATGAAATATGGCGCGAGGTTCGCGGATGAAAACTGTGCCGAAGTACGAAGATAATCGCCAATCGTTGAATAACGAGAGGACGCCGATGGAGGTAATTTTTTTTTCTTTTTACTTTTTTTCTCTTTTCGCTCCAACCAATCATTATCTCAAATCGTTAATTTACAGTATATCATATAGTCATATAGTGTGTATAAATATAGGACATTTCAGAAAAAAAATATGGACAGTCTAATTATTTAAGGGAGGAAATAGGGTTGGACGGTTCAAAAAATCGATTTTTTTTAAATTTCATTAATTGTTAGTAAAACTATTGAAAAATATGTTCCCAAAATAAAAAATTAAAATTCCGACTCGTTCCATTGTCATAAGCCATTAAAGGGGGAAATAGGATTAGGACAGCGTTTTCTCAATGATTTTCATGAATTTTTTTACAGTATAAAAAATGAATATAATTTATTGAAACTTTGAGAATATTCTATACATATATTCAAGTATATACTAGAAAATTTTTGAAGGATTTCCTTGAAAAACACCGAAGAAAATTTATGACTGCCTTGACTTTGTTTTTCTCGGTACTATTTTTTCAAACGCGTTTTTCTGAAAACGACTTTTTTTGAACTTGCGGACACGCTAGTTTGAAAAGTTTTCGACCAATCGTTTTGAAAATTGGCAGTTACTTTCTTCATAGTATTGCGCTCTATATGAACCTAAAATAGGAATGTTATCATTATTTAAAATAATTTTTTTTTTGCAAATAAAGTTGTAAAAAATGGCAAAAAATCCTGCTTTTTTGTTTTGACCCCTGTAAGAAATTCTATTTTCTATTTTTTTGATAGCATTGAGGTTCATATAGAAGAGAGACATATAATAAAAGTAAATTCCAATCTCGTTTGATTTCAGATGAAAATTGCGGCTTTCAGAATGTACGCAAAATGCTGAGTCTGATTGTGAACTGCAATATGGGATCCCTAATATCTTCGGTGTTTTTCAAGGAAATTCTTCAAAAATTTTATAGTATATACTTAAATATATGTATAGAATATTCTCAAAGTTTCAATAAATTATATACATTTTTTATACTATAAAAAAATTCATGAAAATCATTGAGAAAACGCTGTCCTAACCCTATTTCCTCCCTTAAGGGCTTAGACCACTATAGAAGCCGATAAATAGGCTTCTTTGGGGATTTTTTTTTTTTTTCGGAAAAACTACAAAATAAATTGAGATTTCGAAATAGGGTGTTTATTATACGTATCAGTGACTGTATAGAATAATTTTTTTGGAACGATTAATTTCAAAATGGCGGCTGTGCAGCGTTTTTCCGATGACGTCTCCGATTTTGTTGGCCGGAAACATAACTCGGACAATTTTCAACAGATTCACTTGAAATTTTTAATATATCTTTAGAAATACATTGTCTACGGAAGTGCTTAGGATTTTTTTCGATATATTGATTTTTGGCCAAATGGCCGCACTTCTACGGTGAAAAGTGAACAATTTTCGTTGTGGGGTTTCAATGGAAAGTGTTGGAGGCATGAATTTTTCGAGAATTTTATTGATTTCTCGGGAAATTTAACTGTAATTTTTCTCGGTGAAAATTTGTGTTGCCATAATTTTTTGAGCATCTTGCAAAAAAAAACTACTCGGCACCGATATCGAACAATTTTAGGGTCCAGCGTTGATCGATTTGACGTTGAATCCTTCATACACCTATATATATATATCGTCTATATTTCCTCTTATTCGCTAATATCCTCTCTGAGCTCTGCAGAACCGGAAATTACCAATTTAACTTAATGCAACTTTCATTTAAACTATAATCAGCTTCGAGAGAGACAGAGAGAGAGAGAGAGGAGAGATATTGTAATTTCGAGACGGAGTTCAGATCAATATGAGATTGCAGAGTAAGAGGGATCCGCCCTCTGTATATGGCATACTGGTATGTACCAGAGGTACTCTGCGGAGGCACAACTCGAGGCCTTTCTCTCAATCTCCTCACTCCCTCCCTGTCTCCCTCTCTCTCTCTCTCTCTCTCTCTCTCTCTCTCTGTGTGCTAGCTTTTCTCTCCACTTAATCGATGTGCCCTTCCAAGAGAGAGAGAGAGAGAGAGAGAGAGAGAGAGAGAGAGAGAGAGAGAGAGAGAAAGCTCTTTTCGAGATTCTAGATTATTCGCATTGAGTGGTTCTCTCTGCATCAATCTCTCATTCGCTTCATCGACTTGATCGTTCCTTCATTAAAGTACCTTTAATGAACTTTTGCGTTATGATGTTTTCCTCACTCGTTATATTGACCCGACGAGAGCCGAACGCGATATCGAGCTTTTTTTCTCTCTCTGTCTTCATCGCTACTGTATTCGTCCTCAAATAATTTTCAGAAAGTTAACGTTAACCGTACATTTTTACGTAAAGCGTGAATAGAATTGAAAAAAAAAATAGAATAAACTTATCTCTCGTCTGATAATTACGTCGTGGGACGGAAAATTACGTTGGGAAATATGGAAAAGAGAGAGAGAGAGAGAGAGAGATAACATCGGAGTGAACGTTATATAATCTGTAGTGAAGATAATTATATCGAAATTTCAGACGGTCATCTTTTTTTTACTCGTCGCCCTCTGCATTGTCTGCTTTTTGTGTCGCTCTGACGTGTGTGCTCGCCAGTGACACAACGTGAAATATGAAAATTAGCGGTACAGCGAATATCTCATGCGCGCGCGCGTCACATCCCACAAAACCGTTAATCTCTTAACAATTGCCTTTCTGATTTTCATTATTCGTTTTCCAGAATTTTAAAATTCGTTCACCGAATGGCCAGAGATTTTTTACGTACCGTGATTTTTTTAATTTTTTTTGTACAACCTACTGAGTTCGTTATATCGATGAACTAGCTGTGCCCTGCGGTCTCATACGCATTATGAGTACATAACCAAGTGCATCTTACAGAAATACCATCCGGAAATTATGTGTGAATAAATAAAAGGACCAATGAGTAAAAAATAAATTGACGCCGCCGCCGCTCTTTGCGGTTATGGCATGAAGTTATATGGCTTCAAGCCTTTTCAAGTAAACGGACCATTTAATGGAAAAAGAATTTTTCAAATCGGGTTAGTATTTCCCGAGATTAGCGCGTTCAAACAAACAACCCCTCCAGCTTTCTTATACTATAATGTAGATATATTAGTAGACTAGTAAAATAGTTAGATTAGGATCAAAGCATGGAGTTGTATGGTTTAGAGCCTTCCCGAATAAACGGACCATCTAATGCCAAAAAAGAATTTTTCAAATCAGATCAATATTTCCCGAGATTAGCGCGTTCAAACAAACAACCCCTCCAGCTTTCTTATAGTAAAATCTAGATATATTAGTAGACTAGTAAAATAGTTAGATTAGGATCAAAGCGTGGAGTTATATGGCCTAAAGCCTTCCCGAATAAACGGACCATGTAATGCAAAAAGAATTTTTCAAATCGGATTAGTATTTCCCGAGATTAGCGCGTTCAAACAAACAACCCCTCCAGCTTTCTTATACTATAATGTATATATATTAGTAGACTAGTAAAATAGTTAGATTAGGATCAAAGCGTGAAGTTGTATAGTCTAGAGCCTTCCCGAATGAACGGACCATCTAATGCAAAAAGAATTTTCCAAATCGGATTAGTATTCCCTGAGATTAGCGCGTTCGAACAAACATACAAACACTCCAGTTTCATTATAGTAGTAAGATATGTGCTTTATTTCGTTGAAAACGAAAAAAAAAACAACATTGAAAACTAGCTGTGCTCTGAAAATTAGGATTATATATCCGTTTCATACGCATTAATGAGCACCTAATGCAATCTCATTAATTGAAAAAACCATTCGGAAATTATGTGGAAGAATGAGAGGACCAATGACTGAGAAAAATAAATCGACGCTGCCCCCGCTCCTTACGGTCATAGCATGAAAGTTATATGACCTAGAGCCTTTCCGAATAAACGGACCATCTGATGCAAAAAGAATTTTTCTCATCGGATTAATATTTCCCGAGTTTAGCGCGTTCGAACAAACATACAAACTCTTGAGCTTTATTCACATTAAGTACGATGTTTTGATATATGAATTTTCTATCGGGATATCGATACCCAACGTCGTACTGTTTCTTTCCTTTTCTTTGTTATCGATGTAATTATACGACACAGCATTTTTCATCTTGTTTTCACATTTCCGATCCGCGGCGATCCTCGTGCGAATAAATATTTGTCATTGCGGGGGTCGGAGGGTGGGTTCGGTCGGTCTCTCGTCACGTACGCACCAACGATAAACCAACACTGCATTCGCCATTGCGTATTCGGGGTTTTGTTGTTTAACGCAAATAGTACAATCTAAACGCGTCTGCGTACGTATTGTGTTATGACAAATACGATAAATCAAATTGCATAACTTGCCCGCACATATTACAACGATAGAGGACCGATTGCACGATTCGAGTATTATCAAAATTGGCTATTAATACCATCCAATTGTTATGTACGCGATACTCGTACGAATTTCAAATGAGTATTTTGTATTTTCATTATTGCACTTCCCAATGTATATCCATACGGGTTTTTAAGTATGACCCTTGCCCGCCCTTGGGTACCGAGTCGCTGTCAATACCGCGTTCGAATTATATGGATTTTTATGGTTTTTTTTTGGTTTTCTTTTAATAATTATCAGACGCCATGAGAAAACTCGATGAGACTTTACGCGGATAGGAATACGCGAAAAATCGTGATACCGAGTGTTTTGTCGTTTAGAATTGTCAAGACAGATGCGTATGATAAAAGTTAAATAAACTAATTAACGGGTTGGGCCACTCTAGAGGGCGAAAAAAATAGGCTTTTTTGGGGATTTTTTTTCAGAGAAACTACGAAATAAATCGAGATTATAAAACAGAGTGTTTATCATACGCATCAGTGATTGTGTAGAATAATTTTTTTTGAAGCGATTAATTTCAAAATGGCGGCTGTGCAGCGTTTTTCCGATGACGACTCCGGTTTTTGTTGTGCCGGAACACATAACTCGGACAATTTTCAACCGATTCACTTGAAATTTTCAATATATCTTTCAAAATACATTGTCTATGAAAGCGCGTAAAAAAAAAATTTTTTTTTATATTTCATAGTTCATTTGTTATTGACAATTTTCTGACGATTTTTTAAGCAAATTTCTCCACGTTTCACTTTAGATGTGCGCCATTTGGCCAAAAATCAATATATCGAAAAAAATCCTACGCACTTCTATGGACAATGTATTTTTAAAGATATATTGAAAATTTCAAGTGATTCGGTTGAAAATTGTCAGAGTTATGTGTTCCGGCCAACAAAAACCGGAGACATCGCAAAAACGCTGCATTTTGAAATTAATCGTTTCGAAAAGATTATCGTATACAGTCACTGATGTGTATGATAAACAGCCTATTTTGTAATGTCGATTTATTTTGTAGTTTTTCTGCAAAAACATCCCCAAAAAAGCTTATTTTTTCGGCCTCCAGAGTCGGCCTCCCTTAAGGACGGAAATAGGGTTAGACGGTTCAAAAAATCGATTTTTTTTATTTCATAAATTGTTAGTAAAACTATTGAAAAATATGTTCTAAAAATTTGAAATAAAACTTCCGACTCGTTCTATTGTTATAAGCTATTAAGGGGGGAAATAGGGTTAGGACAGCGTTTTCTCAATGATTTTCATGAATTTTTTTATAGTATAAAAAATGAATATAATTTATTGAAACTTTGAGAATATTTTATACATATATTTAAGTATATACTATAAAATTTGTATATATATATTTAAGTGTATACTATAAAATATTAGCGACCCCATATTGCTTGTTTTTCTTGGTACTATTTTTTCAAACGCGTTTTGCTGAAAACGACTTTTTTTGAACTTGTGTACACGCTCGTTTGAAAAGTTTTCGACCAATCGTTTTGAAAATTGGCAGTCACTTTCTTCATAGTATTGCGCTCTATATGAACCTAAAATCGGACTATCGTCATTATTTAAAATAATTTTTTTTTTGCAAATAAAGTTGTAAAAAATGGTAAAAAATCATGCTTTTTTGTTTTGACTCCTGTAAAAAATTAAATTATCTATTTTTTTGATAGCATTTAGGTTCATATAGAAGAGAGACATATAATAAAAGTAAATTCCAACCTCGTCTGATTTCAGATGAAAATTGCGGCTTCCAGAATGTACGCAAAATGTGAGTCTGATTGTGACCTGCAATATGGGCTCGCAAATATCTTCGGTGTTTTTCAAGAAAATTCTTCAAAAATGTTATACTATATACTTATATATATGTATAAAATATTCCCAAAGTTTCAATAAATTATATTCATTTTTTATACTAGAAAAAAATTCATATAAATCATTGAGAAAACGCTGTCCTAACCCTATTTCCCCCCCTAATCAATCGCCGAATCTCTCGTGTCTACAGACGCAATAGCACAGATTCTTGAGAGCTTTCCGACCTCTCTGATACGCGGTATGATATCGTTTTTAGCGTCAGATTCGAGCATGAGCAATGGAGGGATAGGATCGCCCCAACATAGGGGAAGATCAAAATGACACAGCTGCCGCCTGTCTAAAACCATTGAGGAAGAACGAGACGAGCCAAGTGATGTTGGCAACGTTCGCTCGGGGCTATACGCTATTTCACGCGATAAGACCTTTCTTATTGAGAAATCTTGCTGAGGGGTGTAACGATCGTAATTCTACTCTCCAAGACGAGCAAGAAGTAGAGTAAGAAGCTTCTTCTTCTTCTTCTTCTTCTTCTTCCGCTCTAGGATTACACAGTTTTATTCTTGTTCTTGCTGCGATTCGTGCTCACTCCACGTAGCAATTTACTTTGAGCCGGCTTTGTAATACGGACACTCTCCAATCTTTGCAACTTAATGTAATCTCCGTTATCAATTTTTGATTAACCCATCGAACACCCCGTCCACTTATATACCAATATGTCCTCTGGCTGATGGTATTCAGCGTTGACTTTTTTTTCAACCCTTTCGTGTGTATACCGAACGAACCTTTAATTCAACCCCCCTCAACTCCCCTCCGCCACCAAGCTTTAAATTTTACCCCTAAGAACCCTAAGTTACCCTATCGGTCTGTTTCTTGATAATATAGTTCAGGGTAGTGGCTGATGACCCGATTTTTTTTTGGACTAAAGGACTACACTCAATTTGCTTTAGCGATCACGATCGTTCAACGAAATGGATCCGGCTCTACTGACGTATCCATTCGGGGTATGTGCCCCCGTGAGGTGTCATCTTACCGATTGAAGACCTTTGGAATTCACAACTTACGAAATGACGCTCGAACGTCGTCGTTGCTAACGACGGAAACGCCCGTATAGGGGAGGGTGGGTAGCAATGTGTCGAGGTACTGGTAAAGGTGAGAGAGAGCCGTATGGAAACGCTCTCTCGTATCGGAGAATCACGGAGGCATTATTGATTATTGCAAATGGCAGCGTGGAGAGAATCCCACTCCTATCGGGAGCTTATAATGCACCATTCACCGTTATATTGTCGTGATTCTCTGCTGGTACGTGGCTCTGTGTGTGTGTGTGTGTGTGTGTGTGTGTTTACATTTATCGATGATAGGATACACGGGGATATTTATACGTTCGTGGATATGATTGTATATGGCACGTCATAGATATTTTAACGAAGCACACTTGTGTCTATATATTTTGCCTATACACGTGTAACGAAGCATAAGTACATTTGGGGGACACGAGAGAGAACCGAGCAAATTTTCCACCGTCAGCCATTCGAATTTCGAACTATTGTGACGAAAAAACAAAAAGAACGAAGTGTTTTATCGATACTATTATCGGCAATTATATTAGCACTCATTCACCATCCGCGTGTGCGAGAAAATCGTTTGAACCGATCTTGAAGCTTTGCCTCGCATTTTTCCATGTCTCGTGCAAAATCCCACGCACTTCCATAAACAATGTATTTTTAAAAGATATATTCGAAATTTCAAGTGAATCGGTTGAAAATTTTCGAAGTTATGTTTCCGGCCGACAAAAACGGAGACGCTGTCGTAAAAATGTTGCACAGCCGCCATTTTGAAATTAATCACTGCAAAAAAATTATTGTATACAGTCACTGATGTGTATGATAAATAGCCTATTTTGTAATCCCGATTTATTTTGTAGTTTTTCGGAAAAAAAATCCCCAATAAAGCCTTTTTTTTCAGCCTCTAGAGTGGCCTAATCCGTTAAGAAAGGTTAAGGTAGCAGCCGAAAGTTCTGCTAAAATTTTCATTAAATATCGGAAACAGATTACTATCAAGTTTTACAGAATCCCCCCGCGGGGTCAAATGAGTGTACGCGTAACGTCGTAGACATCTAACGATGAATAATTAATCGTTATTCGACGAAGGTTCACGGGCTATTATTCTTATTCTCGGAAAGTCCATTAATAAATCACCTTGCAACAGAAGCAGCGAAAAAATAGCATCAGAATTTAGTAGTGCTATAGAGCTATTGTCTATAGCGTTGGTCGTGCCGTTAGAAATTGTAGAGATGATATGATATCTTGTAAATGTACAAAAATAATATCTCTTCCGCGGCCCTTCTACGACGATTGACAACTGTGAGCTTTTTTGCTAATGAATAATACCATTCGTCTCGAGGCGAAGAGAATCGATATCGCGCCGGTGTAGCTCTTTCGAGGGGTTGAAATATTAGCAAACACTCTGCGTCATTGTACGAGAACATTGAGGAAAATTCATATTTTTTAAATGGAAAAAAATGTAGGATTTTTTCCGACCAATCGCTCTTTCGGGGAATTAGCTTTAACGATCTTATTTTTTTTTTCGTAAACCACGAGATATTTTTCTCTTTACTGCATTACCAATACGAGACGTAAATTCAAAATTTTCCCCTCATTTCGTATCGAACATTCAATGACCGCCCTGTATTCTTAACATCCGTATTTTCTTCGTGACGGCCCGACGATACTCTTGACTTGGAAAACAAAAAAACAAAAAAAAAACATTCACGAAGCATCGGAGCCCACGCAAAAAGGCAACTCGTTATTCGCAAGACTTTCGTGAATCTATCGCGAAACTTCGGGCGAGAGATTGGCAAAAATGTCAATGGCTCTCGAACGGAGACCTTATCGTACATTAGCCGAAGCTAAAATGTCTATAGTATGTGGAAATCATTCTATAAAGATACGGATAACTGCTGTTACGACACACTAATGCCGGGTACAGATAGGAAAACGAGCTTTCGTTGTCTATTTTACGAATACCATCAATCACGATAAAGATATTTTGCATTTTTTTTATTTATATATCTTCAGACCGGCTGTGCTTCGGAGACTCGACGACAGGGAATGAGAAGGAGAAGTTAGTCGAGGAGTAATGGGAAATGGCGATGAACGATGTGGGAGAACTAATGAGAATAGTATCGTTAAAGAATTCTATCTGAGAAAGCACAGATTTCAGAATGATTCGATTTCAGTTATCCATTGGCCTCGACCAATTTTCCGTTCAACGCGATGGAAGTGGTGAAGAAACATTTTTTCAAATTTCAACCATCAAATTAGGCTCTCACCTATTTTAGGCTAGTTTTTACACATTTAAAGGGCTCACATAACCCTGCGCGCGCGCAGAGAATAGAGTAAACTTGAAAAATTATTATAAACTTTATATGGTGAAAAAAAAATTAAATTGTCGATTTTACATTTTTTATTAACTCTTAAACTATGAGAAAAAAAATGTGAAAAATTTTCGTTGCCAATATAAACATTATTTTGTTACGGGTATAAATGGACTACCCAAGCGCGCGTGCTAAGAATCGAGTAAATGTTAACAATTATTATAAACGTTATATGGTGAAAAAATAAATAAATTGTTGATTTTACGTTTTTTATTAACTCTTCAACTATGAGAAAAAAAATGTCAAAAATTTTTTTTGTCATCATTAACATTATTTTTTTACGGGTATGAATGGACTACCAAAGCGCGCGCGCTGAGAATCGAGTAGATTTGAAAAATTATTATAAAGTTTATATGGTGAAAAAAAATTAAATTGTTGATTTTACATTTTTTATTAACTCTTAAACTATGAGATAAAAAATGTCAAAAATTTTTTTTTTTCGATATTATCATTATTTTTTACGGGTATAAATGGACTACCGATGAAAACCATGGCGGCTCATTGTCGACATCGTAACCTCATCAAAAATTGTGCAATCTGCAAAAATAAAAAAGAATCTAGTACAATAATGTAGTACTAATAATTTGACGGAGGGATTTTTTTTCCTTCAAAAATAAAGAAATTACGGTATTTCGAACTTTAGTATACAATTTAAAAAAAAAATTAGTGTCTGATAATTTATAAAAAATTGTTCAACCAAAAAATTCACAAACCTCTCGTCGGACTACAGAGAAAATTATTATCAAGATTTAAAAAAAAAACAAAAAGTTTAAAAAATATTAAAAATTGACTGAGTTATCGTGTCGACATTGTCTAAGAACATAGTTTCGAGAAAACCACGTTTAAATAATGTTAATGTTAAAAAAAAAATTGTTAACATTTTTCTTCTTATAGTTGTAGAGTTACAAAAATGTGAAATCAATAATTTAATTTTTTTTCTCACCATATAACCTTTATAATAATTTTTCAAATTTTCTCGGTTTTCAGCGCACCCAAGGGGTAATGCGAGGTCTTAAAATCGACGGCGGGGTTGAAGGATCTGAATCTGCCGGGAAAATTACTTCAACTCTCGTGTCTGATTTATTATCAGCGAATCGTTTCGACGGTTTGCTATCTTAAATATTTCTCATCCGATCTGGACCTCAAGATAGCGATATATTTTCTTCTCCGCGTCAAGATACGAATGATAAATAACGATATGGCTGTCAATTCGGATCGTAGCAAACGGGAATATTATATACAGTGGTAATCGCGAAGTTTAGTCTGGCAATGACTATAAAAAAAACTAAGCGAAGCAGATTGCTTCGGGGGTTGCTCGCGAGAACAATGCGGTGGAAGAGAGAAAGAAAAAAAAATAAATCGGGAACAAAGCTTCCGTTTTTGTGTTTTTTTTTTTTTTGCTCACGCGCTTTTACTATTGCACCCGGGTGCCATCAGGCACGCTTTCACGTTCGCGTCCGTGTCACCGCGAGAACACGCCGGCTTTTGCCACCCCCCAAACCTCCCCCCACTTTCATAAACGATCTACATACTCGTACACTCGTTCCCCACGTTCAAATACCAATGTCAATGTTTGTGTACAAACGTTAAGGTATATCTATGCCGATGGGATAGGGGTGTGTATACCGTAAGGGAGAAAACGGTGCACGTTCGCAGCTTTGTCTGACACAATGCTAACATCGATATCCCAGACTTTACCTGGCCCCCGCAAAGCTCTCTTTCTCTCATTCTCTTCTCTATATCCGGGGAAAAAGTTCCTATGCATATGCACGTCCGCGCGCAACGTCCGCAAATCGTTCTCGGGGCTCTACTGACATTTACGAGAGTCACGTGGCTTCTAGGATCGAGTACAATAAAAAATAACCGAGCGACAATGGAGGAAGAGATCGGGAGCTTGTGATAGAGACGGAAAAAAAGGGGGATGAAAGCGCAAAGTGGAGAACGCTACACCGACTACGTGTGACCGACTATGAAACGCGACGGATGCCTCGAAAATGGTGATGGCTGTAGAAAGTTTGAAGAACGTAGCGTTCTCCCAATCCTGAAATAATTCAAGTAAATTTGAAAATCAAGTAATTTTGAGCATCAAGTAAATTTGAGAATCAAGTAAATTTGAGAATCAAGTAAATTTGAGAATCAAGTAAATTTGAAAATCAAATAAATTTGAAAATCAAGTAAATTTGAAAATCAAGTAAATTTGAAAATCAAGTAAATTTGAAAATCAAGTAAATTTGAACGAGAAGGCCAAAGTAAGAGGTGCATTGCTGGTCGCTCGCTGCGCTCGCTCGCCATGAGGGGGTGCGTTGCTAAAGGGTTGGCTTGAATTGGGTGTGACCCTTAGCGGGTCGAGCCCAATAACTTCCCGCACATCCCTCGAAAGAACGTATGAAAATTCGTTCATTTATTTTTAATTGCCCCTATTTGTTTTTTTTTGCATTAATATATAAATTATCTATTGAAAAAAAATGGTGAAAAAAATCAAAATACATAGTTGAAAAAAAAAAGTTGGATTTGGGGGGAAAATGTTTCTTGGCGTTTTCACAAGTTTCATTGCAATAACTCAGCCGATCGCTGAGACGATTTCGCCCGATAGTTCACTCGAGTCGTGAGTTCCACAGAGACACGCATCGATTGCAAAAGAAAAATTTCAAAATCCCACCCGTTTCCCAATGAGAAATCGTCGATTTTGTGCAAAAGTCATTTTTGTTTTTCAATAATTTTCGCCGAATATCTACGAAACCGCTGAGATGATCAAGATCACACTCCTTTCCGCTCTAAGTTATGTCAAGAGCGTTCGTTTGATGAAATTGGTCTGCAGTTTTAACACAACCTTCTCAGATAGATTCTTCAGGTATTGACCGAAGGAATAAGATTTCCGATAATTATTTATATATTTTTTTAACAATTCAATGAAAAAATTTTAGTCGAAAATTGGAATTTTTTCTTTTTGGAGCGCGCCATTTTGTCAAAAATGAAAATTTCGACTTTTCCTTCAATCAGTACTTAGATTTATCTGTCCACTAATAGAATCTCTTTGGTTTTTTTACTTTGGATAATCCAAACCGGAGATATCGTGCTCACCGTCAGACATCCTTTTTTTTAGAGGAGCTCCCGGAGAGATCGGCTTTAGCCAGCTTTAAAAATCATTATTTTTACAAATAAAAAATATGAAAATAAAGTTAAAAGTCGTCACAATGCGTATATAAGTTTTTACGTTAATAAATTAAAATGTCTTACCCGGAAAAATTCTTGAAAAATCGCCTTTTTTTGGTCTCCTGACTGCGTATAATTCCTTAAGGGAGGAAATAGGGTTAGGACAGCGTTTTCTCAATGATTTTCATGAATTTTTTTATAGTATAAAAAATGAATATAATTTATTGAAACTTTGAGAATATTTTATACATATATTTAAGTATATACTATAAAATATTAGCGACCCCATATTGCAGGTCACAATCAGACTAAGCATTTTGCGTACATTCTGGAAGTCGCAATTTTCATCTGAAATCAAACGAGGTTGGAATTTATTTTTATTGTATGTCTTTCTTCTATATGAACCTAAATGCTATCAAAAAAATAGAAAATTGAATTTTTTACAGCGGCCAAAACAAAAAAGCATGATTCTTTGCCAATTTTTACAACTTTATTTGCAAAAAAAAATTATTTTAAATAATGATATTATTCCGACTTTAGGTTCATATAGACCGCAATACTATGAAGAAAGTAACTGCCAATTTTCAAAATGATTGGTTGAAAACTTTTCAAACTAGCGTGTACGCAAGTTAAAAAAAAGTCGTTTTCAGAAAAACGCGTTTGAAAAAATAGTACCAAGAAAAACAAGCAATATGGGGTCGCTGATATCTTCGGTGGTTTTCAAGGAAAATCTCCAAAAAATTCTTTAAAATTTTATAGTACATACTTAAATATATGTATAAAATATTCTCAAAGTTTCAATAAATTATATTCATTTTTTATTCTATAAAAAAATTCATGAAAATCATTGAGAAAACGCTGTCCTAACCCTATTTCCCCCTTTAATGCCTTGTAACAATAGAACGAGTCGGAATTTTCATTTAAAATTTTGGGAACATATTTTTCAATAGTTTTACTAACTTTTTATGAAATTAAAAAAAAATCGATTTTTTTAACCGTCTAACCCTATTTCCTCCCTTAATTAAAAACACAAAGTCATTGAAAATACGAATGTACAACGTGCAACATCGCATTAGCGGAAGCGAGACCCTTCTACGTGTTTGTGCAACGATTTAAAAGTCGAGCTATTTGTGATTTAGCGGTTTATTATTGCGGGGTCACGATCAAATACGTTAATCGTATCATACGGTCATTTTTCAAATTTATTGAATATTTACATCTCGATATTTCGTAACGGAACAAACGTTACTTTGGCAAAAAGCTTAACGCACACACAAACGCACGAGAACAATCGACAACAGTGGTCGACATTTTGTGTGTTTTGTGTGTCCATTCGCACACTTTGGTTGAATCCAAGCATTAATAATGATCAGCACGATCGTTTTCCATTAATGTGCAATTCTCTCTATCTCTCTCTCTCTCTCTGTTCATTCATACAACGAGGATAAGTTACTTTGTATGGCGTGTGTGTGTGTCCGTTTGTATTTTTGTGGACGAACATTTTTTTTTACATTTCTTTATCCAAGTCTCGAGCGCGCAATTTATTTGGAGTAGACCCCGCTGCTTGGAAAGTGCTTTTTTTCCTCCCCCTCGGAGATCGTCGTCGTGCTGCCGCTACTATTCGGCAAAAAATCGAACAATCATGACATATTCGGACACTTTTTTTTTTTTTCATTCCGCACGAGGTACATCCCGAAACTTTTCGATCATCGAAAATGAATTGAACGATTCTTCGACGTTTTGCCGAAAAGAAAATAAAATAAAATAAAAAAGAACACGGTACGAGGAAAGGAATTGGTGCTTCCGCGAGATTGGAAATATATTTGTTGCGATTTATAAAGACGGATACGTCGACTGGAGATGTAAAAAACAAACATAAAATGTTATTCGATCGAGCAAAATTTACGGAACGAAATTAAAGAGTGGTATCAAAGGGTTTTCTGCTTGATATCCAATTTTTTTCTTTTGTTTGTTAATTCATTTTTTTTTTCCACTATATATCGAATTGTTCGTTGAATATCGCAGAGATCATAACGTTCAATCGATCGTGAAGGTATTTTTTAAATTTGAACAAATTTTTAACTCACTCGTCACTGTCCTCAGCGGCCATTGCGAATTGCCGAGGCAGATGAACGATCTATGTCGAAGGCAATGTTTGCCCGTGTAAATATTACCTCGGAAAAGTATTATAGAGACGCGATTTTATTTTGCAATTCAGACAACTGTTTACGGATGGTTAACTCGTTTTTTTCTCCAATATACCACCCCCGGTTTAACGACCGATCCATGCGTCCCACACCGTTTTTTTTTGTTTCGCTTCTTTCCCGCCCCCAATCTTTCTCTCTTTTCTATTTTGAGCTTCGCACCCGCCGTATTATCGATAAATGGGCGAGAGGGAAAAAAATAAATAAAATTCCGAATATTTCCATATCAACGGAATCGTGGGGATGAACCGATGTTCGGATAAAGTCACGTGAATTTTATCATTCCGTAAGGGTTGTGAATTATCGTTTGAGATAACGCGACCTCGCGCCTCGCCCTTTTTTTTCCACCCCCCACGATTTAAACTATCCGTCGTCGTCGCAACAAAAGTGCAACGTATTCTCTCTCTTTCTCTCTCGCTTTCTCTTCAATTATCGCGAGAAAATTTATGAAAAATCGAAACCCTTTACCCTTTCTTCGCGAACACATTATCGATCGATCGACGATGATAATCGCCGTAAAAAGCCTTGGCGTCGCTCGAAAAGCTCGGGTAACAAGTTACCGTGGGACGAGGGGGATGGAAAGAGAGATGACCCGATCACAACCGGTCGTCGAGCTTCAATCTTCGAGATTGTATCGATCGGCGGAGGGGGAAAATTGAAATTTTACGTGTGAGAGACTCGAAAAATCGTTCTTGGTACATATCGACAGGGTATATATATCCTGTGAAATCGTATACTCTGGTAACATCGACGAGAAAAGGGTGAAACGTTAATGGGGGTTGGGGCCACTCTAGAGGCCGAAAAAAATAGACTTTTTTGACGATTTTTTTTCAGAAAAACTACGAAATAAATCGAGATTACAAAATAGAGTGTTTATCATACATATCAGTGACTGTATAGAATAATTTTTTCGAAGCGATTAATTTCAAAATGGCGGCTGTGCAGCGTTTTTACGATGACGTCGCCGTTTTTGTTGGCCGGAAACATAACTCCGACAATTTTCAATCGATTCACTTGAAATTTTCAATATTTCTTTAGAAATACATTGTCTATGGAAGTGCGTACGATTTTTTTCGATATATTGATTTTTGGCAAAATGGCGCGCGTCTAAAGTGAAAAGTGAGAAAATTTGCTCGGCGTCTGGAACGCATTTCGTTGTTCGCATCTTCTCGGCCTTCTGAGAACATTTTGTACGACCGAGAAACGTTGCTTTGGTCCAAGGTAGCTTCACCATATGCCACAGTCAACATTCGGAATGCGTCCGCGCACTTAATTTTGTTTTTCACACAAAATTTGATACAGATTCTTTGATCCATTTTTTGGAATAGGCAAAAATCGAAGACAAGCCAAAACACGTCTAACAAAAACAGCTGTCAACAATTAACTAAACATTCAAAATGGCCAATTTTTTCAGCATAAGTGAGGGACATGAGTACCAAACTAACGCCACAAAAAAATCGAAAATCGAATATACGTAGCCCGCGGAAATTCAAAATTCGCGATACTTTTTGAACAGACCTCGTATTCTCCAGTCGTACGTTGATATTTAAAGTGAATTATTAATGAAAATTCTGACGGGGTCGAATGTACATAATGTAAAATGCTTTTGAGGTAATAGGCGCGCGCGCGCGATGTAAATTCCCCTGGGGAATATATTTCTGCAATTTCAAATCCCACAAAAACATGTAGATGGCGCTGGGCGTGTTGCTTTTTCTTTAAAATTTTCATCATTACATACAAAATTCCGCTCCCTTCGAGATAATACTTTGGCCAATCCATCAACTTTACGTACGTCCGACTGTCTGATGCTTGTTACAATTTTGTGGTTAGATTCTCGAGAAAAACGTTGCCGCGGGTATTACATGCATAGTTCAGCATTTCGGTACGAATCGGAATAACCGAGATCTAGAGAATAATTTATCAGTCTATGGTTCTGTCAAATGTTTATTTCTTTTTTTGTTCATAATTTTTTTCTGTTCCCAGGGGGTTTTTCCAGCATTTTGATTTTATTTATATTTTCTCATTTTTACCCCTATCACTGCTAATCCACATTTTGCCAAGCTATTCTAACTTCCAGTTGATTTTCTCGTTTTTTAAAAATATTTATCACAAATTAAAAATGTAAGGACACCTAAGAGCTTTTTTTGAGTAATAGTAATTATTCAAATTTGCCGTTCATTGCGGTTAATTTTAGGGTGGTTTTAAAATTGAAAAATCGATTTGTCGAATCGATCATACAGTTTTTTTTTTTCTTGTAAGTAATTAATTTCGGAGAATAACGGGATGAATTCAGTAAAGTTGTCAATTTGAACGTGCATGCATGATTAAACATCAGGTTCTACAGCGAAATTCCTTGTACACGAGTAATTTGGGTAATAAAAAAAAACGCGGATGAGCACGTAAATGCGAGCAAATTTTCGTGTTCACGTACGTTGTGAGAGCTTTGGCATGACGAAACATCGCTGTACCGTGAAAAATGTTTACAGTCTAGATTTTTTCTTCCAGATTATGCGCTATTTTGTACGTGCATATATACATATCATATATGTACGGACTGTGTATTATTCATCCAGGCGTAAAGTATTCCCGCTGAGGCAGTAAAAACCTTTTATTTCCTTTTTTTTTAACGACCCATAACTTTTCCAGTTACGGATTCTTCGCCGAGAAGCCTCGTCGGAAAGGGCTGTTTTAGTGTAAAAAATCACTTAAACATTTCAAAATAAAATCCGAAGAGCGTAGAGATCTCAAGAATTCGGAAAGGGCTGTTTTAGTGTAAAAAATCACTTAAACATTTCAAAATAAAATCCGAAGAGCGTAGAGAGCTCAAGAATTTCACGTGATTCGACATAAATATATCCTTTTAATTATCAACAAATACATGTACTCGAATATTCCTCTAGGATGTTCCGATGGATCTCTTTGACACGAAATATTCAATGGAACCGAAAATTCGATAGAAATATGCGCAAAAGAAAGCTCTCAAGTGAAAAAACTGGGCAGCGGATTTTTATTAACACCTCTATTAGAGGAGGTTTCCAACAGAGTGCGTACTGCAAAGAAAAAAACTGCGCGAAAAAAACGGAGAACTAAAGAAACATCGCATTTTTAGCTTAGGATATTAAAAATAATATTCGACATTTAAAATAGCCATAATTTCGTGAAAGTTTTCAAGAGTCCTTAATAATTATTACAATTGAAATATAAATGGATTAAAAAAAATAACTAAAAACACAATGTTTCTTTTGTTCTTTTATTAAATTCATTTCCATTTTAGTTATAATAATTATTAACGACTCTTCGAGACTTTCAAAAAATTATCGCTATTTTAAACGTCGAATATTATTTTTAACTTCTATTAGAGGAGGTTTCCAACAGAGCGCGTACTACAAAGAAAAAAACCGCGTGAAAAAGAACGGAGAACTAAAGAAACATCGTATTTTCAGCTTAGTATATTAAAAATAATATTCGACGTTTAAAATAGCTATAATTTCGCGAAAGTTTTCAAGAGTCCGTAATAATTATTACAATTGAAATATAGATGGATTTAAATAAAAGAACTAAAAATACTATGTTTCTTTAGTTCTTTTTTGTAAATTCATTTCCATTTCAATTACAATAATTATTAACGACTCTTCGAGACTTTCAAGAAATTATCGCTATTTTAAACATAGAATATTATTTTTAATCTTCGAATTGGCTTTAAATGATCACCAGAGAAATCTGCGGTCAGGAGGAAAAAGAGAAACCGTATCATAATCGAGAATTAAACGAGCGTGTTCGCCAAAGGGTCATTGCCATTTGTCGTACGTGACCTGGAATATGTAAAGACACTCTACGAGCGCGAGCACGAGTTCGAGCTAGAACCCTCGGTGGGGGCTTCTTCTTCTTCTATGTCGCTTGGCGTTTCCTAGAATTCGAGTTGTACAAGTTTCCGGGAAATTATACGGCCGACATCGCGTTATGAGTAACGGGCCACTAGATACAAATCTTCTCGCGAACGAAGTCGCGTTTTCTTCATAAACTTTAAAAATTCATCATTCGATCGTTGCATCTATGCTTTTTCTTTTTTTTTTTTTTTCTAATTATATCCGCAGCTTGTAGTGCCAATTTCTAAAATTATCATTCTCATTCGAAACTATCGATCCGATTATATAGACTGTACAATAGTCCATCCGTGAAATTTCAATTCCGGAAACACATAAAAAATTCATGAATTTTTCGTAGGTTTTTTTTCTCAATTTTTTTTACATTCAACTTTTAAATTGACACGGAAACATTATTTCCATAGTGCTGCATGTTAATAAAATATACTTTCTCATTTATGCCGTCATATTTAGCCGCAAAATTATAAAAACCAGCGTGGCCTGAGTCTCATCACAGGGCGTATTAACGACTCTAGAGGTCGAAAAAATAGGCTTTTTTGGGGATTTTTTTTTTCAGAAATACTACAAAATAACTCGAGATTACAAAGTAGGGTGTTTATCGTACATACCAGTGATTGTATACAATAATTTTTTTGAAGCGATTAATTTAAAAATGGCAGTTATGCAGCGTTTTTGCGATGACGTCTCCGGTTTTTGTTCGCCGGAACACATAACTCAGGCAATTTTCCAACCGATTCACTTGAAATTTTGAATATATCTTTAAAGATACATTGTCTATGGAAGTACGTAGGATTTTTTTTTGTTATATTGCATAGTTCATTTGTTATTAAAAATTTTCTAACGATTTTTTCAAAAAAAATTTTCACTTTTCACTTTAGAAGTGCGGCCATTTGGCCAAAAATCAATATATCAAAAAAATTTTACGCACTGCAATAGACAATGTATTTTTAAAGATATATTCAAAATTTCAACTGAATCGGCTGAACATTGTCTGAGTTGTGTTTCCGGCCAACTAAAACGGAGACATCATCGGAAAAACGCTGCACAGCCACCATTTTTAAATTAATCGCTTCAAAAAAATTATTGTATACAGTCATTGATATGTATGATAAACACCCTATTTTGTAATCTCGATTTATCTTGTTGTTTTTCTGAAAAAAAATCCCCAAAAAGCCTATTTTTTCGACCTCTAGAGTGGCCTAACCCGTTGGATGGTTCTGACTATCGCTTGTTTTGACTACTTAAAGTAGTTAACCGCGCTCCAGTCAGACTACTGGCACGGCATACTATAGAAAAATATAGATACAGTGTGTAAAATGATTTTTCGGCTATCTAACAATGTTCTCGTATGATAATCTCTATGATATAATAATTATAATTATTTACAGAGCCACACGAATTTGCGGTATTACGTTTTTCATTCATTCTACTCACTGTAAAATTTATTTCCAATTTTTTAGCGCTTTTTTTTCACATCAAGCATATTTTGTTGATGCATTTTCCGCAATTGAAACGACGTTTTTTTTCTCTCTTTTTGTAGCTCCAATTTGCGTATATATGCATGGAAATTAGAAGGGGTAAGGGGATGTGTAAAAGGTGAAAAACGGCATAAAATTGGAAAGAAAGGAAAAAAAATGTATATCGAACTTTGCAGGTTCTCTCGTGTGAATTATTTACGGTGAATTCGAAAAATTCTACCAACGTTCCGGTAACGGAGATGCATTAAGGTAACTTGAATATTCAATTAGTACGATTTCCTGGGCCGGGCGGGGTGTAAATGAAGTATTCAAACTGTACGTTACACGAATGAGTGAGTTATTCTTGGTAGGATAAAATGTAATATCTAACGACGAATTACCGTCGCTAGTCATTGGTGATATTTTATTCTTACGATTGAAAGGTCCCCAAAAAATAATTATATTGAAATATTGTTTCTTTAATTTTTGTCAGGGCTTTTTTCCCCCCTTTGAAAATTGGGTCAATTTTCAGGTGTTGTCACACATCTCTGGCGTGGTTGATGAGAATTTAATTACGAAGCCCGAGGCTTCCCAAAGTCGCATTAAGCCGATTTCACTCATTCATGGTTTATCAATTACCGCGTTAGACAACTGACTCGAACACTCTCTCTCTCTCGAGACTCAACTGTATACCCTCTGCGTCGCACAGGGAAAAGCTCATATTACAGTTATACCCTCGGTTACCTCTCACCTACGGCAATATAACTAATTATAAATAAGGGATGATGACGCACGAGAATTGGTGCTTAATACATAATGCCGCGTTGATGGAAGCCCTAATTCAATATTCACATGAATAATTCACCCCTGTCTCCCCTTTGAAAAGTTTAAGTGTTGGAAAGCTCCTCGGTGTTATTGATCTAAAAAAAATGGAAAAAAAAACAAACCGTTTACTCACCGCGCGAGAACGTGCGCGAAACAAACTTCATTTGTGCGCGCGCGCGCACGCGACGACGACGAATTTTCCTCCGCAAAATTTTCATTAGTCGTTACTTTGTGAAACTTACTTTTTTGTGAAAAGGAGAAAAAGTGAAGAAAAAAACAAGAGATATATTTCGAAATTTCATTCGCGATGGTATAAATCTATGTATTTTTATGTATTTGTTCCAGAGTGCTTTTCGTAATAAATCTCGAGATTTACATGCTTTTTTTTTTTGTTCTTTTTCACGGTGTGTGCACACGTCTCGTGCCGTTGTCAAAAATCAGTAAGTGTCGAACGGAAATTTAGCAGCTACCTAGAACAGTCACTCCACTAACGTTAGTGATTTAACCGTATAATCGATGGAATAGGATTAGGCCAGCGTTTTCTCAATGATGTTCATGAATTTTTTTATAGTATAAAAAATGAATATAATTTATTGAAACTTTGAGAATATTTTATACATATATTTAAGTATATACTATAAAATTTTTATACATACATTTAAGTATATACTATAAAATTTTTATACATATATTTAAGTATATACCATAAAATTTTTATACATATATTTAAGTATATACTATAAAATATTAGCGACGCCATATTGCAGGTCACAATCAGACTCAGCATTTTGCGTACATTCTGGAAGCCGCAATTTTCATCTAAAATCAAACGAGGTTGGAATTTTCTTTTACTATATGTCTCTCTTCTATATGAAGCTAAATGCTATCGAAAAATAGAAAATTGAATTTTTTACAGGGGTCAAAACAAAAAGGCATGATTTTTTGCCATTTTTTTCAACTTTATTTGCAAAATAAAAATTATTCTAAATAATGATAATATTCCGATTTTAAGTTCATCTAGAGCGCAATACTATGAAGAAAGTAACTGCCAATTTTCGAAACGATTGGTTGAAAACTTTTCAAACTAGCGTGTACGCAAGTTCAAAAAAGTCGTTTTCAGAAAAACGCGTTTGAAAAAATAGTACCAAGAAAAACAAGCAATATAGGGTCGCTAATGTTTTATAGTATATATGTATAAAATCTTTATAGTATATCCCTAAATATATGTATAAAAATTGTATAGTATATACTTAAATATATGTATAAAATATTATCAAAGTTTCAATAAATTATATTCATTTTTTATACTATAAAAAAATTCATGAAAATCATTGAGAAAACGCTGTCCTAACCCTATTTCCCCCTTAATGGCTTATAACAATAGAACGAGTCGGAATTTTCATTTAAAATTTTGGGAACATATTTTTCAATAGTTTTACTAACAATTTATGAAATTAAAAAAAAATCGATTTTTTGTACCGTCTAACCCTATTTCCCCCCTCAAGGACTTATACGCAGTCAGGAGACCGAAAAAACGCGATTTTTCAAGAATTTTTCCTGGAAAGACAATCCAATTTATCAACGTAAAAATTGATACACGTATTGTGGTAACTTTTAGCTTTATTTTCATATTTTTTATTTGTAAAAGTAATGATTTTTAAAGCTGCTATAGCCGATCTCCCCGGGAGCTCCTCTAAAAAAAAAGTTTTCTGACGGTGACCACGATATCTCCGGTTTGAATTATCGAAAATAAAAAAACCAAAGAGATTCTATTAGTGGATAGATAAATCTAGGTATTGATCGCAGGAAAAGTCGAAATTTTGATTTTTGACAAAATAGCGTGCTCCAAAAAGAAAAAATTCCAATTTTCGAAGAAAATTTTTTCGTTGAATTGTTTAATAAAAATAGAAATAATTATCGGAATTCTTATTCCTTCGAACGACACCTGAAGAATATATCTGAGAAGGTTGTGTTAAAATTGCAGACCGATCGGTTGAGCCGTTTTTCGAGAAATCGTGCTCACCGACTTGGAAAATATCGGTTTTGAGAAAAACGCGTTCAAAGTTTAGGCCGCCTACTTTGTAACGCTTCGAGCGTCCTTACAAATATCCATGTATCTCCAGGAATATTTGCCGGATCGATTTGAAATTTTCAGAGAATATACTCAGATATATGTACGTTCCGAGAATGCAATAAAAAAAATCGATTTTTTGTACCGTCTAACCCTATTTCCCCCCTCAAGGACTTATACGCAGTCAGGAGACCGAAAAAACGCGATTTTTCAAGAATTTTTCCTGGAAAGACAATCCAATTTATCAACGTAAAAATTGATACACGTATTGTGGTAACTTTTAGCTTTATTTTCATATTTTTTATTTGTAAAAGTAATGATTTTTAAAGCTGCTATAGCCGATCTCCCCGGGAGCTCCTCTAAAAAAAAAGTTTTCTGACGGTGACCACGATATCTCCGGTTTGAATTATCGAAAATAAAAAAACCAAAGAGATTCTATTAGTGGATAGATAAATCTAGGTATTGATCGCAGGAAAAGTCGAAATTTTGATTTTTGACAAAATAGCGTGCTCCAAAAAGAAAAAATTCCAATTTTCGAAGAAAATTTTTTCGTTGAATTGTTTAATAAAAATAGAAATAATTATCGGAATTCTTATTCCTTCGAACGACACCTGAAGAATATATCTGAGAAGGTTGTGTTAAAATTGCAGACCGATCGGTTGAGCCGTTTTTCGAGAAATCGTGCTCACCGACTTGGAAAATATCGGTTTTGAGAAAAACGCGTTCAAAGTTTAGGCCGCCTACTTTGTAACGCTTCGAGCGTCCTTACAAATATCCATGTATCTCCAGGAATATTTGCCGGATCGATTTGAAATTTTCAGAGAATATACTCAGATATATGTACGTTCCGAGAATGCAATAAAAAGAATCGATTTTTTCAAATTTCCAACTGCGTATAAATCCTTAATAATTTAGCCTACGATTTTTGAAGTTTTTCTAACTTTTGCGGTATTGTTAGTACTCTTTTTACAATATACATGTAAACTGTGCAAAATTGTGAATCAACCGTGGCCGAAATATCATATGCAGGTGAATTAATCATCGAGAATGTGTTGGGCGGTTCGATTACGTTCACCATTCATAAAATGTTCAGATTTTTCGGCAAATTTTCAATCGAAACAGAAGCCATTATGAGTGTTAAAAATTCGAAGTAACGTCGTTCTTTGAATTCAATCACGAAACTATCCAACCTCAAATTAGCAAACTTCGAAAAAGTTTAGCGGGGGGGTGGCGCGAAAGAAAAAAAAAAATTCGAAGATTGAAAAATGTTCGCAACACCCCACGCATTTTTTCTCCTGCTCGACGAAGCTTTTCTTCGGTGCGAAACGTCGTGGGATGTATATTGAGAGAGGCACTTTCCCGTCGACTTTGCGAACACGGGAAAATGATGAGGAAGAAATGTGCAAAGTTCTAATTCGCAATTTGTTCTCTCTCTCTCTCTCTCTCTCGCCCGTTCCAATTCTCATTTATTCACAGCTCCGGGTATAAAGCAGCTTGAACTCGAGTGATTACATTCCGTATGGAGTGCAAAAGTCGTTCTTTTTCCCTCACGCAATCCCGTTTTTTTCATCATTATATGCATTAAAATGATGAAATAATCCTGCTAGCTGGCAGCCTTTCTATCTTTTTTGTTGCGAGGATTTTTTTTCTTTCTCTTCTCCTCTTTATTTTCCACGACCTGAGAGAAACGCTAACCAAGTTTTCACAAAATCCAACAAACAAACAAACGAAAAAAGAAACTTGGTATCTTCATCTATGCTCAAGTCGGACGTTATTTCATTCGAAGATTCCCGGACGAAAAGCTATCGGATTTCAATTTTACATATTTGCAACGATCAAATTGAAAGATGGATCCTTGTGGTCGTAAGGTCTGATACCTTGGGGGCAGAAGAGACCAAGATAGAGAGAGAGAGCGAGCGAGCGAGAGAGGGGAGTGAGTGAGTGACGTCTGTGTATATACGTACCTACTCTACTGCGGTTCAGCGTGAACCCTCTCTCACCACTGTGGGACCTCTCACGATCATCTCGTCGAACTCTCCCGATATGCCCTAGGGCCAACCACTCACTCGCACCTACATGGGCTATTTTACGTAAAATGGAACGATTTTTGAACGAGAAATTTTTCGCGTTTATCGTCGCATTTACGAATAATTTCCTAAACGTACGAATTAAATGTATAAATTATTCATAGAAATCGTGTGTTCAAAGCTTTGTGTTTGGAAGAAAAAACCTTAAGGGAGCTGTAGCTACCTCAAGGGAGAAACCCCACCCTGAATCAAGACTCAAACTTAATGAATTATTTCAGGATTGGAAAAATGGTATTTTTTTAAAGACACCGGCGAAATTGTTTTTTAAAAATTTTGCCGTAACAAAATTTTTGCAAAACGACTTCAAAGTGTTCTTAAGGGGGGAAATAGGGTTAGACGTTTCAAAAAATCGATTTTTTTTTTATTTCATAAATGAAACTATTGAAAAATATGTTCCCAAAATTTTTAATGAAAATTCCGACTCGTTCTATTGTTATAAGCCATTAAGGGGGGAAATAGGGTTAGGACAGCGTTTTCTCAATGATTTTCATGAATTTTCTTATAATATAAAAAATGAAAATAATTTATTGAAACTTTGAGAATATTTTATACATATATTTAAGTATATACTATAAAATTTTGAAGAATTTTTTGAAGAATTTCCTTGAAAAACACCGAAGATATTAGCGACCCCATATTGCTTGTTTTTCTTGATACTATTTTTTCAAACGCGTTTTTCCTAAAACGACTTTTTTTTAACTTGCGTACACGCTAGTTTGAAGAGTTTTTAACCAATCGTTTTGAAAATTGGCAGTTACTTTCCTCATAGTATTGCGCTCTATATGAACCTAAAATCGGAATATTATCATTATTTAAAATCATTTTTTTTTCCAAATAAAGTTGTAAAAAATGCCAAAAAATCATGCTTTTTTGTTTTGACCCCTGTAAAAAATTCAATTTTCTATTTTTTTGATAGCATTTAGGTTCATATAGAAGAGAGACATATAATAAAAGTAAATTCCAACCTCGTTTGATTTCAGATGAAAATTGCGGCTTCCAGAATGTACGCAAAATGCTGAGTCTGATTGTGACCTGCAATATGAGGTCGCTAATATCCCCGGTGTTTTTCAAGAAAATTCTTCAAAAATGTTATAGTATATACTTAAATATATGTATAAAATATTCTCAAAGTTTCAATAAATTATATTCATTTTTTATACTATAAAAAAATTCATGAAAATCATTGGGAAAACGCTGTCCTAACCCTATTTCCTCCCTTAAGAGAATACCATTCTCGGAATCGTGAAAATAATTCATTAAGTAGCAATGAAAAAATTCATGAAAAAAAGCACCTCTTTTTTTTAGATCGTTCGCAGTGGAGATTCGCGTTGCGGGTTGAGAGGGTTAAAGAGTAAAATCTTGGGGAAATAAAAGTGATATCACTTTGTGTGAAATAGCCCATATAAACCTTGCGTAATACATATTCGACGGTATATAACATACTATATATGTTGCAGTACATTAGCCTGCGTATATTGATGTGTGTGTGTGTGTGTGTCGGTTTGTGTGAGTTTGTGTGCGACCACGTTATAACTCTCGGTGCTCCGGGGTATACGTAACTCTCCGCCGGGTACACGAATTCCCACTTTTCCGAAAAGTTCGCATCGCCGAGCTTCGACGGTTATGATTGGTTGGACGACGAGACGGTTTGAGAAACGAGTGTGCTCGTCGACGTTTTACCGTTTCACGTTTCGATATATACATATATTTTTATATATATTTATATATATATATATCTTTTTTTGTGACATAATGGATATATATGAGAACGGTCGAAAGTTCTATGTGCCGATATATGATGATGACATTCATATCTGTGTGTGTGTGTGTTTATGTGTATGTCGCGTATTACACAAAGATACAGAAAGAAGTAACTATAATAGTCCACAAGGAAATAAAGTACTTTTCAAAAATAATGTTTTATGGCAATTTGCGAATATTTCGTAGCCAAAGCTCGAATATTTTGAGGGGGAAAAATTGAGACCAAATATCATAGAAGTGAGGCCATTTGGCCAAAAATCAATGTATCGAAAAAATCCTACGCACTTCCATAGACAATGTATTTTTAAAGATATATTCAAAATTTCAAGTGAATCGGCTGAAAATTGTCTGAGTTATGTTTCCGGCCAACTAAAACACTGCACAGCCGCCATTTTTAAATTCATCGCTTCAAAAAAATTATTGTATACAGTCATTGATATGTATGATAAACACCCTATTTTGTAATCTCGATTTATCTTGTAGTTTTTCTGAAACAAAATCGCCAAAAAAGCCTATTTTTTCGACCTCTAGAGTGGCCTAACCCGTTGGATAGGTCTGACCATCGCTTGTTTCGACTACTTAAAGTAGTTAATCGCGCTTCAGTTAGACTACTAGCACGGCATACTATAGAAAAATATAGAAAAAGTATGTAGATTGATTTTTCGGCTATTTAACAATGTTCTCGTATGATAATCTCTATGATATAATAATTATAATTATTTACAGAGCCACACGAATTTGCGCTATTACGTTTTTCATTCATTCTACTCACTGTAAAATTCATTTATAATTTTTTACCGCTTTTTTTTACATCAAGCATATTTTGTTGATGCATTTTTGGCAATTGAAACGACGTTTTTTTTCTCTCTTTTTGTAGCTTCAATTTGCCTATATATGCATGGAAATTAGAAGGGGTAAGGGAATGAGTAAAGGGTAAAAAACGGCATACGATTGGGAAGAAATTTGCTAATATTTCGTAGTCAAAGCTCGAATATTTTGAGGGGGAAAAATTGAGAAAAAATACCATTTTTGTCAATGATTTTCAACGATTTTCCATGATTGTCAACGATTTTCAACGGAATTCCAAGTTTCACAAGGAAATTACCGCTGAATTGGTAATTATCGAGGAAAAAGCATATCGATATAGCGTTCTAAAAGAAAATTTAAATATCCAACGATTTTTTGTTGCATTTTAGCCCAAAAAATAAATGAACGCACTGAAAATCGTTGTAACGTTGCTGCTTCCCCAATCGACATTGAACCTCGAATCTATGTTTATTGTTTTTCGTCACTAATTAACCTTCAAAATCGCACGCTTCATTCATTTAACCTTGTGTCTTTTATTGAATTTTTCCGCAGATTTTCGGCACAGTCGTATCGTTGGATTTTTGCAAATTTTGTCGTCCTTGTATTTTTTGTTTTTTCAAATAAATGTGACAAATTTCCATTCGAACGTGATAAATCGTTTCGCTGGCTCCTGTGTGCAATAATCACGAAAGCCACACACAGGGCACCTTTTGAACTAGATTTTTCCGTATAATCATGTCTAGTCACGCGCGCGCGCCACCGCCTCGTTCTCAGGTCATGAATAACTCGATTTCGTTTATGAATATCGCACAAACGACCCCACTAGGTCAAAACATTCGCGGCACCGTGAACTAAAAGGGATTTTTATTATTGATTTCGTTGAACCCACGACAACCGCGAGTTCAACAACGATATTATCATTGCGCGCGCCCCCATTGCTCATTCTAAAAGGTCAATTTGATTTAAACATGATTTTATTATTGCATCAGATTCGGGGGTTGAGGGGTTTCGGATTATATATCATTAAGTCCCAAACGCTCTGGCATAAAACTATCCGTGAACGATATGAAATTATCGAGCTATTATCCCGCTCGCTGGGAGAAAAGCATTTTTAACGAGTTCAACGAGAAAATTTCTCCCGGGCGGATATTATGAATTTAAAACACCTGTTATAACGATTGATACCCACCTTCGTGATAATCAAATTTGTTGATGTGTTTGGTGGAAAAAGAAAGAGGAAAAAGGGGTACAAATCGTTTCGTTTGAAAAAACGTTTTATTCACCCGTTTATTTTTATTTTAAATAAACATTATTCGGTGGAGTTGCAAGTTCGGAAAAATTACCAATCCGTTAAGCTTTAATTCTGTATGAAAAAACGAAAAAAAATATATTGTTTGAAACGAGATTTATTCGAATTATTATATAAATTCAATTTTTGCCTCAACGCCCGTCAACGATATCCCTATGAATATTTATTACGGTCGTTAATACTTTTGAAAAGTTTATATTTTATCTCATTCGGCTTGAAATAGCCATCGTAATAAAAAATAAAAAATATATATATATAATTGTGAGTGAGTTATGAAAATCCTACTCGTTCGTCGATTGTAAGATAAAATGTGGGTGTGTTTTTTTTTTTTTATGATAGTTATCCGAAGAGTACATTGAGAATTGTTTTATGTGAAACTAGATTGACGATCTAATAAAATAGTCGAGGTTATCATGTGCTCGAACCGTTCACCATATAACGACAAAAACGATCATTTTCAGGAGAGGTTATTGTTTAAAAATTTTACTATCGTAAAAAGACCTTTTAAGTTGGCCCCTTTTATTTTCAACTTCTTAAAGGGTGGAAATAGGGTTAGAGGGTTCAAAAAGTCGATTTTTTTTTATTTCATAAATTGTTAGTAAAACTATTGAAAAATATGTTCCCAAAATTTTAAATGAAAATTCTCACTCGTTCTATTGTTATGAGCCATTAAGGGAGGAAATAGGGTTAGGACAGCGTTTTCTCAATGATTTTCATGAATTTTTTTATAGTATAAAAAATGAATATACTTTATTGAAACTTTGAGAATATTTTATACATATATTTAAGTATATACTATAAAATTCTTTAAGAATTTCCTTGAAAAACACCGACGAAAATTTATCACTGCCTTGACTTTGTTTTTCTTGGTACTATTTTTTCAAACGCGTTTTTCTGAAAACGACTTTTATTGAACTTGCGTACACGCTAGTTTGAAAAGTTTTCAACCAATCATTTTGAAAATTGGCAGTTACTTTCTTCATAGTATTGCACTCTATATGAACCTAAAATCGGAATATTATTATTATTTAATATAATTTTTTTTTTGCAAATAAAGTTGTAAAAAATGGCAGAAAATCATGCTTTTTTGTTTTGACCCCTGTAAAAAAATCAATTTTCTATTTTTTTGGTAGCATTTAGGTTCATATAGAAGAGAGACATATAATAAAAGTAAATTCCAACCTCGTTTGATTTCAGATGAAAATTGCGGCTTCCAGAATGTACGCAAAATGCTGAGTCTGATTGTGACCTGCAATATGGGGTCGCTAATATCTTCGCTGTTTTTCAAGGAAATTCTTCAAAAATTGTATAGTATATACTTAAATATATGTATAAAATATTCTTAAAGTTTCAATAAATTATATTCATTTTTTATACTATAAAAAATTTCATGAAAATCATTGAGAAAACTCTTCCCTAACCCTATTTCGCCCCTTAAAGGGTTATACGCAGTTGCAAGGCCAAAAAAAGTCGTTTCTTTAGGAATTTTTTCCTGAAAAGGAATTTTATTTGAAAAATCCAAGAAGTATTAATAAATTTAGTGGTAGCTTTTAACTTTATAACGGCATTTTTCATTTTCAAAAATATTGCTTAACACTGCTCCTGTAGACGATCTCCTGGAGGTCCGCGAAAAAAAGGTGTCTGGCGGTGAGCACGATATCTCCGGTTTGGATTATCCAAAATAAAAAAACCAAAAAGATTCTATCAGTGGATAGATAAATCTAGGTATTGATCGAAGGAATAGTCGAAATTTTGATTTTTGACAAAATGGCGGCTCCAAAAAGAAAAAATTCTAATTTTCAACCAACATTTTTTCGTTAAATTGTTTAAAAAAAATAGAAATAATTATCGGACATCTTATTCCTTCGATCGATACCTGAAGAATATATCTGTGAAGGTTGTGTCAAAATTACAGACCGATCGGTTTGGCCGTTTTTTAGAAATCGTGCTCACCGACTTTGAAAACACCGTTTTCAGAAAAAACGCGTTCAAAGTTTAGGCCGCCTACTTTGTAACGCTCCGAGCGTCCTTACAAATATCTATGTATCTCCGAGTATATTTGCCGGATCGATTTGAAATTTTCAAAGAATATACTCAAATATAAGTCCATTCTGAAAATGCAATGAAAAAAATCGATTTTTTTAAACGTCCAACTGCGTACAAAGCCTTAAAAGAGCTCACGGCATTAAATAATTAAATATCGACAAAAAGGACTATGAATCCTGGGAAACAAAACAGCCGGTAAAAATAATATTTCAACGAGAGTGCGGGAGTATATAGTTGGGCGATACTCTGGGGTTTAATCAAGGAAAATATATTACACGGAGATTTGCGTGTGTGTACTCGGAATATATACTCGGAAATATGGATTCTTCGTTCGTCCTCCCGCACATTTACTTTTTCACTCCGCATCTCTTTTTTTTTCCTGTTGCCCACTTAATTTCCCCCAACTGTCATTATTCCAGTTCAACATGGCATTCATTTTCATTAAACCGCAACGCTACACACGACTTGTATAGCCGGAAGGAGAAATTGCTACCGGTCGTTACTTCCAGATACGTACTCGTTTTTATTTTTATTTTTTATTTATCCTCACATCTGCATAACTAGTCGTTGGTGGAACACTGCCATCATTTCAAATCGCTCCCCGGAAGCTCGAAGGCTGAATTCCAATTCTATGACCTGAAAAACTCTCGGATATCAATTTTTTCTTTAAATCCAAGTTTTTTCTTTTTGTCTTTTCGTCGGTAATATTTATTCGGCAATTCTTCATTATCGTCCAATTGAATTTTACTTCGTATTACATCTTGAAGTTGAGCGTTTAACGTACCCCTGCGTGCGCTTGAAAACCTAGTGAGTTTAAATAATTATTATAAAGTTTATATGGTGAAAAAAAATTAAATTGTTGAATTCACATTTTTATTAACTCTTCAACTGTAAGGAAAAAAAAAAATGTTTTCCTAATATTAACATTATTTTTTCACGGGTATAAATGGACTACCGATGAAAACCATTGCGCCTCCTTGTCGACATCATAACTTCGCCAAAAATTATTCAATCTGCAAAAATGAAAAAAAATCTAGTAAAATAATGTAGTGTTAATAAGCTTTTTTTAGCCTATTTTTATTTATAGAATTATTATTTTTTTCTCAAAAATAAAGAAATTACGGTATTTCAAACTTTAGGATGAAATTTAAAAAAAAAAAGAAATTTGTATTTAATAATTTATAAATAAATTGTCCCATCAAAAAATTAAAACAACCTCTCGTCAGACTATAGAGAAAATAATTATCGAGATTTAAAGAAAAAGAAAAATTAAAAAATATTAAAAATTGACTGAGTTATCGCGCCAACACTGTCCTAAAAACGCGTTTCGTGAAAAACACGTTTAAATAATGTTAATATATGAAAACAAATTTTGAAAATTTGTTTTTCTCATAGTTGAAAAGTTAATACAAAATGTGAAATCGACAGTTTAATTTTTTTCCTTCGCCATATAAACTTTATAATAATTTTTCAAATTTATTCGGGTTTTCGGCGCGCGCAGGGGTACACGTTAGCCCTTAATGACTGAAAAATATTTTGAATCCTCGTAGTTTACGAGGATTCAAAGAATTAAATTTAAAAAAATTCATAACAATTACGAGAGAGGATATCGTCGGTAACGATAACGAGCATTTCATTCTCTGTTGTTTCGCTGAATTGCTCTTTCCTCTCGAATATCACATCCGACACAGTTATTTATTCATTCCTCCGTAATATCGAGATCTCTCGTCTTTAATAATTCAGTCCGTGCGCGGTGAGTTATTCGGATCGGCGCCTCGATATAATACACTCATCTACCCTCTTAACGCTCGGTTGACCGAGCATCAAGTCGACTGAATTTTCTCGACAATCAATAAACATAGTAGAAGAACACACCCGACAGAGGTATCCTCGTGGGATATGCCATCTTTCGTCCGTTCTCTTTAACGCTGCGAATAATGGCTGTCAGCGTCAGGATATCAATAGCAACCAAAGTGAATAGTGATACCGATAATGATGATAATGTTAGATCGATTATACTTAAACCTGCCACCTCGGCGATACCTTGAATATGATAGCGTAGAAACGTCTTTAAGGGAGGAAATGGGGTTAGACGGTTCAAAAAATCGATTTTTTTTAAATTTCATAAATTGTTAGTAAAACTATTGAAAAATATGTTCCCAAAATTTTAAATGAAAATTCCGACTCGTTCTATTGTTATAAGCCATCAAGGGGCGAAATAGAGTTAGGACAGCGTTTTCTCAATAATTTTCATGAATTTTTTTATAGTATAAAAAATGAATATAATTCATTGAAACTTTGAGAATATTTTATACATATATTTAAGTATATACTATAAAATTTGAATACCTATATTTAAGTATATACTATAAAATATTAGCAACACCATATTGCTTGTTTTTCTTGGTACTATTTTTTCAAACGCGTTTTTCTGAAGACGCCTTTTTTTGAACTTGCGTACACGCTAGTTTGAAAAGTTTTCAACCGATCGTTTTGACAATTGGCAGTTACTTTCTTCATAGTATTGCGCTCTATATGAACCTAAAATCGGAATATTATCATTATTTAAAATAATTTTTTTTTGCAAATAAAGTTGTAAAAATCGGCAAAAAATCATGCTTTTTTGTTTTGACCCCCGTAAAAAATTCAATTGTCTATTTTTTTTGATAGCATTTAGGTTCATATAGAAGAGAGACATATAATAAAAGTAAGTTCCAACCTCAATTGATTCCAGATGAAAATTGCGGCTGTCAGAATGTACGCAAAATGCTGAGTCTGATTGTGACCTGCAATATGGGATCGCTAATATTTTATAGTATATACTTAAATATATGTATAAAAATTTTATAATATATACTTAAATATATGTATAAAATATTCTCAAAGTTTCAACTAATTATATTCATTTTTTATACCATAAAAAAATGCATGAAAATCATTGAGAAAACGCTGTCCTAACCCTATTTCCTCCCTTAATTTCATAAATTGTTAGTAAAACTATTGAAAAATATGTTCCGAAATTTTTAATGAAAATTCCGACTCGTTCTATTGTTATAAGCCATCAAGGGGGGAAATAGGGTTAGGACAGCGTTTTCTCAATAATTTTCATGAATTTTTTTATAGTATAAAAAATGAATACAATTTATTGAAACTTTGAGAATATTTTATACATATATTTAAGTATATACTATAAAATTTGTACACCTATATTTAAGTATATACTATAAAATATTAGCGACCCCATATTGCTTGTTTTTCTTGGTACTATTTTTTCAAACGCGTTTTTCTGAAAACGACTTTTTTTGAACTTGCGTACACGCTAGTTTGAAAAGTTTTAAACCAATCGTTCTGAAAATTGGCAGTTACTTTCTTCATAGTATTGCGCTTTATATGAACCTAAAATCGGAATATTATCATTATTTTAAATCATTTTTTTTTGCAAATAAAGTTGTAAAAAATGGCAAAAAATTATGCCTTTTTGTTTTGACCCCGGTAAAACATTCAATCTTCTATTTTTTTGATAGCATTTAGGTTCATATAAAAAAGAGACATATAATAAAAGTAAACTCTAACCTGGTTTGATTTCAGATGAAAATTGCGGCTTCCAGAATGTACGCAAAATGCTGAGTCTGATTGTGACCTGCAATATGGGGTCGCTAATATTTTATAGTATATACTTAAATACATGTATACAAATTTTATAGTATATAGTTAAATATATGTATGAAATATTCTCAATGTTTCAATAAATTATATTCATTTCTTATACTATAAAATAATTCATGAAAATCATTGAGAAAACGCTGTCCAAACCCTATTTCCCCCCTTAATTTCATAAATTGTTAGTAAAACTATTGAAAAATATGTTCCCAAAATTTTAAATGAAAATTCCGACTCGTTCTATTGTTATAGGCCATTAAAGGGGGAAATAATATCGCTAATATCTTCGGTGTTTTTCAAGGAAATTCTTCAAAAAATTGTTCAAAATTTTATAGTATATACTTAAATATATCTATAAAATATTCTCAAAGTTTCAACAAATTATATTCATTTTTTATACCATAAAAAAATTCATGAAAATCATTGAGAAAACGCTGTCCTAACCGTATTTCCTCCCTCAATGCTTGCACATTTATCGCTTGATTTCATCCCTTACAATGAATTTCATTAATCCCATTAGCACCACAGCCACCAAACGCATTTCGAGCGGTTTATTTTGCTTTTGCGAACGGATATCTTCCGGACATTTCACACGCATTAACGTTAAAAGCTCAATTTTATTCGTCCATAAAAAGAAAGCTTTCTTGTGCGAGGAAAGAAAATCAAGTGAATACGATAAAGCATCATTACAAACAACGAAACAGTAACGAATTTTCGTTTGAAGTCAATTATTCCCCAAGGAATTGAAGACGGTGGTCATAAACTCTTGTCTAGAGAGCAATGCTCGTCCACGTGAGAACCTTTATTCGTTAGACCACGTCTCGTACTACACGCCACGTACCCGCTGTTCTACCAGCCAGTAAACGCCCTGTAACTGTACAACATATGGACTACAACCCTAAGTTGGATAATGTCCGACCTAGCGGTTTAATGCACGTACATAATAGTGTTGTGCCTGCACCCCTTGGGCTTTCACACGTAACAGCTGTTTAATGTTGTTTCCTTGTCTCGCGCTCGTTGCGACTAGTGCCCTCCTAATTCTTGTTGCACGCACCAATTTTCCCGCAAATGTCATAGAGTAACCGTAAAGAATATTTTTGGCGTTATGATGGATTTGGAACAACGAGATCGCGATTAAATACCGCCCTCGAGTACACGACCGATTTCTCGTTTTTTATTCACCGCCACGTTACAACATTTGACGTGATAAAGAGGAAAAAAAATTTCGTGCGCTCTTATCGCCTCGCCATTTTCCGAACGATGCTATATAAATTATTGGGCGATGAGAGGGTAGGAAAGAAAAAAAGAATCCCTTTCTCGATTTGATAATAAAGAAAAAAAATAACACAGCAGTTGAGGGGCTTATAAAGAGGTTGAAATGAATGATAGGGGAATAGAAAAGAAAAAAAAATTGTACACGGGTCTCGTAAGTGTGATAACATTGCGCGAATAGCGTACGTCGATTCTTCTTTTTTTTTTCTTTCTTCTATCACCATCTTCGCTCTGGTTGTATATTTATGAAGTAAGGGCTCGTCTGGTTCCCCTCCACCCACCCTCGCCCCTTTTCAGAATAAATAGAGGGTGTGTGTGCGGCATCGGGCGAGTACGTGGGCGTTGGGGATGAGGAGGGATGAAAAGTGGTGAGGGAGGTTAAAAAAAAAATAGAAACGATACGAGAGGTCGAGCAAAAGAACCTTTTTAACCGTGGGGGGATAATGTATCGCGCCCCGAAGGTTTCGAGACTTTTGGTTGTCTTTGTATACAGGTCACAAGGAGCGAGACTGAAATCTCGTCAGTGGCTCCAGACGGATATTTACTTGTATGTATATATCTCTGAGTAAGATCGATCATGTATGTATGTCGTTTCGTCGGCAATGAAAAAAGGGGCGTAACTAACACGATTTTCAGGTAAATTTGTGTTTGATTACGCCATTTTGTTTGTTAACAATTGATATTTACGCGAAGCAACCCCACATTTTAGGCAGCTCTTTTTTACTCGTATCACGGGAATCTACGACGTTCTCTCACATTCTCCAACCCCCTCACACCCTTCTCCTTTTTTTTCTATCGCACTCTGAATTTCCGTTGATTGCGTGAAATTGAAAAAAATTTTGCCACGTACTTTACACCGAGTGTGAATATCCGTACGAATAAACACATTTAGGGGATGAAACGGTGATACGTATACGAGTGTCGAGCTTGCGAAAAAAAACGCGTTGTCTGCCTTCCGGCCGCGAAAAAGGGAAGGGAAGAGACTCGAGAGTTAGGGACTGTGTTCATGGAAAGGGTAATCCATTGGCTGACGAGTTATGGGGCTTTTCTACTTGCAACATGACTCGCTGTTTTACTTGAGGACTCGCGTACCCCTGCGCGCCTTGAAAAAGCGAGTAAATTTTAGAAACATTATTATACAGGTTATGCGGTGAAAGAAAAATTCAATTATTGATTTCACATTTTTCATTGACTTTTCAACTATAAGAATAAAAATAACATTTTTATTTTTTACTAATATTAAGATTATTAAACGTGTGTTTCGCGAAACTATTTTTTTAGACAGTGTCGGCACGATAACTCAGTCAAATTTTAATATTTTTTAACCTTTTTTTTCTTTTATAATATTGATAATTATTTTCTCTGTAGTCTGACGAGAGGTTTTTTTAATTTTTTAGTTGGACAATTCTTTTTATAAATTATTAAGGGGGGAAATAGGGTTAGACGGTTCAAAAAATCGATTTTTTTTTATTTCATAAATTGTTAGTAAAAATTTCGAAAAAATATGTTCCCAAAATTTTAAATGAAAATTCCGACTCGTTCTATTGTTATAAGCCATTAAGGGGGGAAATAAGGTTAGGAGAGTGTTTTCTCAATGATATTCATGAATTTTTGAATAGTATAAAAAATTAATATAATTTATTGAAACATTAAGAATATTTTATACATATATTTAAGTATATACTATAAAATTTGTATACATATATTTAAGTATATACTATAAAATATTACCGACCCCATATTGCTTGTTTTTCTTGGTATTATTTTTTCAAACGCGTTTTTCTGAAAACGACTTTTTTTTTAACTTGCGTACACGCTAGTTTGAAAAGTTTTCAACCAATCGTTTTGAAAATTGGCAGTTACTTTCTTCATAGTATTGCGCTCTATATGAACCTAAATATCGGAATATTATCATTATTTAAAATATTTTTTTTTTGCAAATAAAGTTGTAGAAAACGGCAATAAATCATGCTTTTTTGTTTTGACCCCTGTAAAAAGTTCAATTTTCTATTTTTTTTATATCATTTAGGTTCATATAGAAGAGAGACATATAATAAAAGTAAATTCCAACCTCGTTTGATTTCAGATGAAAATTGCGGCTTCCAGAATGTACGCAAAATGCTGAGTCTGATTGTGACCTGCAATATGGGGTCGCTAATATCTTTGGTGTTTTTCAAGGAAATTCTTCAAAAATTTTATAGTATATACTTAAATATATGTATAAAATATTCTCAAAGTTTCAATGAATCATATCCATTTTTTATACTATAAAAAAATTCATGAAAATCATTGAGAAAACGCTGTCCTAACCCTATTTCCACCCTTGAGGAGTTATACGCAGTCAGGAGACCTAAAAAGCGATTTTCAAGAATTTTTCCTGGAAAGACATTTTAATTGATAAACGTAAAAATGTATATGCATATTGCGGTAACTTTTAACTTTATTTCCGTATTTTTGATTTGTACAAATTATGATTTTTAAAGCTGCTACAGTCGATCTCCGGGAGCTCCTCTAAAAAAAAGTGACTGACGGTGAACACGATATCTCCGGTTTGAATTATCCAAAATAAAAAAACTAAAAAGATTCTATTAGTGGATAGATAAATCTAGGTATCGATCGAAGGAATAGTCGAAATGTTGATTTATGACAAAATGGCGGCTCCAAAAAGAAAAAATTGCCATTTTCAACCAAAATCTTTTCGTTAAATTGTTTAGAAAAATAGAAATAATTTTCGGAAATCTTATTCCTTGGATGAATACCTGAAGAATATATCTGAGAAGGTTGTCTTAAAATTGCAGACCGATCGGTTGAGCCGTTTTTGAGAAATCGTGCTCACCGACTTTGAAAACACCGTTTTGAGAAAAACGCGTTCAAAGTTGCATACTAAAGTTTGAAATACTGCAATTTCTTTATTTTTGAAAAAGAAAAAAAAAATCCCTCCGTCCGCCTATTACTACTACATTATCTTACTAGATTCTTTTTCATTTATTGCAAATTGAATAATTTTTGATGGAGTTATGATGTCGACAAGGAGGCGCGCCATGCTTTTCATCGATAGTCCATTTATACCCGTGAAAAATAATGTTAATATTGGAAAAACATTTTTTTTTCTTCTTATAGTTGAAACGTTAATAAAAAATGTGAAATCAACAATTTATTTATTTTGCCACCATATAGCCTTTGCAATAATTGTTTTCAAATTTACTCGGTTTTCTGCGCGCGCAGGACTATGAGCTCTGCTATGAGCCCTTAATTTTCGTCGGATTCCATGACAATTTGAAAAATGGCCTCGCTGGAAACATCATCAATGATGCTGCAATTTCTAGCCATTGGAAGTAACAATACAAAGAAATTACTTGACAATAATCAAGCTATAGTAAGTTTGCAGCACTGCAGTTTCACAAGTTTCACGAAAGTTCTTTTTTTCAAAAGTGACTGACGAATATTATATGAGTGAATTAATTCTTTCAATCGGGTCTTTCCAATGATTAACTTCGGAAATACCACTGACTTAATATTCATATACATAAAAATTTACGTAGCCAAGTGGAATTCCTTTGAAATCCTTGTGTATATATATTTATATATACATACACAATATCCGAACATCGAGGGTGAAAATCTTCAACGCCTGGAAAGTCTTCGTGGAAGAGCTTTCTTTCGAGCGGGATTCTGACTCACACCCCTTCGCCCCGCTATTTCTCCAAAGACGACGACTAAGACGCGAGCACCCATTGTGCCGAGATCTTTTGTTCGAAAGCCAAGAGTGTCTATAGACAAGGGAAGTGAGATGGGCTTGTTGCAGCGCCGACGCTCTAGTACAAAAGGGATAGTTTAAGTTTACCCAAGGGACGGAGACTCGGAGATATGTTCGGACGAGAAAAAATAAATAAATAAAATAAGGACTCGTATATCGGGGTGGTATATACGTAACGTTACAACGGAAAAACAAAACACATACAACTCGAATTTACTCATCGAAGAGTGTCGTCCATTTTGGACGATAAAGCTTTCAACCCCTGGGACAATTTTTGCCATAAACAGTCTTGACAATCGAGCATTTCGTTGTTGCCGATTAAAAATATACTTTAGCAGTAGCGGTAAAGAAAAAAATGTCTGTCGGTCTTCAGATTGTGGGATATCGATTCGTGGTTTTTTTTTATTTAAAAAAAAATTTGAAAACGTTCGATAATTCTTATACCGCAACGAAATCCAATGACATCCAATGACATCCAATTCATCGTTCCTTATATATTTGCGGTTGCACACGTGTGCAACCGCTCCTCGCGTACGTGAGAATTGAGGGGGATTGATCTCGCGACCACCCCTCGTACTGTTTGGGTGTCAGTTCTCGCGGGTTTCGCGGTTTCCCGAAATTTGCTTCTTCGTTACAACTACGACGATCCGACCCGTAACATACCGGGTCGGCAACGGTCCCCGGCCTCGTGCGGCAAACCTCAACGTTAGGTGATTATGGTGTGTCGTTGCTTCACTGTGTAGGATTGCAAACACGAGGTTAACACGAGTTTGCCAGACGACGAAACCCTTTAGTTTTCGGTGTGCCAAGGCCTATTTGCTTCCTTCTTTCGTTTAATGGAGCAGCACCACCGCGACGCGCTCAAAAAAGTCCCTTTTCACGAATTGTCATTTGATACTTAGGGGAGGAAATAGGGTTAGACGGTTCAAAAAATCGATTTTTTTTAAATTTCATAAATTGTTAGTAAAACTATTGAAAAATATGTTCCCAAAATTTGAAATGAAAATTCCGACTCATTCTGTTGTTATAAGCCATTGAGGGGGGAAATAGGATTAGGACAGCGTTTTCTCAATGATTTTTATGAATTTTTTTATAGTATAAAAAATAAATATAATTTATTGAAACTTTGAGAGTATTTTATACATATGTTTAAGTATAAACTATAAAATTTTTGAAGGATTTCCTTGAAAAACACCGAAGATATTAGCGACCCCACATTGCAGGTCACAATCAGACTCAGCATTTTGCGTTTTTTCAAACGTGTTTTTCTGAAAACGACTTTTTTTGAACTTGCGTACACGCTAGTTTGAAAAGTTTTCAACCAATCGTTTTGGAAATTGGCAGTTACTTTCTTCATAGTATTGCGCTCTATATGAACCTAAAATCGGAATATTATCATTATTTGGAATAATTTTCTTTTGCAAATAATGTTGTAAAAAATGGCAAAAAATCATACTTTTTTGTTTTGACCCCTGTAAAAAATTCAATTTTCTATTTTTTTTATAGCATTTAGGTTCATATGGAAGAGAGACATACGTACAATAAAAGTAAATTCCAACCTCGTTTGATTTCAGATGAAAATTGCGGCTTCCGGAATGTACGCAAAATGCTGAGTCTGTGACCTGCAATATGGGGTCGCTAATATTTTATAGTATATACTTAAATATACGTATAAAAATTTTATAGTATATACTTAAATATGTGTATAAAATATTCTCAAAGTTTCAATAAATTATATTCATTTTTTATACTATAAAAAAATTCATGAAAATCATTGAGAAAACGATGTCCTAACCCTATTTCCACCCTTAAGGGATTAGGCCACTCTGGAGGCCGAAAAAATAGCCTTTGTTGGGGATTTTTTTTTCCGAAAAACTACAAAATAAATCGAGACTACAAAATAGGATGTTCATCATACGTATCAGTGACTGTATACAGTAATTTTCTCGAAGCGATTAATTTCAAAATGGCGGCTGTGCAGGGTTTTTCCGATGACGTCGCTGTTTTTGTTGGCCGGAACACATAACTCGGACAATTTTCAACCGATTCACTTGAAATTTTCAATATATCTTTAAAAATACATTGTCTATGGAAGTGCGTAGGATTTTTTTCGATATATTGGTTTTCGGCCAAATGGCGCCACTTCTAAAGTGAAAAGTGAAAAATTTGCTTAAAAAATCGTCAGAAAATCGTTAATAACAAATGAACTATGCGATATAAAAAAAAAATTCTACGCACTTCCATAGACAATGTATTTGTAAAGATATATTGAAAATTTCAAGTGAATCGGTTCAAAATTCTCTGAGTTATGTTTCCGTCCAACAAAAACGGAGTAGTGATCGGAAAAAACGCTGCACAGCCGCCATTTTTAAATTAGTCGCTTAAAAAAAAAATTGTACACAGTCACTGATATGTATGATAAACACCTTATTTTTTAATTGCGATTTATTCTGTAGTTTTTGATAGAAGGATCGCTTCCTTGACATCGAAACCACCCCTCGTCCATCCGCCGTATATCCATCTAGTAAATGCATATATCCGTTGTTCTTATACAATCTTCATTAGTCTGACCTGACCTATGTTTCTTATCATTTGACCTATGTTTCGACCATTTGGCATTTCGTTCTCTTCGACCCAATTTTCTTTCGGCGAAAAGGACACCCTCAATTCAACATAATGACGTACAATTGGCGATACAATTAATTTACTCTAAATTCGATATCTCATTCGCGCAACGCGTTATTATCGTCTCGCATCAATTACGCAATCTTAATATATATATATATATTGATGCAGCAAGCGTGGTTGTAAAAGGATTTTGTGTTCACGGACGTGGCACAAATCCCATAAACATACAAATAATTCGGGAAAATTATGATATCGAGGAATTTTCCCGTTCGGAAAATTCAAAAGGACATTTGTCGTTTCGAATAATATGTACTCTCATCTCACTCTCGTTCGTGTTATCGTATCGCTCGGTATGCAGACAAAAGCGAAACCCCTTTCTTTTAACGATTCTCGCTCGCATAGCCGCGAATTATTATCAGGTTTGGGAGAGCGCTATTTCAAAGCTGTCGGAGCCGAAAGCTCGGCTATATCCTCGTTGCCGAATTATTTGTATGAAAAAAATATGGTATTTAATCGTGTGTTTATGTATTATCGATGGTCTGAAACGAAAAAGGGCATGATAAGAATGCTTACGTACACTCGACATAACCTTTTCACTTCGAAACGTCGTAAATGCGTTATAATCCTTGCAAATAATGTTAATTGGATATCCAGCCAAGAGTTATAATGTCAGAGAAGGAAAATTCCAACCCCTAATGGAAAAGTGACGGAAACTTTGCAGTTTCTCACTCTGCTGTAATGTTGAGCCGATACAAAATGGCTCCTCATCATTTTATATCGTGTCTATGACGTTTTTTGAGCATAGTACATCAACTTAAGGGTGGAAATAGGGTTAGGACAGCGTTTTCTCAATGATTTTAATGAATTTTTTTATAGTATAAAAAATGAATATAATTTATTGAAACTTTGAGAATATTTTATACATATATTTAAATATATACTATAAATTTTTTGAATAATTTCCTTGAAAAACACCGAAGATATTAGCGACCCCATATTGCAGGTCACAATCAGACTCAGCATTTTGCGTACATTCTGGAAGCCGCAATTTTCATCTGAAATCAAACGAGGTTGGAATTTACTTTTATTATATGTCTCTCTTCTATATGAACCTAAATGCTATCAAAAAAATAGAAAATTGAATTTTTTACAGGGGTCAAAACAAAAAAGCATGATTTTTTGCCATTTTTCACAACTATATTTGCAAAAAAAAATTATTTTAAATAATGATAATATTCCGATTTTAGGTTCACATAGAGCGCGATACTATGAAGAACGTAACTGTCAATTTTCAAAACGATTGGTTGAAAACTTTTCGAACTAGCGTGTACGCAAGTTCAAAAAAGGTCGTTTTCAGAAAAACGCGTTTGAAAAAATAGTACCAAGAAAAACAAGCAATATGGGGTCACTAATTTTGCGATTTTGCGTACATTGTGGAAGCCGCAATTTTCATCTGAAATCAAACGAGGTTGGAATTTACTTTTATTATATGTCTCTCTTCTATATGAACCTAAATGCTATCAAAAAAATAGAAAACAGAACTTTTTACAGGGGCCAAAACAAAAAAGCATGTTTTTTTGACATTTTTTACAACTTTATTTGAAAAAAAAAATTATTTCAAATAATGATAATATTCCGATTTTAGGTTCACATAGAGCGCAATACTATGAAGAAAGTAACTGCCAATTTTCAAAACGATTGGTTGAAAACTTTTCAAACTAGCGTGAATGCAAGTTCAAAAAAAGTCGTTTTCAGAAAAACGCGTTTGAAAAAATAGTACCAAGAAAAACAAGCAATATGGGGTCGATAATATTTTATAGTATATACTTAAATATATGTATAAAAATTTTATAGTATATACTTAAATGTATGTATAAAATATTCTCAAAGTTTCAATAAATTACATTCATTTTTTATACTATAAAAAAATTCATGAAAATCATTGAGAAAACGGTGTCCTAACCCTATTTCCCCACTTAATGGCTCATAACAATAGAACGAGTCGGAATTTTCATTTAAAATTTTGGGAACATATTTTTCAACAGTTTGACTAACAATTTATGAAATAAAAAAAAACGATTTTTTGAACTGTCTAACCCTATTCCCTCCCTTAATCTTTTAATTCATATCTTACTACAATAACAAAGCTGGAGAGTTTGTTCGTTTGTATGTTTGTTTGAACGCGCTAATCTCAGGAAATACTAATTCGATTTGGAAAGTTCTTTTTCCATCAGATAGCTCGTTACTTCAGAAAGGCTTTACGCCATATAACTTTTTACTTCGACCCTCAGGAGTAGCGGGGGTGTCGCGTTAGATCGGGGGATAGAAATTTAACGCGGGTGAAACTGCGCGGCACAGCTCGTATATTATATTTTCCCTAGAAGGGTTTCTGTCTTTTTTCCTATTATCGGCCCCTAGTTTCGATATTGGATTAGACTTTATTCATTCGAGCATCGCAACGCTCGAGTAGAGCACCTGAGTACATACGGGGGTGTGTGTGGGAAACGCGGTGAACCTTTATTTTTATCGCTAGCGGCGTTCGTATAGAACTTCAGAAACTGTATAGGGGGATGCGATGCCGATGGTCGATTGACGTGGTGTTTCTCATTAATGGCGATGGATGAGTCGGAAAATAAAGGCACACAAGGGTGGGCGTGTGGTCGCGCAGGAAGGGAGAGGTCGCCGCACGTCGATCTCGGTAACGCGCCGTTCTATGAAGCTTGCAGATAACTCTCTTTCTTTCTCTCTGTGTCTCTTTATATTTATATATATTGTTGCAACCCCTACGGTCCTGGATCTTTGCCATTGATGACGGCGTTGCTTTACCAACACATCTCCGCACTCCCCTGGCCCTTACACTTTTTTTCTCTTCTTCTAACTTTCTATCAACCTCTTTCGCCACTAACTCACGTTTTTTCCTTTTTGTTTCTCGTTGATAATTCGCTCTTTTTGCGTTCACCAGCACGATTATTGAACGCAATTTTACCGATAACGTCAACACCGGGTTCTTTCACCCTGTGGCGTATTCGCCCTCTACACGAGTAGTTTATCACGGTGTGCTGTACCTCAGAAATAAGAAAAAATAAGCTTAGGGATTAAAGGAAAAAATGACAGGTTCCTGACTGCGTGAAACTTGAGAGACGTCAGTAGCTAGTTCTGTGCCGAAATTACATTTTTTTCGGGTAGTTCGTCTATAATTTTTTACTTTTATAGAAGTGCTCAATTTAAACATAAATTCGAATTAATTTAACGTTTTAATATTGAAATTTCAATAGAAATCTCACTGCTACAATAAAGCTGGAGAGATTGTTTGCTCGTTTGTTTGTCTGTTTGTTTGGACGCGCTAATCTCAGAAAATAATAGACCGATTTGAAAAATTGTTTTTTCATTCGATAGCTCGTTTGTTTGGGCAGGCTTTAACCTTGTATAACTTTATGCTGTGACCCTAAGGAACAGGGCGGCGACGCGTTAAATCGGGGGATGGAATTTAACTCGGGTGAAAACGCAGGGCACAACTAGTTTTGTGCTGAAATGACATTTTTTTCGGGTAGTTCGTCTATAATTTTTGACTTTTATAGAAGTGCTGAATTTAGAACATAAATTCGAATTAATTGAACGTTTTAATATTGAAATTTCGATAGAAATCTCACTGTTACAATAAAACTAGGGAGTTTGTTTGCTCGCTTGTTCGTCTGTTTGTTTGAACGCGTTAATCTCAGAAAATAATAATCCGATTTGAAAAATTATATTTTCATTAGATAGCTTGTTTGTTTGGGAATGCTTTAACCTTGTATAACTTCATGCTGTGACTCTGAGGAACGGGGCGGCGACGCGTTGAATCCGGGGATGGAATTTAACTCGGGTGAAAACGCAGGGCACAGCTAGTTTGGTGCTGAAATGAAATTTTTTTCGGGTAATTCGTCTATTATTTTTGAGTTTTATAGAAGTGCTGAATTTAAAACATAAATTCGAGTTAATTGAACGTTTTAATATTGGCATTTCGATAGAAATCTCACTGCTACAATAAAGCTGGAGAGATTGTTTGCTCGTTTGTTCATCTGTTTGTTTAAACGCGCTAATCTCAGTAAATAATAAGCCGATTTGATAAATTGTTTTTTTCATTAGATAGCTTGTTTGTTCGGGAATGCTTTAACCTCATATAACTTTATGCTGTGACCTTAGGGAACCGGTGGCGACGCGTTGAATCGGGGGACGTAATTAAACGAGGGTGAAAACGCAGGGCACAGGGCTAACACGGTATAAAATATCACTTTTATCCTCGCATCCAAACCCTGCACCAAACGTTTTTTTGGCGTCACAACCCTTTGAAGCATTATGACATCAATCAGCCCCCTTTCCAACTTCCCCTTTTTCCTGATGACCGTGTCTTATCAATGACGCATTATCTCGTCATCGCTAATCACTCTCGTCAAAACCCCAACGAGAGTTCGATTACGATCTTTTTCCCTTTCAATATATAATCATTGACGCTGATGGTTCTGCATTTTCAACCAGAATTCACGATAGCCCAGTGTTTGCCATTTCTACCATTTTCGAAGTTGCGACGCGGCTATAAAACTATTGATCGAACGATCGTTATCGATTGAATTCTCTTTTTTCTTTTTTGTCGATAAATCAACCGCGAGATATTATCTCCATGAAGATATCATCTTCATGGTCGTCGAATCACGCAGGAGAATGGCCAGAAACATTGAATAAAATCTATATTTCACATCGTCATTCAACGAAAGTCTATTTCGAACGTTCGTTTCATTATTGAAGAAATTTCGTGGGCTGAAGGCTTTTTAGCGCTGTTTCAATTTGTTGGCTTTCGAGAGCGGATATTCTCGAATTGAATGCACAAAATACACCGAACATTTTCTCTTTATCACGCAATGATTTTAAATTAATGCTTTAAAGGAAAAAAAAGGAAAAAAAAAACACTATTCATCGTTATTTCGATTATAAATCTAATGTTTTTTTTTTCTCATTCGACCGACATCCATTTCTGGTGGGCAACAAACGTTGAGCTTCGATCTCGCCGCTGTGCATTCTACTGAATTTTTTAATCAAATGAAAACCGATACGAATTCCGCGGCAACAAACCAGTCTTTTCGTGATTTATTATCATTTTTTTTGTTGCTTTTTTTTCTTCATTCTCCGAGCACGCACCATCAAAAGTTAATTAACCGCGGCTTTATCGCGGTACAAATGAAAAATACCGTTTGGAAATTAAGCGTAAATGTTGGTTTTTTTTTTTCGATGGGGTGTAAAAATCGATGTTTCTTCGATTTTTTCTGACTGTTACGAATGACTAATTATTCTCTTGAGAATAATTATTTGTTTTTGTTTACTATTTTTTAATTTCGAGTGTTTATTTATTTATTTATTTATTTTTATTTTTATCTATCGTACGCTCGCTTTTTTTGTTGCGATCTCGAATACTTCGTTAGAAAAGAAAAAATCGTGAAATCATCGCCGATATATCGGGAAACACTTTAATAGTGTAGCACACGAAATGTCGCTGGAACATGTATGTACCTATATGGAAGCTTGTATGCAGGTGACACGTCGAAAGTTTGCAATTTCCCCGGTTGATTGGAAGTGGCTTCCATTCATTTTCCCCGAGGATATGTAGAGTTTCGTGTATGTGTTTCCGTGTCCGTGTGTATAATAAATATAGATGAAAACGTAGAGGGTGTGAAATACATTCTGGTCGGTCTCAAACTTTACGTTCGTACGAATCGTTCTCTTGGGCCCCATCCTTGTGTGACGAATATATTCGTTTTTCCGTATGAAGTTTGCCTATCGGATTTCCGTTTGTGGGACAGAGAAAGGGAAGAGAATTAAAGTCCTTATTTCGCCGGAGACGGGAAAAAATCATTTGAGGAGTTAGGCCACTCTAGAGGCCGAAAAAATAGGCTTTTTTGGGGATTTTTTTTCGGAAAAACTACAAAATAAATTGAGATTACAAATTAGGGTGTTTATCATACATATCACTGACTGTATATAGTAATTTTTTTGAAGGGGTTCATTTCAAAATGGCGGCTATGCAGCGTTTTTTCGATGACATCTCGGTTTTTGTTGGCCGGAACACATAACTCAGACAATTTTCAACCGATTCTCTTGAAACTTTGAATATATCTTTATAAATACATTGTCTATGGAAGTACGTAGGATTTTTTTCTTTATATTGCATTGTTCATTTTTTATCAACAATTTTTAGAAGTGCGCCATTTTCCCAAAAATCAATATATCGAAAAAAATCCTACATGTATAACCGAGCGGTACTATTTTTTCAAACGTGTTTTTCTGAAAACGACTTTTTTTAAACTTGCGTACACGCTAGTTTGAAAAGTTTTCAACCAATCGTGTTGAAAATTAGCAGTTACTTTCTTCATAGTATTGCGCTCTATATGAACCCAAAATCGGGATATTATCATTATTTAAAATAATTTTTTTTTTGCAAACAAACTTGTAAAAAATGGCAAAAAATCATGCTTTTTTTTTTACCCCTGTAAAAAATTCAATTTTCTATTTTTTTGATAGCATTTAGGTTCATATAGAAGAGAGACATATAATAAAAGTAAATTCTAACCTCGTTTGATTTCAGATGAAAATTGCGACTTCCAGAATGTACGCAAAATGCTGAGTCTGATTGTGACCTGCAATATGGGGTCGCTAATATCACCGGTGTTTTTCAAGAAAATTCTTCAAAAATTTTATAGTATATACTTAAATATATGTATAAAATATTCTCAAAGTTTCAATAAATTATATTCATTTTTTATACCATAAAAAAATTCAAGAAAATCATTGAGAAAACGCTGTCCTAACCCTATTTCCTCCTTTAATGAGTTAGGCCACACTAGAGGCCGAAAAAATAGACTTTTTTGGGGATTTTTTTTCGGAATAACTACAAAATAAATCGAAATTACAAAATAGGGTGTTTATCATACATATCAGTGACTGTATATGGTAATTTTTTTGAAGGGTTTAATTTCAAAATGGCGGCTGTGCAGCGTTTTTTCGATGACATCTCGGTTTTTGTTGGCCGGAACACATAACGCAGACAATTTTCAACCGATTCACTTGAAATTTTGAATATATCTTTATAAATACATTGTCTATGGAAGTACGTAGGATTTTTTTCTTTATATTGCATAGTTAATTTGTTATTAACGATTTTCTGGCGGATTTTTTAAGCAAATTTTCCACTTTCCACTTTAGAAGTGCGCCATTAGGCCAAAAATCAATATATCGAAAAAAATCATACGCACTTTCATAGACAATATATATTTAAAGATATATTCAAATTTTCAAGTGAATCGGTTGAAAATTGTCTGAGTTATGTTTCCGGCCAACAAAAACAGAGACGTCAACGGAAAAACGCTGCACAGCCGCCATTTTGAAATTAATCGTTTGAAAAAAATTATTGTATATAGTCACTGATATGTATGACAAACACCCTATTTTGTAATCTCGATTTATTTTGTAGTTTTTCTGAAAAAAAATCCCCAAAAATGCCTATTTTTTCGGCCTTTAGAGTGGCCTCGTCCCTTAATTCCCTGGCCTCAGAACTATTCTCGTAAAATTATGCAAGGAGAGATTTAAATTGACAATCTTCCAATATTCGTGACGGATGAGTCGTCCTCCATCGGTTTTTTTCTTTTTTTATTTCGTGATTGACGAGAGATGTATTTCGGAATATAATATGTCAAAATGTTTGGCGGACGAATATAGGAGGGAAGAACGTAGGACGACATCATAAAGTTGAGTCAGGTGTCCCGGATTTGACTTTGTTAAAATCGAGATTGAAGGATGGTACGAAACTTAAAGGAGGGTGCCTCCCTCCTATCAAAATCGTTTTTACGTTATTTTTGTGCAACTCCGCAACGAAACAGGACAGGCGATATTTGGCACACGATTTGTTCCGGTCGACGTGAGAGAGTTTCAAGCCCACATTGATCGTTTTTATTTTCAGCCGCCGTACAATCACAGCGGAACATGTTCTAATTTTTGTATATCAACCACGAACGAAGATAACCCCCATTTTCGCTGCACAATTCAAATCGACTTTCTTTCTTCAATTATTCCATTATTTAAACAGCTGTTTTCCAGAGTTTTCCCTCTTTTTCCTAGCGAGCTTCCAAGAACATGAATCACGAACAAAGAGCAACGATCGTTAATGTTTGTTCATTGAATTAAATCTTTTTTTTCTTCTTCTCGGTATCGTCATAATGAAATTTTCCGTAATTAAATTAAGGTGCATAGCCACGGTAGCGGGTATAAAATCATGTGCACACTTAACGCGGATTAGGCCACTCTAGAGGCCGAAAAAATTGGCTTTTTTGGGGATTTTTTTTTCAGAAAAACTACAAAATAAATCGAGATTACAAAATAGGGTGTTAATCATACATATCAGTTACTGTATACAATAATTTTTTTTGAAGCGATTAATTTAAAAATGGCGGCTGTGCAGCGTTTTTGCGATGACGTCTCCGTTTTTATTGGCCGTAAACATAACTCAGACAATTTTCAACCGATTCACTTGAAATTTTAAATATATATTTAAAAATACATTGTCTATGGAAGTGCGTAGGATTTTTTTTTTATATTGCATACTAGTCTATGGCTGTGCCAGAGACTTTGCGTTATTCGCTCAAAGTCGACGAATAAAAATAGTACCTTAACTTAATTTAGCTTATTTTTATGATGATAAAGCGTCGTTTAAGCAACAGAGGAAAAAAACATTGATTTTTTGAAAATTCTACCGTCGCCAGACCCCCTAAACATTTTCGTTGAAAAACATAAATATACGAATTATAATTATAAGTATTGCAGAGGAAATTTTGGGAAATAATTCATATTTATTTAAGGGAGGAAATAGGGTTGGACGGTTCAAAAAATCGATTATTTTTTAATTTCATAAATTGTTAGTAAAACTGTTGAAAAATATGTTCCCAAAATTAAAAATGAAAATTCCGACTCTCTCTATTGTTACAAGCCATTAAGTGGGGAAATAGGGTTAGGACAGGGTTTTCTCAATGATTTTCATGAATTTTTTTATAGTATAAAAAATTAATATAATTTATCGAAACTTTGAGAATACTTTATACATATATTTAAGTATATACTATAAAATTTTTGAAGAATTTCCTTGAAAACCACCGAAGATATTAGCGACCCCATATTGCAGGTCACAATCAGACTCAGCATTTTGCTATTTTTTCAAATGCGTTTTTCTAAAAACGACTTTTTTTGAACTTGCTTACACGCTAGTTTGAAAAGTTTTAAACCAATCGTTTTGAAAATTGGCGCTTACTTTCTTCATAGTATTGCGCTCTATATGGACCTAAAATCGGAATATTATCATTATTTGAAATAATTTTTTTTTTGCAAATAAAGTTTGTACAAAATGGCAAAAAATCATGCATTTTTTTTTACCCCTGTAAAAAATTCGATTTTCTATTTTTTTTAATAGCATTTAGGTTCATATAGAAGAGAGACATATAATGAAAGTAAATTCCAACCTCGTTTGATTTCAGATGAAAATTGCGGCTTCCAGAATGTACGCAAAATGCTGAGTCTGATTGTGACCTGCAATATGGGGTCGCTAATATTTTTGGTGTTTTTCAAGGAAATTCTTCAAAAATTTTATAGTATATACTTAAATATATGTATAAAATATTCTTAAAGTTTCAATAAATTATATTCATTTTTTATAGTATAAAAAAATTCATGAAAATCATTGAGAAAACGCTGTCCTAACCCTATTTCCCTCCTTAAACGATTTGGTGAAAAAAAATGCGCGATTTTTTTAAAATAAGAATTATCTTTGCTGGAATGGTTTAAAGAAAACTAATCGCTCTTCCCGAAATATCGATTGATTCGTCGAATGTCCCGTTGCCAGTGCTCGTTGAGAGCTTTGTTTTTTTCATGAAAAAAAAATAAAAGCATCGCGTCGACGGAGGGAAAAAAACGGAGAATAGAACGGGAGTAAGAGGTGAAAAACGGCAAAATTCTTATATACTTACTGTGCAGTAAAATACTGGTGTTTGCGCGAGAATTGCGTGCAAGAAGTATTGATTTGACGCGTAATAACCAAACACGCGAACTCCCTCGAGGTAGTATATAAAACGAGAGAATTCTCGGCATACACACGAGCACACACACGTGAGATTGTTTCTGGGACGAGAAGCAAAAAGCTCTCGAGGTTCGTTTTCTTCAACGAATCTCTCGCGCGGCACTAAAAAGCGCGAAAGAACAACCGGTATAGAGATATCACTCCTATCTACCCCTCAGGCTGAAAAGTTAAAAATGTGACTGTAACACGAGACCAGTGGTCGGATTATCTTCATTCGACGAAACTTTCGACATTAGAAAATGGGGAATTAACGACATTCAATTGTCGAGATTTGTCTAGAACCGTAAAGTGACGTTTTATATATTTCTCAACAAGCGCCCACGAATTTCGTCTTTCAATTTACAAAATATCTTTGTATAATGTTTTATGATAGCACTGTATAATTTATATAGTAAATTAACGGGTTTGCCCACTCTAGAGGTCGAAGAAATAGGCTTTTTTGGGAATTTTTTTTCAGAAGAACTACGAAATAAATCGAGATTATAAAATAGGGTGTTCATCATACATATCAGTGACTGTATACAATAATTTTTTTGAAGCGATTAATTTCAAAATGGCGGCTGTGCAGCGTTTTTGCGATGACGTCTCCGGTTTTTGTTGGCCGGAAACATAACTCGGACAATTTTCAACCGATTCACTTGAAATTTTGAATATATCTTCAACAATACATTATCGATGGAAGTACGAAGGATTTTTTTTTTGAATTGCATAGTTCATTTGTTATTAACAATTTTCTGACGATTTTTTAAGCAAATTTTTCCACTTTTCACTTTAGAAGTGCGCCATTTGGCTAAAAATCAATATATCGAAAAAAATCCTACGCACAATCATAGACAATGTATTTTTAAAGATATATTAAAAGTTTCAAGTGAATCGCTTGAAAATTGTCTGAGTTATGTTTCCGGCTAACCAAAATCGGAGACGTCATCGCAAAAACGCTGCACAGCCTCCATTTTGAAATTAATCGCTTCAAAAAAATTATTGTATATAGTCACTGATACGTATGATAAATACCCTATTTTGTAATATCAATTAATATTGTAGTTTTTCTGAAAAAAAATCCACAAAAAAGTCTATTTTTTCGGCCTTTAGAGTGGCCTCACCCCTAAATATCAATTCCTGGGGTAAATAATTTTTCATGAATTTTTACGGAATTCAACAGAAATACTCTACAAACTCGAACCTTTCATACCATTTTTCTTTCACATCAATTAACACGAATGCGAATGTGTGTCGCGAGCATGTTAATCGAATTAATTAATGACCGATATTTTTGTCATTATTCGTCGCTTTCGGTGGTGAAAGAAGAAAGGAAAAAAAACGAAATGAAATTCAGATGTCGACACGATTGTGAAACGAGAGATCCTTGATCAATTTCGAGATACTTGACAGAGAGAGAGAGAGAGAAATGTGACAGTTGAAATATTAACGTATCGACGATGGAACCGTAATGGAGGTTATTTTGAGCCTCCCCCTAGATACGTCATTGGTGGATAATTCCACGTCAATCCTGACATAACCGTGTGAAACGTAATTGAATCACGCACCATGAATCATCCTCCTTCCGCCCTCCGCCCGTGTACGGCTCATCAGCCAAACATTACGTTCGTCGAAAGCTCTACTAGATTAATTTCGTATACTTTTGCTCCGGAGTCGAGAGTAACGATCAATCGATATTTCATTGGGACCAGTATAGGTTCGGCCGCGATGTGCGAATCCGTCGAAATTCTATTTTCACATTTATTTTCAATAATTCAAAGCTTAAGAGCATGAGAAATATCTGTTTTACCGGCTCTGTGCCACTACCGACAAAATGCAATCGTCCCGCATTTTAAAAAGTTCCATTTCGACTTATCGGATAATAATTTAATGAGTCGAATTGGAACTCTTTCAAATCGTATTTAAAATGTGACATACGATTTTTCGAATTTATCGGACACTTTACGATTTTTTCGCACATCGTTTCGTAATGTTTTTCGTTTTTTTTTAAACAATTGGCTTCTACTTAAGGGGGGAAATAGGATTAGACGGTTCAAGAAATCGTTTTTTTTTTTAATTTCATAAATTGTTAGTAAAACTATTGAAAAATATGTTCCCAAAATTTTAAATAAAAATTTCGACTCCTTCTATTGTTATAAGCCATTAAGGGACGAAATAGGGTTAGGACAGCGTTTGCTCAATAATTTTCATGAATTTTTTTATAGTATAAAAAATGAATATAATTTATTGAAACTTTGAGAATATTTCATACACATATTTTAGTATATACTATAAAATTTTTAGACATATATTTAAGTATGTACTATAAAATATTAGCGACCCCATATTTCTTGTTTTTCTTGGTACTATTTTTTCAAACGCGTTTTTCTGAAAACGACTTTTTCTGAACTTGCGTACACGCTAGTTTGAAAAGTTTTCAACCAATCGTTTTGAAAATTAGCAGTTCGTTTCTCCATAGTATTGCGCTCTATATGAACCTACAATCGGAATATTATCATTATTTAAAATAATTTTTTTTTGCAAATAAAGTTGTGAAAAATGGAAAAAAATCATGCTTTTTCGTTTTGACCAGTGTAAAAAATTAAATTTTCTATTTTTTTGATAGCATTTCGGTTCATATAGGAGAGAGACATATAATCAAAGTAAATTCCAACCTCGTTTGATTTGAAATGAAAATTGCGGCTTCGAGAATGTACACAAAATGCTGAGTCTGATTGTGACCTGCAATATGGGGTCGCTAATATCGTCGGTGTTTTTCAAGGAAATTCTTCAAAAATTTTATAGTATATACTTAAATATATGTATAAAATATTCTCAAAGTGTCAATAAATTATATTCATTTTTTATACTATAAAAAAATTCGGGAAAATCATTGAGATAGCGCTGTCCTAACCCTATTTCCTCCATTAAGAGGTGTGAGGCAACGGTAGCGGGCATAAAATCATGTGCACATTTAACAATTTTTTTTTTCTAAGAAAAAGTGATTTATTTGTAAAACTAATTACACATCTATTTAGTATAAATATCAAGGTAATGAAAAATATTTTTTTTTTGTTTCTTTTGTTATACAAAATGGCCGACCACTGCTATTTGCTTTTTGGTATCGTTTTTATTCGGGCGTGACATTTGACATCCACAATTTTTGAGCTACAACGAAGAAAACAAAACATCGATTTTTTTGAAAATTCCATCGTGGCCATAGCCCTTTAAAATAGAATAATTGTTTCAAACAAAAGAAGAGCAATCACCGTGATTTAGCAAGTAAAATGATGTGGGTTAAATCGATTTGTTTTCTAGGCGATGTGTATAAACACAGACGCGGACACGTGCACACGTTTACGAGGAGTTACATTCGTGACTCCGCCCGAGATGGACAGTCTCGGTAGTTTGGACTTCGAAATATCACATTCGGATTTCGACGTAGTTTGGTGTTTCACGGTGGCTAGATTGCATGCTACTTCATCGTTAATCGGACAATCTATGGCGGGGGATCGTTCGGTGGATTTCCGTGCCGCGGATGGTATAGGACGATAAAAGTAATGAAATATATTCTATCTCTCTCCCTCTCTCTCTTTCTACCGTGCTCTTTCGCGCATGCTGGTAACCAGACAGGCTTATCTGTATTTGCATTTACGATTCTGACATATCTAATCGAATTAGCATGCATTTCTTTGATATCACGTATTATTTTTCTTTTCACCGCACGACTGCTCGTCGGGTTTATTCACCTTTTGGTGTTCGGACCTTGTACACGTTACAGCCTCAATGGGCTTACACATTCCTTTAGGCTTTTTTACGGATTTTTTTTTCGGAAAAACTACGAAATAAATCGAGATTACAAAATGGGGTGTTTATCGTGCATATCAGTGACTGTATACAATAATTTTTTTGAAGCGATTAATTTCAAAATGGCGGCTGTGCAGCGTTTTTGCGATGACGTCTCCGGTTTTTGTTGGCCGGAAACATAACTCAGACAATTTTCAACCGATTCACTTGAAATTTTGAATATATCTTTGAAAATATATTTTCTATGGAAGTGCGTAAGATTGTTTTAAAATATTGTATAGTTCATATGTTATTAACAATATTCTGACGATGCTTTAAAGCAAATTTTTCATTTTTCACTTTAGAAGTGCGCCATTAGGCCAAAATTCAATATATCAAAAAAATTCTACGCACAACCATAGAAAATGTATTTTTAAAGATATATTGAAAGTTTCAAGTGAATCGATTGAAAATTGTCTGAGTTATGTTTCCGTCCAACAAAAACGGAGACGTCATCGGGAAAACGCTGCACAGCCGCCATTTTGGAATTAATCGCTTCAAAAAAATTATTGTATACAGTCAATGATATGTATGATAAACATCCTAGTTTGTAATCTCGATTTATTTTGTAGTTTATCTGAAAAAAAATTCCAAAAAAAAGCCTATTTTTTCGGCCTCTAGAGTGGCCTAACCCCTTTAAGGGTGGAAATAGGGTTAGGACAGCGTTTTCTCAATGATTTTCATGAATTTTTTTATAGTATAAAAAATGAGTATAATTTATTAAAACTTTGAGAATATTATATACATATATTTAAGGTAGTAGTCTGGTAACTTAAGCCGATTTTCATGTCTTTTTTGGAGGGCGTTTTTTTGGAGGAAAATAAGAATGAATCTTTTTGGATATTTAGGATGTTTTTACTTACATATTAAAGATACAAAAAAAAAATGTTTGAAAAAATGTAATAGTTTATTATTATTATTATTATTGATCGAAGTTGGCACCTCGAAAAAAAAGCGCGTGGGTGGCCCCGGTGATTTTGGTTCTTGATGTTATCTGAAATCAAAAATTCTTGATAATTCTTAATCTATAGACATGTCATTCTGGTCGGAACTACTGAAGTTAAATTTCATGGATAAATAACAAAATGGCGGACTTTGGAAAAAAAAGTCCTTTTATTTTAGCAAAGAAGGGGTTGTAAAACAAAAAGTTAGCGGTGAAAAAATTTCTCAGTAGTTCCGACCAGAATGACATGTCAGAATGTCATGTGAGATTAAGAATTATGAAGAATTTTTGATTTCAGATAACATCAAGAGCCAAAATCACCGGGGCCATCCACGCGCTTTTTTTTCGAGGTGCCAACTTCGATCAATAATAATAATAACAATAAACTATTAAATTTTTACAAAAAATTTTTTTTTGTATCTTTAATATGTAAATAAAAACATCCTAAATATCCAAAACGATTCATTTTTATTTTCCTACAAAAAAACGGCCTCCAAAAAAGACATGAAAATCGGCTTAAGTTACCAGACTACTACCTTAAGTATATACTATAAAATTTTTGAAGAATTTCCTTGAAAAACACCGAAGATATTAGCGACCCCATATTGCAGGTCACAATCAAACTCAGCATTTTGCGTACATTCTGGAAGCCGCAATTTTCGTCTGATATCAAACGAGGTTGGAATTTACTTTTATTATATGTCTATCTTCTGTATGAACCTAAATGCTATCAAAAAAATAGAAAATTGAATTTTTTATAAAGGTCAAAACAAAAAAGCATGATTTTTTCCCATTTTTTACAACTTTATTTGCAAAAAAAAATTACTCAAAATAATGATAGTATTCCGATTTTAGGTTCATATAGAGCGCGATACTATGAAGAAAGTAACTGCCAATTTTCAAAACGATTGGTTGAAAACTTTTCAAACTAGCGTGTACGCAAGTTCAAAAAAAGTCGTTTTCAGAAAAACGCGTTTGAAAAAATCGCAAAATGCTGATTGTGACCTGCAATATGGGGTCGCTAATATCTTCGGTGGTTTTCAAGGAAATTCTTCAAAAATTTTATAGTATATACTTAAATATATGTATAAAATATTTTCAAAGATTCGATAAATTATATTCATTTTTTATACTATAAAAAAATTCATGAAAATCATTGAGAAAACGCTGTCCTAACCCTATTTCCCCACTTAATGGCTTATAACAATAGAGAGATTCGGAATTTTCATTTCAAATTTTGGGAACATATTCTTCAATAGTTTTACTAACAATTTATAAAATTTTAAAAAAATTTATTTTTTGAACCGTCTAACCCTATTCCCTCCCTTAAACAAAGCTTTTCGCAAGATTCTCCAGGCGTGTAACGCGGACGTTCTTTGCGCGGAATACGGCAAAGTGAGACGGGTATCATTAACAAGATGACGTTTGTTCCGCGTCACCATAAAATATACTCAATTGCTAACGAACAAAAGAGGATAATCCCACACGTTTTAAAGCTCAAAGTCAATGTTGATTACGCCCTTTTTGTCCGCTAGCAATCGACGTACAGGACGATAAGTTTGGGCGCTTCGGTTCTTTTCCTACCTGTGTGTGTACGAGCCCCACACTGCTATGCACCTCTATATACGTATATGTAAACCTTGGCACCTTGCAAATTCTTAATTGAGTTTGGTGAAAAGTTTGAAACTGATCGATTCTGCTTGCCTATAACCGGGGCAGGAGGGTTGAAATCTGCCAAGTTGCACGGCCTGCCTTTTGCTTCTATTCCTTCTACGACCTCTTCAAATGAACGACGATGTTTTTTGCCTTCTCTCTCTCAAACACACGCTCACACACACACATACCTACCCCATCGTTGCATCCGCGTTTCAACCTTTCTCGCCTTCAACTTTCACCATTTCGTTCCCATTGCTGGCGTTCTATTTTTTTTCTTTCTTTTTTCTTTCTATTCTCGCTCAAACCTCTCGGATCAGTTTTTCGTTTCTTTCGTCGTCTATCGAGACTAACCATACGGTATAATATGGCTCTCTCTCTCTCAATCTTTTCGTGCGATGATCGTACGAAAATTCTACGGTAAATCCCGTCTCGAAGAAATCTCATCCTGAGAAATGGTCGTATAATAAATGACATTGTATCATGTGGTCCAACGATCTCTCTCTCTCTATCTCTATTTCTCTACCCTTGCTTCCCTTTTCATTTCTTTCTTTAGCTCGTAGAGAGCCTTTAAGGAGGGAAATAGGGTTAGGAAAGCGTTTTCTCAATGTTTTTCATGAATTTTTTTATAGTATAAAAAATGAATATAATTTATTGAAACTTTGAGAATATTTTATATATATATTTAAGTATATACTATAAAAGTTTTGAAGAAATTCCTTGAAAAACACCGAAAATATTAGCGACCCCATATTGCAAGTCACAATCAGACTCAGCAATTTGCGTACATTCTGGAAGCCGCAATTTTCATCTGAAATCAAACGAGGTTGGAATTTACTTTTAATATATGTCTCTCTTCTGTATGAACCTAAATGCTTTCAAAAAAATAGAAAATCGAATTTTTTACAGGGGTCAAAACAAAAAAGCATGATTTTTTGCCATTTTTTACAACTTTATTTACAAAAAAAAATTATTTTAAATAATGATAATATTCTGATTTTAGGTTCATATAGAGCGCAACACTATGAAAAAAGTAACTGCCAATTTCCAAAACGATTGGTTGAAAACTTTTCAAACTAGCGTGTACGCAAGTTAAAAAAAAGTCGTTTTCAGAAAAACGCATTTGAAAAAATAGTACCAAGAAAAACAAAGTCAAGGCAGTCATAAATTTTCTTCGGTGTTTTTCAAGGAAATTCTTCAAAAAATTTATAGTATATACTTAAATATATGTATAAAATATTCTCAAAGTTTCAATAAATTATATTCATTTTTTATATTATAAAAAAATTCATGAAAATCATTGAGAAAACGCTGTCCTAACCCTATTTCACCCCTTAATGGCTTATAACAATGGAACGAGTCGGAATTTTCATTTAAAATTTTGGGAACATATTTTCCAATAGTTTTGCTAATAATTTATGAAATAAAAAAAAATCGATTTTTTGAACCGTCTAACCCTATTTCCTTCCTTAATTCCTCGAAGGGATTGGCGTGTTGGAGTTTCCAAGAAAAAAATAAACTTCGGACACAATGAGTGTTGAAGTGATGATGTTGAAAAATTTACGGGAGGACATTTTTTTATTTCTGTCTTTCATACATTGAAATGGATATAAAAACACCGCGAACGATTCTTCCTAATAAGAGACTGGGGCTAAGGGGGGAAATGCGGTTAGACGGTTCAAAAAATCGATTTTTTTTATTTCATAAATTGTTAGTAAAACTATTGAAAAATATGTTCCCAAAATTTTGAATGAAAATTCCGACTCGTTCTATTGTTATAAGCCATTAAAGTGAGTAGCTTTCCTTCAGGCCCCGAGCGCGCCACGTGTATAACCGAGCGGTCACTATTTTTTCAAACGCGTTTTTCTGAAAGCGACTTTTATTGAACTTGCGTACACGCTAGTTTGAAAAGTTTTCAACCAATCGTTTTGAAAATTGGCAGTTACTTTCTTCATAGTATTGCGCTCTATATGAAGCTAAAATCGGAATATTATCATTATTGGAATAATTTTTTTTTTTTTTGCACATAAAGTTGTAAAAAATGACAAAAAATCATACCTTTTTGTGTAAGGTAAGCGTCGGGAGTCAGACGGATGAGGTAGCAAAAGAGCAGGGATGTCGTTGTCATCAGGGTAACGGGCGGATGCTGATGGGGAAAAGGGAACGTGAGGTGTTGCGAGGGTTCTCGATGTCATGCCTTTTTGTTGTGACCCCTGTAAAAATTTCAATTTTCTATTTTTTTGATAGCATTTAGGTTCATATGGAAGAGAGATATATAATAAAGGTAAATTCCAACCTCGTTTGATTTCAGATGAAAATTGCGGCTTCCAGAATGTACGCAAAATGCTGAGTCTGATTGTGATTTGCAATATGGGGTCGCTAATATCCCCGGTGTTTTTCTAGAAAATTCTTCAAAAATTTTATAGTATATACTTACATATATGTATAAAATATTCTCAAAGTTTCAATAAATTTTTTTCATTTTTTATACTATAAAAAAATTCATGAAAATCATTGAGAAAACGCTGTCCTAGCCCTATTTCCCCGCTTAATACCGAACGGCGACCGTACCTCGAATCACCTTTTTTTTCTCTCTCTCTCTCTCTCTCTCAGTAACAAAAGGTTCAATAATTTCCAAGAGAGAGTTGAACAATTCGAAGCGCTTCTGCGACCCATATCGCGAAAACCTGCTCGCATATCCAACGAACATCAACGTTTGCGAGAACGAGAAGTTTTTCGCAAAAGTCACTAGTCTCGAAGATCGTGACAACGGAAAAAAAAAATTCAACATGTCTTCCTAGACGATACGGGCCGTGTTACGTATTTTTCTTAGACTCTACCTCTATCATTCCTATCTCTTTCAATTTCTCCGAGCCACTCCGCTAGCCGGTCGCGCGCGATAAAACGTTCGCCATGTCTGTTCGTGGAGTGGCGCGCACGCGATCTTCTTTCTCGGACGTACAGTCATTTTACATGACGCCCCTTATGTACATAGTTTAGTTCAAGGGGTTGTAGAAGGGCGGGGAGGGTGAACGGCGGCAAATAGACGAGAAGGATGTGGCTCGTTTTGTTCGGGCTCGCTTTGAACGCGACTTTTCATCCTAATCCGTCACTCTCATTTCCGGTCAGGCTCGTTCATCATTCGTTCCCCCCCAACCTCTCGTGTTGGGTAACGCTAGCGGCAAAACCGTATTTTCCCGCTCTGAAATGTCTTCCCCGGTAAGCAATAGATGGCGCCACGTGTCCGTTCTGTAACGATGGATCGGTGGTGGGGAGTACGTTTCAAATTCTACGTAACGTAATCTTGAAAAATAAACGTTGTAAATGATTATCTCGGAATGATTGATGCTTACTTCAACGGTTTCTAATATATATATTTTTTTTGTTTTAAATAAAAGCGAGATTCGTCACTTCGAAGGTTTTTTCTCGAAGGTTGAATCTTCGAGCTTTTTCCCCGAGAAAATCCAAAGTGCTCTTGGGACGAAAAAAAAGATATACTTATAGTTTCGAGTGGATGAAGATATATAGACAAAAAAAATTCCCAATGGTCTTTCGAGGTTTACTCTGCAATATATTCCCCGGTAAGCAATAGATGGCGCCACGCGTCCGTTCTATAACGATGGATCGGTGGTGGTGAGTACGTTTCAAATTCTACGTAACGTAATCTTGAAAACTAAATCTTGTAAATGATTATCTCGGAATGATTGATGCTTACTTCAACGGTTTCTAATACATACATTTTTTTCTTGTTTTAAATAAAATCGAGATTCGTCACTTCGAAGGTTTTTTTCTCGAAGGTTGAATCTTCGAGGTTTTTCCCCGAGAAAATCCAAAGTGCTCTTGGGACGAAAAAAAAAGATATACTTATAGTTTCGAGTGGATGAAGATATATAGACAAAAAAAATTCCCAATGGCCCTTCGAGGTAGATATCGTCTGTGTTCTCTGTGTGCTTTTCGGCATCTCCCGGTTGAATAAAACTTTCCATCACGGATCTTCGGTTATAGTCGGTCGTGTTGCGAAAATTTCACGTTGGTTTTTCTTCGCTCTTATTTATATATATACATATACTCGTACATATACTACTTGCTCTTTCTCACTGTCTGTCTCTCACGTCGCTCGGGGGTATCCCCGTAGTGATCTGTCTTGGAATTCGTGAGAGTGCCCGTCGGGTGGCCCGAGGCGCGCGCGCGCGCACCCCTCTACGGGGCGAGAACAACTCGGGCCAATTTTCACCTACTGATCATTCCCTGACATTCGAAATCTTCGTTTCCTATCTCGTTGCATGATTGATACGTCGGTCGATAGTCAAACAGACGTGGGGAGAAAAGAATTTATTTTATGAGAATAAAAGTTTTTTTCTTTCAATTCTCAAAAGTATAAAGAATAAAAATCTGTAAAAAAATCGATTTTTCGAAAATTTCAAAGGTATGTGAGCCGTTAAATTTCCTCAAAAAAATGAACATTTTAAGACTCATCCCCAGAAATTGTTAGCCGCAGGAGTGGAATTTTCTTAAAAATGTTTTCTTTGTAAAATTCTCAAAAGTATGAAGAATAAAAATCTGTAAAAAAAAAATCGAATTTTCGAAAATTTCAGGGATATGTGAGCCCTTAAATTTCCTCAAAAAAAAACGGACATTTTAAGACTCATCCCCCGGAAATTATTAGCCGCAGGAGTCGAATTTTCTAAAAAGTTTTTTTTTCGAAAAATTCTCAAAAGTATAAAGAATAAATATCTGTAAAAAAAATCGATTTTTCGAAAATTTCAGGGATACGTGAGCCGTTAAATTTCCTAGAAAAAAATCGGACATTTCAAGATTCATCCCTCAGAAATTAATAGCCGCAGGAGTGTAATTTTCTTAAGGGGGGAAATAGGGTTAGACGGTTCAAAAAATCGATTTTTTTTTATTTCATAAATTGTTAGTAAAACTATTGAAAAATATGTTCCCAAAATTTTAAATGAAAATTCCGACTCGTTCTATTGTTATAAGCCATTAAAGTGAGTAGCTCTCCTTCAGGCCCCGAGCGCGCTATTTTTTCAAGCGCGTTTTTCTGAAAACGACTTTTTTTGAACTTGCGTACACGCTAGTTTGAAAAGTTTTCTACCAATCGTTTTGAAAATTGGCAGTTACTTTCTTCATAGAATTGCGCTCTATACAAAAAAAAGGGGTTAGAACAAAAAATCAGGCTTTTTTGTTCTAACCCCTGTAAAAAATTTATTTTTATATTTTTTTGATAGCATTTAGGTTCAAATAGAAGAGAGATATATAATAAAAGTAGAATTCCAACCTCGTTTGATTTCCGATGAAAATTGCGGCTTCCAGAAAGTACGCAAAATGCTGAGTCTGATTGCGACCGGCAATATGGGGTCGCTATTATCCCCGGTGTTTTTCAAGAAAATTCTTAAAAAATTTTATAGTATATACTTAAATATATGTATAAAATAATCTCAAAGTTTCAATAAATTATTTTCATTTTTTATGCTATAAAAAAATTCATGAAAATCATTGACAAAACGCTGTCCTAACCCTATTTCCCCCATTAAAAGTCTTTTCTTCGGAAAATTCTGAAAAGTATAAATAATAAAAATCTCTAAAAAAAAATCGATTTTTCTAAAATTCTAGGGGTACGTGATCCCTTAAATTTCCTCGAAAAAAAAAACGGACATTCTATGACTCATCCCCCGAGAAATTATCAGCCGCAACTGTCGTCGCCGTTATTTATTTTTTAAACATTTTTACCAAAAAACTCCCTCTTGACTCGGTGAATCTACCAAAAAATCTATGATCCTGTACCACGACAGAATTCGTGATATTTAAACGGAGTGTACCCGGTTACAAACGGTTTAATCCGCCGGCGGATCTCGTTCGACCGAGAAATACAGAAGCGCCGGCGTTAAGTAGTACGAACAAACGATAGTCGTACAAACGAAGTATCGAGAAAACTCACGATCGTGCGAAACCTATCCCCGACACGATTCGTTTCCCTCGAGTAAACACTGCTTTACATGTCATGGGAGGGGGGGGGGGGGGGCTGATTTTTGTGTTATGTTCATTCACGCGAACGCGCGTGGGAATGCGAACGAGAGGAAGACCGAGCGTAGAGTAGAGCGATGGGCAACGGAAAAAGCTTGGAATAAAGCTTTTAAAGTTTGCCGCGGAGTGAAGAATAAACAAGAACGCGAACGTAGACGAGATTGAGAAAGCAGGTGGAATAGGGCGGACGGGAGATAGAGGGTTGGGGGGGGGGGGTGTTTTGTAAAAAAAAAACAAAAGGGAGAAAACGCTAGGGCGTATAGGAGAGTGAGATTTGGTAGGGAGAATACCGAGACGGGAAGAACCACCAACGTACCGACGTAAACCTCCGAGCGATAAACTCTCGAAGTGATCCTTGGGGAAATAAAGTTCCTGGATGTAGCGAATACCAAGATGGCGATAGAGAGGGAGAGAGAGAGAGACGATAGAGAGAGGATAGAGTAGCAGCAAACAGTGCAGAAAACTGTGTTTTACCCGCACGATTGCCATTGCTTGCTCGATTCCGTTGAATTACCCATTCCTGTTGGGATTGCCGTGCAGGGGGTGGGGGCGGGGGCGTCAATGTACCCCAAAAGAAATAATAACGCGAATACGCGCAAATGTGGCGTGAGAAAAAAAATTTGCAAACGGAGGGCTGGAGCATCGTGTGATGTTTGCACTGAGGGGTGGTTTGTGTTAGCCGAAAACAAATCGACAGCTTTACGAAGTGTTGAAACGCATGAATTTGAAACACGAAAAACTTGCATAAAAATGGATTGAATCATCGATAGAAAATCAATTGTAACTTCGATAATTTCGATGAAAGCTCTTCAAACGACTTCATTCTTTTATTCAATAATATTTTCGTAGTAACTGAAGGAATTTCAGGGTTGTTTTTTTTTTTTGCTATCATAAATAAAAAAAGTGCCTGGTCGACATTCTCGGGTTTAAAATCGTTTTCGGGTTGAAAAATCAAGCTGCAAAGGAGACTTTTTAAAGCGTAAAACTCGAGGGCCGATATATCAGCTCGTGAAGAAGAAGAAAACCTTGTGACCTCCCTTCCTCCCTCTCTCTCTCTCTTTTTCTATATATATATATATATATATATATATATATATATATATTTTTTTTCAATTACCTTGGTTAGAACGAGTTATAAAAAGCACGACGAAAGGATGTTTCGAATTAACCGCCTCGGTTGGCAAGGGTCTGAAGGCCGAATCCACCCCTCCGGGATATTTCTAACGAACGTGTTCCGCAGCTTGCAGTAAAATAGTCGAAAATAGACGAGATTTTGAAGGATGGCGCAGGTTGGGGGGGGGGGGGGGGGGGGTGTAGAATCCATAAGCGAACAGGTAAAGCCGGCACTTCCTGCATGCATATTTAACTTGAAACGAAAATACGGTTCTACGTCATTCGGCGAAACCAACCGATAACCGAAAAATCTTGACGCTATTGCAAATTCCTCAGATTTATATTTTTCAATTATGCATTGTAAAGAAAAAAAAAAAACAAACGATATTTTTATCACCTAATTACAGTTTATAAAGAATGAAATTAATTGACAATTCCAGTGGCAATTAGGTGATAAAAATATAGTTTTTTTTTTCTTTGTCGCACAAACTCTGTTTCGAAACAGCGCCGGATATTTTTATAAAGAGCAAATATGATTACCCTACCCCTCCCTGCCCCGACGAGTAAATACGTTTTCGCACGGTATTTGACAAACTTTTCCAACGCGCTCGCGTCAACGCGCGCAAAGTTATCCAAACAGCGGAAAAAATAACGAATTCCGTAACGTTCGTTACAAAAAAAAAAAAAAACAGAAAAAAAAATGAAGAATCGTTTTTTCCTCGACTTGAAATTTTGGCACAATATTCTTGAGATGTTATACATTCGTTTAAGGGGGGAAATAGTGTTAGGGCAGCGTTTTCTCAATGATTTTCATGAATTTTTTTATAGTATAAAAAATGAATATAGTTTATTGAAACTTTGAGAATATTTTATACATATATTTAAGTATAAACTATAAAATTTTTGAAGAATTTTCTTGAAAAACACCGAGGATATTAGCGACCCCATATTGCAGGTCACAATCAGACTCAGAATTTTGCGTACATTCTGGAAGCCGCTATTTTCATCTGAAATCGAACGAGGTTGGAATTTACCTTTATTATGTGTCTCTCTTCTATATGAACCTAAATGCTATCAAAAAATAGAAAATTGAATTTTTTACAGGGGTCTAAACCAAAAAGCATGATTTTTTGCCGTTTTTTACAACTTTATTTT